>JAUMTR010000017.1:9912197-9991949 GCA_032270685.1 Microctenopoma stevenorrisi
TTTCTGCTAGAATTGTGATGTTTTTAAGCCAATTTCAGCCAACATCATTCTGCAGTTTAGCATTCACAGTGCATTTTGTTCAGGAAATGCCTTTTCTAGTTAGATTAGATTTGTTGTTGCACTTTATGGTACAAGCCAGGACAAGATGGCTAGCATCGAACCAGAGGTGTGTTAATGGCAGTGCTAAATATTTACATATGTACAGGTTGGTATGTCTATGATACAGGATCGGTATGAATAAATGTGAATAATCTGAATAAACAGTGCACATCTTAGTGTAATGGTATTCAGCTCAGTGTGTGTGTCCTGAGGCAACGCTTCCTATTCATGTCCTCAGTCTCAGACAGTGAGGCTCCCGTGATGTGTTGGACAGTTTTCACCACCCTCTGCAGTGCTTTTTGGTGCAACGCAGAGCAGAATGGTAGAATTTCCCCGGGATGTCTGAAGTGAGATTTAGGAAGAACCTTAATGACCAGACTGGCACCGTTGGTTGTCCTGGAGAGATCCTCAGACACGTGGACCTTCAGGAATTTGAAGATTGTGACACAGTCTATCACCGCTCCGCTGATATGAATGGGAAGCTAATCAAGTTATGTGCCACAGAGTGTCTCCTCCTCACTATTTTAGCTGCCCCTTTGATCATTTTTGTCCTCTCTCCTCTTGACTTCACACTCTGTTGCTTACTTTTCACTTGATTCTCATCCCCCCCTCTACCGTTATATCTATTCTCTTCACGAAGCTCTACCACCACGCCTCGCTATGCTTTGTGAATTGCAGTGTTTTCCTGAAATTAGAGTCACATGTCGTCACTACTCCAAATATAAATATGTGGCGTGCCTCCGCAGTTAGTTGTCAGTCAAAACTATGAGCCACCGCTCATCACAAGTCACAAGTGTTGATGAGAAAAACACTGTAACCTCTGTTCTCATATAAGCATTCAGGCACAGCTCTGCTGCCCTATCAACACAGACTCCATCAGCCTGACAGAGCTGTAATAACAGAGCTGTAATAACACAAATCACTGTGACTTTCAAATGCGAAATGAAGCTAAATCAGTAGTCAGCTCACATTTTTGGCACAATGATACAAAAAAAAAGGCAAAGTGATGTGAATAATAATCAAAAAGACAGGTTTTCGAAGAGAGCTCGGTGTTGTTGTATATCATACAATACCACAGATTTTCTAATGCTGAGATATTTTTTACAAGATGAGATATTTTTACTTTTGCGCAGCTACTTCCACATCAGGCAGTTGAAAGCTAAAATCTGACACCCACTCAGATTTTTACACTCACACTAGCCCAGTATCATAATGGCTTTGTCCCTTTTGGCAACTGTGCAGCTTTTCCTGGCACAATTGACGGTTCACTGCCTTGCTCAACTGCACTTTGATGGTGGCTGCTGAGGGTAAAAGTGGTATTCACTGGGATTTTTGTACTCAGTCCAGACCTGGCAAATTTTCTGTCAGATTACTATTTTTTTAACCTTCAGGCTACTACTGGAGTCAAGTGTTCTGGTTCCTGAAAAAAAAAAGAAAAACTATCAAAGCCGATTTTTAACATTTCACTTCATTTAGAGGCAGAATGCAGTTTCTGCCAGATTTGCCTGCCCAGTAGGCTGCTGCTGAATACCATAACAATGAAGACCTGTTAGTTTACGTTGTGTTGTTTTATTCCATCTAGTTAGATGCCCCCTCCTTCCCCACCCCCTACTTGGCTTCATGCAACATCTGTTTATGAAAAAGCGCTATTTAAATCACTGAACCCAAACTTGAACAAGCTTCAAGCTTGTTTTTTTAATGGTTTTCTCATCACAATTCTAGAAACAGAGCATATGTTGGGCAGATCCTGCCCAGAGGCTATCCTTGGGTTATTTTATCAGTGGTAGCTAACACAGGACTATTCTGTCACTGCACTAGATATAACAACAGTTCTGTTGTGGTTTGTAATGTGCAAGCAGAACTGGCCAATTACTATTGTGACACTACACTGTCCCTAAACGTGTTTTAAGTTGTAAATACTGACTGTACAAATAATATAGTATTATATGAAACTGACGTTTATACAAATTATTAAACTAAAACTGAGCACAATACTACAACTGAACAATAAATAAATGTCCACTATTATTTTATTTACACAAAATTGTTCCATTTGCTGCTGCAAGAAGACAATAACCACAACAGATTAGAGGAAATGGGCTCTTTATGGGGAAGAGACAACTTCCTGTTCAATCCTATCATGAATACTGAAAAGAAACTCAGAATAAATGCAATAGAGCTGCTGATTTTGTTTCAACCAACTTGCTAAAAGATATCGTCAGCCGATTTTCTGTCTCTGTATTTATTTTGTGGAGCGAAGGGTAGAGGACTCCAAATGTCGGACCACTGTTACAAGCTAACAATAAGCCATCACTCACAAAAAATGACTACACGCATGCATGTATGCAGAGCCTGCTACAATGACTGCAAGGCTAGCGCCTTGATAATGTCATGTATGAAAAGGATACGGCTGGTCAGGAATGGTCCCACAAACACTCTGCTGCCTTCCTGTCACTGAATCCCATTAAAAAGCAGCAGACTGCCTTAAACAGGAACACTACCCTTCAACTGAGACACCTAGTTTCAGGACCCTGTGACATACATCCAACTTATTTAGATGTCTTTGAGCAAAACAAAACCTCAGTAATCCCAACTGGATCCAGGAAAACTGCTATAGTAGAATAGAAATAGTAGAATCTTGTTTTCCACTCTGTCGAAAATAAATAAATTGCAGAGATTGGTGATTTATAGTAAAATTGATGGCTGGCTGGAGACTGAATAAATAGTTCATTCACCTTTAGTCCACATCATATTAAAGGATTAATAGTAGTAATAGGTGTAGGAGTCACTATAAACCACTCTTTTCTACTGTTTCTGCACAGCAGCCAACTAGGTCTGTTTTGAGGGCAAAACAAGGTGCATGTCAATGGTAAAAGATTAACTTCTATTTTAGTCCCCTTTGAATATATTACACATGTTGCTTCATAAAACATCTGCCAGAAATACTAAGATAATTACTGCTGCTAAATATAGATAGACCTGTGCTGCTAGTATCCACCAGCAGAGAGCTATCAGGGGAAAGAGGTGTTTAAGGGAAGCTTGCCAAATGTGATTTCAGACAGATATTCCCAGGCCAACTGTTTTAGTTTAAAGTGACAAAAAGCTGCTGCAAACAAATCAAGTTGCAATCGCCTAATAGGAAAAGTGAGCTGCCCCAATTTTGCAATATTTTTTTCCATGTATTTACTGCACCCCCGTATAAAACAATGGTACAGTTTATGTGAGGAATACTATTAGTTTCCGTTTCTTCATACATGAAATACAAACCAAGATCGAACTGCAGGTCAGTTCATCAAATGGATTTATGGTAAACATGTAAGTAAAAAGGCATAAATCTCTAAAACAATATTAACATTGATTTTTCTTACTGTGAACTGAATCTAATTTGTTGTTACTACAAACAACCCATCTCCCACATAAATCTCTCTATTTCCTTTGTTGTTGTTTATTCCCAGTGTTTCTATGTTCTACTTTTAGTAGGAATATACAAAGCTGCAATGCAGTGCGCCGCAAACTGTGTTTTTAAATAGCAAAAACACATTGTTGCCTGTCGCTGTGGGAAAAAAAACGGGCACTAGTTGTGTTAAGTAAAATGAAACTTGGCTAAATATGCGACAACTTTGTTATGTTGATATAGGAAACAACATGTTTTGTCCTTCCATATTTTCATCAAATTGTAAAATCATTGCAGGAACCCGAAGTAAAACATGAAATTTCACAAGACACACTGTATATGTAATGTGTAATGTGTAATATTTTGAATAGAGTTGAAATTTGAAAGTAATTTATCTATACATCCATAAGCCAAGCAGATAAGCAGCTGATTGAAAGATGTCATTTTTTGGCTGTCAACAGTCTGTTTTTTGACAAGAGGCATTTGCCCGTGAGCAATTTTAAAATAATATGTTTTAGCCTTTAGATGGATAAAAGGACAAATGGTGCAGATGATGCATGTTTTCAAATGTCCTCAAATTTAAAGACAAATGCTTCAGCCAAAGCACAGTATAAGTTATTATTTAAACACATTTTATGTTTACATTTTAATATTTAACACACAAAATACAGATTAATAAATAAGAAGAAGGCAGATTTCTCTGGTTCGTGTTTGGCTCCACCACAGTGGTGGCTGTTGAAATACATTTTTGGAGGGGCGCACTTTTGCAAATCTGTTTTCAGATGCACTGTCTTGAGAACATGCATGCAAGAAACAGTACACAAACCCCATGAAAAGACCAGTGTCCATTTTCATCATGACCACATAACACGAGCTCAAACGCACCACAGAATATAATGCAGGCATTCTCACAGAATCATCGATAAAGTAAACATTCACAACACAAACATAATTTAAATAGTTCGCTTTGTAAAATATAAGACGCTAACTGGACAATCACAGTCACTTAATTCTTGATAGAGCTACATAATTAATTAGCAAGTCTGTTCATGATATATTCAGCAGCATTAAACGTAATGTAAAGACAACATAAAGTTACGTTAAAACTTGTGGAGAGGATAATAAACTTTATGAGTCTTCACACCAAAAACTCTTCATTCATCAACACAGAAGCATAATGTAACATATTCCTCTCTCAAAACAGCGCCGCTTGATTATTGCGGCCCAAAGGAACAGGAAATACATCACACGACCTTTCGGTCGAGGTAAATAAGTGAGAAAACATTTAAAATTACACTTGTATAGTTCAGGTCTGTATAATGTATAGATTATTTATTTACATGGTAATGTTTTTCTAAAATTATTTTTTGTGATTCCTGTCTTCTTCCTATTCCTCTTCCTGTGAGACTGGTGGGGTTTTGACGGGCCGCCAATCGCCCACCATTCAATGTAAACTAGCTGACTGAATGAACTGATCACCACACGGACCCAGCAACCATGGCTAGAGATGGACTTTACTCAGTCTACCTTACCTTTTTATTCTTTTCAACCTCACCTTTTTTCTGAACCCAGCCACCTCCCACCATGCAGTTCTTCTTCTCTGACCTCTCCATGTTCAACCATATGGCCTATGTCTCTGAGGACCTGGTCTCTCTAGGCCTTGTCACGGTTTGAGTGATCTGGGCCGAGTTACAATCCCAGTCCAGAGACTCTTCTACTCTCCTTTATGGACTTGGAGGACCATATATGGTGTACTTGTTGTTTGGCTATCTGCCCAAAGGTTCTGGGAGAGAAGGGACAACAAAATCCAAAGAGCAGTCACCAGAGATGCCAGAGAGTGGGGGTTCCCTGAATGTCAACTGAGCAGGCGGGGCCAAAAGGACATTGTCCCGCCTAGGAACAGCAGAGGCGGTGACAACACCATCTCTTAGCTCCTGTTTCTGTCTCTTGTTACAGCTTCTGAGTGGGGCGATGTGATTTCCGCCACCTCTCCAGTTCCTGTTTCCAGATGGGGCCATGTCAAAGACGTCGCTGTTGTCCCTACAGTTCCCTACATTTCGGCGGTGGGGGCAACGTGCTCACACTTTAATAGTCAGCTGCCCTTCCAGTTCCCGTCCCCCTCACTTCTCTTGTGCCTGTCCCCTGGTGCGGTGATGACAACATGGCCATCTCAAAGACACCTGTTCATTAACAGCTGACTAGTTGACAAGCTGGCAGCTAAGTCAGTGGGCTGTTGCCCATACAGTTTTCGCCCAGCCTTGTGCACGTCCTTGTGCAGCAATAACCTCAAACAAGCATGTTCTGTAGCTGTGAAGCATCCTGTCCAACATTCACTCTTGAGGTCATTCATCTCTGGGCTGATGTCTGGGCCACTCCACAAGTCAGATTTTAATTGTTTTAGGTTATCCTACAGTAGATTGGCTGTATTGGGTCATCGTCTTGCTGCGTCACCTAGCTTCTACTTAACTTTATCTGGCAGACAGTCACACCGATACTATCACGTAACATATACTGCGTTAATAGACTTGGGAATTTATTTTTCTTGCGGTGATGACAAGCTGTCCAGGCCCAGAGGGCCAATTTAGAGCCTACAAAGTACTGTGTGTTTTTCCTAGATAATTTAGATAATTAGTTTAATCAGTCCACATATTCTCAGTGGTGTTGCTGAGTATTAAGGTTCACTTTGGTAAACTTCAGATGTGCAGTGAAGCAGCGTCCTCTGTGATGTGCTGCCATGAGCGCACACTATTCTCCACGCAAATATGCAAAATAATTTGCATATTAAAATAATTTGCATATTGTAGACTTATAAACAAAGAAGTTAACCCACACCCAACATCAGCTGTTAATCTTCTCTTTTAATTTACTGAACATTTATCACTGTGCCTTTGGGGTAATCTTAGCAGGAGAAAAAAAAGTAGCCACACAAAATATTTCCCTTTATAGATGGTTTGTCTTATTGTGGATTGTTGAATATCTAAACAGTTGTACAGCTTTGTGCAAATAAACATCTCTAGATCACAAGTTCTTGCAAATATCTTTGTTGTGAGGTATAGTTCATATCAGTAGTTAGGAAAAAAATGTAAAGCATTTGAGTGTTTTTAGGAGAACAAAGTGATTTTAATGCATCTAATGCAAAAATCTTTTTTCATTTGTTGAATTGCTATTAATCGGAGATTCATATACGTTTTTTCCTGAAGATTAAACTGAACAGTACAATGCTTTGTGTCTTAGATTGTAACTTAGATCTGACCTTTGATCTGAAGGGTTAAGAGGTTCAATTTAGATAGTAAATAGTTTACTCATTGCACACGTGGACACAACTTGACAAATCAACCTTATCAAATCAGTTATTGTTACTTTGAATATAGTCACACAACTAAAAGCAAGAGTCCACAATAAAGAATCATTAGACAAATGTAATATGCCATGATTTTAACAAACTTCCATATATCTTAACCTGAATGACTGAGACACAATACAAAGTCATTTATACAAGCCCTGTAGATAATTAGACAATATCTGCAACCACCCTTTGGTGCGAGGATTATCTGTAAGTACTAGTTGTACAAGCATCGGGGCACTCTTGGCACAGTTAGTTAGGCAGACAGCAGTCATCTGTGAATCCCAGGGTTGCTGGTTTGCTTCCCAGTTCCATCTGATCACTGGCCACATGTCAAAGTGTTACTGGACACTGAACCCCAGATCTTCTTCGCCTGTCCACAAGAATTTCACCAATAGGATTAATAAACTATGTGAATTTGTACATACAGGCTTTCTTCCATATCAGAGTAACATTAAGTATAAGAATCAGTAGTAAGTAAATACATTTGCTAATATAGTATAAGAGACGCTAACAGTGTGAAAATCAACAGTGGATATCAAGCATTTAGCTATACATGGCAGTGAATCCTTACTATTTGAAAAACGTATGTAAGGTTTAACCTCATCCCTTCCCAGTCTGACTTTAGCCAAATAGGTCATATGTTTCTTTATTAGGCCACATGTTTTCCACATATTGGTATGACACTATCTGGCTTTATTATCAATTACCATGGTCACCTAAGCAGGTAACTTTAGAATGAACTATAAAGGAGAAATGTTTTGCATGTTTTCCAAAAACTATTTAGGCATTGTAGTCCTTGACATCACATTAACCACCCTCTATATGCCAACAGGCTGCATTCACTGTACAGCAAAGGGCTTAAAATCAACAGGCCATCTGTGAATAGATAGAAGGGAGGGCTGGGCTGGGGCGGAAATAATTCTCCATTCCAGATGTGACCCTACGCCAAGCTTGGCAGGATGAGGGCAGTAATCCAGAGGGGAGGGATGGAGGGAAGGTTATGGGACAAGGAGTGTGACTAGACTTGCGTTGAGTGGAGAAGGGCAGATTTATTGTGTGCTGATGACAATAAAGACGAGGGCATGTCATAATAAAGAGGATGGCTTTGAGGGGGGGATGTGGCAACACTGTAAGATTCAGAGGCAGCCAATCACTGGTTGGAAAAAGCAAACTTTGGGGACAACAATGGGAAGGCAGAGGGGGCAGGAGCCAGGACCAGACGAGGACAGCCATATGTGAGAGGCAGCTGATGTGTGAAGCATTATGCCCAGCAGTCACACGCTGCTGTGTGTGAGGGCACCTTGGCCCCCTCAGAGCAACAAAGACAAACACAATCCGAACCTCCTCATTTATAGCTTCTCATTAGTTAGAGTGGGTAGGTGGAGGAGAAGCGGTGTGAGCTTGCCCATAACCCTGGCACTCCCATTGGAATGCATTAGAACGTTTTATACTGTGTTGTAAGTTAAGTTTTTTTTTTAGAGTTTCCTTGGCCTCTAGATTTTCATGGGCAGATGCAGACATTTTTAGACTGACTTTTTAATGTCTGTCATTCAGCCCTATTGTAATTCACACTAAACTTTACTAAAGATCCTTCAATGTTTTGTCCTTTGGAGAATGTCCTTGCAATTCTGCTCTTCTCAAAACAAATATTTGATGCCAGCTGGGCAAACTTTCATCGTGTGGCACTTTATTTTTATATTTAACTTCCTTTAATACAATGCTTTAGGAAGTTGTTACACTTTGTGAGACTGTATGTTAGGAGTGAGCCCTCAACACTTCAAGAAAGTCTTGTAATGAGATGGAGAAGTCTTAACCTGACCTGTTAAAGATTTATGCTGAAAACAAAACAGCTATACACTTCCATTATTTAAGAACCATTAAGGAGAAACAACACACAAAAGAGATTATCTGAATAATTAGGCTGAAGATGATTCATGATATAGAGTAAACAGATTGTATTTGATCATTTGCCAGATCAAGCCAAGAACAAGAGATAGCAGATACCATTATTAGCCTCAGTACAAAGGAAATGCGAGGTAGGATTGTTGAATTTGTTTTTCAAGGTAATCCTCCCCCATTAAAGCAGATGTATTTAGCCGAACTTTGATTTGGGAACATAATAAGACAGTGATTAGTGTTTTTACCATTATTAATTTGCCCTCGTTTTGAATTTTCCTTTGCACTACACAAGGTACTGTTTAGCTTGTAATATATATATATATAAAATATACAACCCTTGTAAATGAAGACAGCCCCCCAAACAGGGGCTGTCTTCATTTACAGGAAAAACCAAATCGTGTTTCATCTGGAGAATCACAATATTTTTTCAATCAAAATGTTTATCACAGTCAGTTTTCAATTTTGTGTGATAAATGTGATATTTTCAGCAGTGGCATTACGAAAAACATGAAACCATCTAATCCCCAAAAGTACATTAATATAAAATACCTAACACTGGCAGTTTGGCTGCAGACTTGTATAATAGGTTATATTATTGCCTTTGGGGTTGTAACAGTGCTTCATGCGCTGATTCTTTTTCATTGTTCCACTCAAATTACCACAAAATATATAATAAAATACATTGTTTAGCTATTGAGAGTCAATTTCAGATATGATATATATCTAAATATATATATATATATATATATATATATATGCATGTTTGTGTGTGTGTACATAAAAAAAACACAAAAATCCCCCCCTCACCCTCCTGTGGGGGGTCTCTGCACTTTATCTTAGCTGTTCCTAGAATTGCGCTCCTCTCAGATGTTGATCCTGGAGACTGCTGGAGCCACTTCCCAGCTTGGGCGTGTTTCAGTTACCACTGGAAAAACTGTTAGCTTCACCTTCCACATCTTTTCTAGCTCTTCTCTCCGCCCTTGGCATTTCTCGAGCTTCTCGTGTTTCTTCTTCCTGATGTTAGTTAGTCATTGCCATTTTGTCAGTCTGATTTGTTCATAAGAACAATGACCAGATACAGAATACGAACGTCTACAACATCTTACTTGATTGTGAAGTACTTTTAAAGCACTTGCGGGCGCGCGCGTGTGGGTGCAGTGTATTTCTGCTATGAATCAGACCAATTATCTTTTAGGACTTGACCAATTATAATCATGAGTAATGTTGGATTTATTTTTTGAACATGCTATGAACTACAGGATAGATCTGAAGAGTCTTCTATGCTGATGGTGTTTTTTCCCTGCATGACAGTCATTATGTAACGGTCTATACAAAGATTAGATTAAACTTTATAGGAACCATTAATGGAAGATTTCAACAGCCAAACAAGTTAAAATACTTAAAATACCACGTCTCACTATTATAATAAAACTGGCTTTGTTAGTACTGTTTGTGCTGCAACCAACTTGTTTGACATACATGTGTATACACTGCATGCACATATACTTATATATTATTTCCTGATGATTCAGGCCTGTATTTTTAGATGTCACTCTGTACTTTCAGTTGGTTTTCCTGATTAAAACTCCAGATTCATCTTACTGTAGCTCATTTCCAGGCAGAGTAGCCATAGAAATTAATCATCTCTATTTATTTGTCTATGTATTGATGACTATCTAAACCCTCTCAGATTACTTTCTAATCCCTTCCAGCTTTATGCAAATCAACAATTCTTGATCTATTTTATGTGGGTTCACAACTGCAGATTTATTTTTTGAATTGCAAACTTCCTAGCATACATTCGTTTTAGCTGATGTAATTAGCCTAGCGATTTAGCCACATTTTTTAACCTCGAGATTAACAATGATTTAGTGTGTTTTCTTCACCTCAGACCATACAAAAAAACAAAGGTGTAAATTGCTGGGCCCAGGAGACCTTGCCCCCCATCCCCTGCCGGATTTATTGTGTTTTGCGCTCCGTGATTCGAACACTGTCCATCTCTGCTCCTCTCGCGTTTCTCTATGCCCACCTCCGGGCCCCATCTGGAAAGTTCTGGGCCCTGTCCGTGCTGTGGACCAAGGACAACTGACCCGTTTGTTCTCCTCTGTCAGCGGGCCTGACTCAGGGCATACTGTATATAACTATAACTATAACTATAAAGTTTATTTATAGAGCGCTTTTTAAAACTTACATTACAAAGTGCTTTACATTTAGAAATAAACAATATACAATATACAATATGTATGTGTAGCAACACATAAATGCACATGAATAAATAAATTGATTAAGTGACGTAAAAAGACTGTTACAATAGTCGAGGCGAGACGTGATAAGGGCATGTAAAATAATCTGTGTGTCTTTAAAAGATAACATATGACGAATTTTTGATACATTTCTTAGCTGATAAAAGCACGATTGTACAACTTTTGTTACATGATATTTAAAGTTTAGATTACTAAACTTATGCATGTGTTGAGAAAAGCAGACATATATTCAGAGCCACAGAGCTGTGAGATTTTGGATAGGTGCATATTCAACGAGCCTATCCCTCATTTCACAAAGTCAAAATCGACCTTGTCTGATTAGAGTTCTGTAGCACATGCAACCTGAAATGAATAAAACTATCTATTGTTTCAGTGCTCTTGGTAGCTACAGCCATATGTTACTTTACTTTGCTTGGCAGGAGCCAAGAGCCATCAATATGTGTGCTTAATAATGTATTTCTGATGATTTAGTTCGTCCCTTCAGCCGACACAAATACATTACCTGTGAACATATTATTATATTGACAGAAAATACAATGGGGTCACAGTCATGTTCTCTACAAAAACGAAATCATGATTGCAGTTTAGTTGTATCCAAATGTTACTTTTAGAATACAGGGCAGTATTATTTCTCGAATTAACGAAAGCATCTGCTAATCTAAATTTACAGCTTTTATTTTTCCAACTCTTATTACCCAATAAATGCCAGTTGTGATTTGCACAAATTTGGATTTG
Source organism: Microctenopoma stevenorrisi (assembly GCA_032270685.1). NCBI lineage: Eukaryota > Metazoa > Chordata > Actinopteri > Anabantiformes > Anabantidae > Microctenopoma > Microctenopoma stevenorrisi. The sequence goes on from JAUMTR010000017.1 coordinate 9,923,935, forward strand.
GACAAATAAAGATATGACCACGCAACATACACTGTTATCAACACCTGCTGAAGAGACACTCACACTCATACTGAGATAAAGTGAGGACATACTGTACTGCAGTTGACGTCCTGAGATAAACATGACTTTATTTTAAATTGAAATGAGATGAGGACGCCCAAGTAAATCAAGCAAATGTTGTCACTGAAAAGCAACAAATATGTCTATTGTATGGTAATGATGCATGCCCACATCAGATTTAAACCATCTGATCTTTGTAATTCCTCTTTTTCAATTGATTGTGTGTCAGATACATAAGACAAAACAGCACTGCGCGAGGTCACTCCATTGATTAACTTCAAACGCACGTTATGGGAATTTAACACAATGATAAGCTCCTGAAGGAAAGAAAGTTTCTTCTTTCTAACAGTGATTAAATGTGTGTCTTCCTAAGATGGGCCTTGTCTTAATCATTAAATTATAGCAATGTAAATTTATTGCTGCGCAATAAAACTGCATCTGTGTTACTTGGAAGTGTGGAAATACAAATCATGTTTTTGCCATGAGTATAGAACAATTTATTGCTGAGAAAATCTAAATTCATATGCTCACACCGTGTTACTTATAGACAATATGTTCCCAAATAGTGAGTTATCTAATGCAACACATTAAATGTGGCCTGGTAGCTCAATGGGTTAGGCATCAGACTGGGATGCAGAAGGTCGCAGGTTCGAAACCCGACTGACTCCTAATCCATCCCCTAGCAGGTGTGTCCTTGAGCCAGAAACCCATGACAATTCATGGTGTCATGAGAAATGTATGTACTGCATGTTTATAAGAAACACATAATTATGGATCCATGTATGAATGAGTGTGGGAGATGTGTACTTGCTTTTTACTGATCTTACTTTATATGAATCTTCAGGTTTCGTCTTTTGTTGTTTACACACACTCACACACAAAATACTTAACACATACCATTTCAAAACCTGCATTTGGTTTAACCTCTCTAGGCAGTGAGAGGTGACATATGTCATTTGAACTCTGGTGCAACAATTTTTTAGACTCACAAACAAATCTGCATGAATCTACAAATGGATGCATTTTAAACGTAGCCAATAAATCTATATAAGCTGTCCTCTGGGCTCCTGAGTGTGTCTAAAAACATGATCTGCTAACCGGGTAATCTGCTTTGATCCAGTTGGGCAACTAAGCACAACAAGTGCAACTTTCTTGTCAAGTCAAGGAGTGCAGTGTTTGGTTATTTTTCCTGTGAATACACCTGAGATTTTTTTTCAGAAAGAAAATATGCAAATATATGTTTGTACAATTAAGCTAATTTCTCAAACGCCCTTGCAGTCATGTCTTTAGTTTGGTCTAAGAAGGATTTTTCATTCATGAGAGGTATCCTGATTCTTTTAAACAATCATTTGTATGCAGCTGATTTGCTAACTATAAAATGGTGAAGCTGTAATGTGTTTTTTTGGATCCGAGACGGGTTAGTGGACTGAAATACTTTTAAGAATACAGACAAAATATAGATACTAGATTTTGCATCTTAAATAGATTATGAATAGTGATAGTGAATAGTGAAAGTACAATTGTGGTGGCCAGTCAGTGACAGTGAAGATCATTTGTTAATATTTATGATAAATTGTCAGTACTGGTGACAATGATTAAATGGAACAGTTTAGTATCCACAATAAGCAAATCCCTGCGTAGTTTATGTGCCCGAACCTTCCTTAGATTCTGACACAAACGCCATGGAGCCCGGACAGCTGCATTATTTTTCCTCACTTTATCTTGTTGTTCCACCACGGTAAAGATAATGTAGAGCTCGTGAATGTTTCCAGCAGTCTGATCGTTGCGTTGTCTCACCTCCTGTCAATAAAATTTTGCTCCTAAATGATTAATCTGAGCTCATTCACACCTGTAAAATAATCATGGATAACATCATTAACCTGGTTGACCCACTGTTTCCTGTGGAGCTACTGCTGAGTCTGTTCTCCTGTCATTCATCACTCCATTCTGACATGATCCCCAAACACCATGAGTGGAGTACAACATGTCTTATTGATCTCCTGTCAATGCCTGGAACTGACCGAGAAGAAAGTCATATAATGCTCTCAGTTTAGTATTTTAAGTGTAAATAGAGAAAAAAGAGGCAGCTGAACGCATGTGTATCTTTAACTGAAGACAATTTCTGCATTACATTTATTTTAAATGAGCATTTATTCTGTTTTTAATTTTATTTAAACTTTGTAGAAACACTTTGTAGAACACATATTTATGTGTTCTTGTAATATAATTATGTTGACTGGCCAGTATTTGAAGGGATAGTTACCTTCATTATGTTGCAGCAGTGCAAGCACATACGAATGCAAATGAAAATGTGGGAAAAAGGGTAACAACAGAATACACAGAGATGGCGTCTGGGTGTCTGGACATGTTACTGCTGCTGGTGACTAAGTGCAAAAACATCATTGCCACCTTAATATTAATCATAGAACTCATGTACCTGCTAAATTTAGCTTGAAAGAATACCTTATTGGTGCCTGGCAGCATAAAGAGAGTTGGATCTTTGTGACTTGTTTTCTTGGTTTTTCTTTTAAAGAAAGAAAGAAGCTCTCCTTCCTGTCCATTAGAATATTATCTGCTGCTTTTAAAGTGAATAAAAGACGCTGATGTGATGGGCCATTACTGAACTTCTCCATCTCAGTATGCTGTGTGTGCTTCTAAGCTAGAGGTTTATTTATTCTGGTTTAGCGTCATGTTCCATGAGCATCCAGTTGAAATTCTGCACAAGTCGCACTTTTAAATTACTTACTATGAAGTTTTGGAATTGCAGCTCATCAGCAACCTGCCCCCGTTGAGAAAGAAAGTGTGCAAGTAATCCAGTAGTTATAGTTTTTTTGTTTGTTGTTTTTACTTTGAACCCAACATTTCTATGGAAAACAAAACACATAACACGAAATGAGTAAATCGTGTGAAATACAATTTTCTGAACTGCTGATGTATAGAAAGAATAGAAAGGTCAGGTCTCTTTAGAGCAGCGGTTCAAAACAACATTTTCACAATTTCATAAAAGGGAACTCATTATCATAAACATTCCTCTTTACCACACAGTCTGTTTTGTGAACAGGAACGTATTGTGCAAATGCAAGTGTTACTTGTGATGACAAACTGAAAAACAGCTTGTTGCTTTTGTTTCATTGTCATAAGTTAGTTAGAAAATCTATTACAATTTACATTAATTGTTCAGTTTCTGTTTCACTCACAAGGCTTTTCTCAGGTGTACAGACAGAACCTGCGTAGGAGGATTTTTTCATACTAGTGACTCAAGACCCCATCAACACATCAGACAGGGTAAGCTCTGCTGCTAGAAACCTGAACTTAATGAAAATTGGTTTGGCTGCAGCAGCAATGCGACCATAAAACCCGTGTAGATCTGTTCTGAAGACTATGTGTGCTGCTGTAAAACAGCAGGCTTCCTTTAGTCCTTTAGCTCCAGATGCTAGATATTCTTAGATAATCTAGGGATGACATCCCCAAAGTGTGTTGCACGTTTATTTGACGGAGGTATAACACAAATCCTTATCATCCAAAAGCCTGTCTCCACGCAGAATCCGACAGTGTTTTAGAGATGTGTTGCTTGTCTTAAAGATATTTGACCTTAACTATGCAGAATGATGTTAGTTCGGGGTATTTTAATGTTCATCTACTGACGTCTGTCGTCTGTCTGTCCTTGCCATGAAACTGAGTGTGAAATGTGTATATGCATGTAATTTAGTGAAATCCCAACTGCTCAGTGAAGCAAAATGATTATCTATTTAGCATTCAATATAAATGTCATCAGGAAACTCTAAAGCAGTGATGCACATTATGGTGTTAAGTACTTTACATCTTATCTACAGTCAGACAGTTGTTATTGAAACTAAAATGTATATAATTTATAACTTAACTAATCTTAATCTTTATTAATTTACCAATGAAGGGTAATAAGTTCATTAAAAAGTTTTTGTTGTATTTGTTTTTTGTTTTGTTTTCAGGCTGAATATTTTTATTTTTTAAAGCCTATCTGGACATTACCAGAAAGTCTTCTTTTGGTGCTACAATGTAAACATTATCAAAACCTACAGTGCCATTTTCATAAAAAAAAACAGAAATTTCATCAACATCTATGTGGGTGTTGTGACAGAACATTTATCTCAAGTAAATAGGAGCAAGAAACTGTTTGTTCTCTCTCCTGTTTCCTCTGTTCAAACTTTCCGGTTGCATTTTACTACAGGGTTTAAAAGATTGACAAGAGTATGCTTAGACAAGCAGAAATTTGATGTTTTATGCTGGGGAATGAATAATAAAAAGCACATAATTAAAATATGCTCAAAGCCCTACTGTTAATGGGGTTTTAGAGAAAAGCATAAGAACACAAGTGAAGTCATCAGTTTCTTTGTTTCTTTGTTGTCAGTTTAACCAGCAAAATCAAACCTTTCTGACCCTGACTACCTGCGAAGGTCCACGCTGAGGTCAAAAGCTTTAATAACTGCTAGGCTCCCACATGGATTACTAGCAGTCTCTATGGAAACTGTTACAATTACTTTGAGTTTTATTACTAACCTTCGCCACATTGTGCAGCATCTGTGCAGTGTCTCCCCTGGCACACTTAAAATAATTACAATCATTTTTGTGGTGGAAATGTTACCATCCAACCGCACAGATGTAACCTCCCACCTCATAAAAGCAAACAAGTTGATGAGGGGTCACTCATAAATATAGGCCTGCAGCAAAAAGCATTTAAATCTTTAAATAAATAAAAACCATCCCATATGTATAACTCACCTTTGGCAGTTGTATCAGTTAGCTGTTCCTTTTGCTTCCACCTTGTTAATCAAAAGACTAATGCTTCAGGACAAGTAATCAAATGGATCAGCAATACTAACTAGTATTTGTCGTTCACATATTCAGCCGTATCTCTGTAAGAAGCAGATACCTGATAGTAAAATTACTTTTACTGTAGTAGTTGTACTACAAAGACAATAAGCATTACAAGTGGAAATTCTGATAACCGGACTTTTACTGTGAGAAAAAATCTGTTTGAAATGTTCCATCATCTCATTTGGTTATATTGTTATTTAGGTTTCTTGCAACTCGTCGCCAAACCATTTTCTGTTACGAGTTGTCTCGTGCCACAAATCAGCTTCCTAACACTGGCATAGCACAAAACAGTGCCGTTTGCATTTTCACAAAACAGTTTGGGATCACAAGAGTAGCTGTAGACGCTTGCATATTATCATACAGAGCAGGTAAAATGTGAATAATGTGACCTGGTTAACTAGACAATAGCCGAAGCCCTGCACCTTTAATCAGTTAAATTACCATGTATTTGGACTCACCCCTATAGGCTTTAAGTGCATGACCACATTATCTGTGAAGGTTCTCAGTCATCCAGGTCATGGTTATCTCCAATGGCCACATGGTGCCTGCACCCTGTGTGTCGTACTCCTACAGCTCTTTCACCAGCTCTAGAAATCACATCATGTTATGCAGAGCAATTGTTTATTGCAGAACATATGAATGGCATGTGTGGACTGCCCACATGAATATTTTATTGGTCACTGACACAGAATTGTTGCTGGTAGTATGTTTTTCCTTCCTGTGATGGCGTGGGCGGTACTAATAAAGTTGGTGATGGGTCTCGTTGCGGTTGTAATTTTGCATCGGGAGAATAATTTGCATGTCTCTGAGGTCTGAGGGTAGACAGATTACATCTTTTCTGAATTGAATTCAACCATCTATGCACAATGGTCCACGTGTTAATTGAATCTAAGGGAAATTTCTCAATGCACATTATGTATGAGAATCATAGATTTAAACATAGAAAATCAATTTTCCTCAGTGTTTTGCTCCGGAATCACATCTGTGTCACTAGAGAAAGCGAGAAAATTGAGTTAAGACTGAGCTCGTGTGTTGATTCTATTTGTTCAGCTCCTTGCATAAATTGTCTATTATCCCGAGAGCAGCTAAGGTCTGTGACGTGCTGTTAGAGGTCTGTGTTGGCTGCCGCCGGACTGACCAGGAGTTATGGAAGCATTAAAGGGCACATCCACGGACCTACACAGTTCACAAATAGTTTATGTGGGCTAAAGGTCAGTGATCTCTGCTATTCGATAAACATGCCTGGTGTCCACACATTGTACCAGAGGGAGGTAAGGGAACTGTTTGGTATGGGTAGGTTTTTACTGTCCTTCTGCCACGTCTTATACTTCTGCATCAAAATGTCATCCTCCCATAGTTGTGCTTCTTCTTCTTTGTCTCCATCTGTCTATACCTTTCTGCAGGTATCACTAGCCTCAAAGCTCGAGATGTTGTCTTTGTCTATTTGCATGTAGGTGTGTGTTTGTGTGTGTACGAACAGTAAACACCACCACTAATAAATAATAACAGCCCAGACTACATTATTGCACTCTTCTTCTTGTCCTCAAATATTTCTAATATTTTAATATCAGTTAAAGATATACTGATATTACAAGATATAAATACCTGGAGCGTCCACTGAACGCTACAGGAAATCATTTCATCCTGTGGCCATCAAACTCTTCAATTCCTCCCCTGCCTCCCTGCATAAAGGGGTGAGGGGAGAACAACAACTTTAGGAATTGATGTTATCATATTTTGTTATTGTTCTTATATATTTGCTTATTTGTATTTATATTTCGTTGGTGCAAATTACGTGTGTGACTCTTTTACTCTTTTCTGAAATGAGAGTGGCTGTAAGTAGGCAAAACAATTTCCCCCTGTGATTAATATAGTGTTTTGAATCTTAAAATCTTTCATTTCACATGCAGGAAGACTAAACCCAACAATGCTACACACTGCCTTAGTCACAACTGTACAATTAATTCCTATGGGACTTGTTATGCTGTGCCAGCACTTCTCCAAAGGATTTATTCATTTATTTTTTGAAAGTTTGATTCTCTGACAGTTTGATAAATGCCACACTACATTTTCCTTATAACTACTTCTTGCATCTGGAGATTAAATTAAGTCAAAATGGGCCAGTGATGTTCCAGGATGTTGGGTAGCATTTAATCAAACAAACAAGTTGTACAGATTGCAGTATGAGGATCATATCAGCATACTAACTCTTTTGGCACCAGATCGTCTGCACATTCAGACGAATATTATATCTCCCACAATCGTAATCATTCCATCTGAGCAAATAATTCTCCTACTTGTGATGGATTCGCGCCAATGACAGCAAGATCATTTCTCAGCATGCGATGATTAATCGCACTGATTCACTAGTGGGCCTCGAGTTTTGATTGGGAGGAAAAATTATATGCGCATTCTGTAAGAATAAAACCTTTGTAATAGAGTAAATTTAATGGTAACTGATCAGTGTGTACTTATGTGTGTGTCTAATTTTATTGTGATCCAGCCAATATAGTAAGCCCATGCAACTTAATGTTTAATAGGATGTCCACCTTTATGTCTACATAGCAATTCTAATTACCATGTGGGGAATGCACTTTAAATCTATTATTGAAACTAGTAATATTGAGTGCACAGGGGTCAGGCCAAAATGATAATTGGATGATAAAATTGATTCCCATTTCTGTTTTATTTGCTTCAGGCCTAGCTTGTCCTATTTCTATTTCTTTTTCTTTCCATCCAATTTCCCTCCATCTGTAGTAGAAGCTGGCCACCATCAGAGTGTGGAGGAGGTTATTCAGCAACGGTGCACCCACTCAGACGTGAGGGAATAAGCGGGGCGGAACACAGAGCTATTTTGGTTGAGCTCCTTGGTATGTAGGTCTAAGTGATTAAACTGTGTCTTACTCCCATGTTCTTCTCAATAAAGATGTGTTTGTTTTGTTGTTTGATATTTTCTGTCTCTTACTAGACCCACACAAATAACAATTTTCATACATAGAATAACATTTATTTAGTGCTGAATTATATTTTTATTTATTTGGCAACACTTTAATGCTCAATAAAAGTAATTTTGAAACACATCATAACTGGGTTATAACACATTTTAATGAAGACACACGATGAAATATGTCTATCTATTACATTGTAACACAGAGAAACCCAGCAGTGCTTTTCTCAGTAGGTTTCCAATGCATAGTGCAAATGCCACATTGACTCTCATGGGTTTCCACATCTAACCCAAATCCTTCTTTTAACTTGAAAAATTGCTCGCTGCACTAACCACAAGGGACTGAGAGGAGGAATGCCTGGTCTGCCCACCACTGCTGTATTAGGTTACTTATTGACTGTAACATCTCTTCATTCTGCCTTACTTAATTTCCAGTCTCAGTCTCTTAGCTCTTTCTCTCCTTCCATTTCAACCACCTTACAGCCCCTGAGGCCAGAGTACCATACAGACTGGCCAGTTTCAGCACCATGCCCTTTTGCTTTCCACAGTCAACATGGCAAATAGGTTTGTTATGGAGGCCCAGTTAAGGCAGCAAGCGCTGGGGCAAAGCCTAGTGGGGCCTGGCTGAATGGATGAGCTGTCAGAGAGCCATTTCTGTGATGAGAGACCCAGACTTCATGCAGACTAAGATTGGAGAAGATATCGGTTCCTGTCAACCCCACAGCAAAAGAGGATCCTGTGTCAGATTTACCCCGAGGACGGTGGTGGAAGTAAAGGAGGAAGGAGCTTGGGGAAGCAGTTTGGGGAATAAGAACTTTATCTTTGTTTTATCGAGTCCATCTGTGGAACAAATACTTCAAATGTACAGAGCTGGAAACACACAGGAAAATTACATAAACTTATTCCTCGCTGGCCACTTCACTAAGTTTTAATTAGGAGAGTATTGGAGACACATACATACTACTGAAGCACATCATTGTCAGTGCAATATTCTAGATCCTCCAGTGTCTATATTCGTTTTAACTCTATCCATATTACTTACTGTCTCTGGGTTGTTTGTTCCAAGATGTACCACTGGGAGCACAGGAAGTGACAGCGGACTCCTGGGGAAGAAAAAAATAGGAGGGAGGAACAGGAGAGGAGGATGTAGAGGGAATAAGGAGACAAACAGGGTTCCCAAGAGAGTATGAACAGATGAGACAACGATGGTGTCTGATAGCAGGACGTGGAGTGACAACACAAAGCAACATTAGTAGAAAGAGAGAAACTGTGGAGAGGACAGAACTTGAAAACAGGAGAGAAACTGACAGTAAGGACCAAAGACTTTCTGTCCCTTTCTGTGTAGGTAGAACTCAGACATTTTTGTCACCGTGCATATGGTGAATAATGTATGGTTTCATTATGTTCTACTGCTGTTAGCATCATAATAACTGCAGGTCTGCCGCAAACATTTTGCTGCTCTAAAGCATAATCAATCATAATAAAATATCTCCTTTCTCTTAAGAGAATCTGTCTTACTTTATCTTTCCTTCTTCAGATGACACAATGTATTCTGCAGAAACTGGCAGTGGCTTTCGTTAAGTTTGTGAGAACGGTGCATTTTTAAAGAAAAATGTAAGCGCCCTAATGTATATGTTTATATTCCTCTGATTTGTGAGAGAACAGAAGATTATAGTGAATGCTATACATCTGGAAGTGATTGGAACTTTTGATTGGAAGTGGATATATCGAAAGAATCAATAATGTAAAGGTCACTGTAAAAAGGGTAATGCTGCTGTAATGCGGCATGATGCAAGATCCCACAGTGATATCAGACACCTTTATTCACAGCCCACCTGATACTGTATGCGGATTCAATTTCCAATTGTTTGTTGTTTTTTTATTGTTGATCTTATTTGACTCACATCCACAGTAGGAGTTTGGAATAGTAAGATACCAGGCAGCATAGCAAGAACAGATGCGTACACACACACAGACACACACAAATGAAAAGCATGCAAAAAAGAGTACACATAAATTCAGTAAAGGGATAGGAAAAAAGAGGCACAAAAGTACTAGACATATTGAGAAAGTGACTACACCGTGGTTGAAGACAGGCAGGCAGGAAAAGTAGAACTGGCAGAGTTGAGAGGAGCGAGAGCAGGAAAACATCAGTGGAGAACTCATCACAATGCAGCGCAGCACAGCAGCTCCCGGCCTGCACCACAGGAATCCTATCTTCAGGGCTCAGAGCAGGTAATAGGAAAGCTCCAGCCATTAATGCTGGGAGAAGAAGAACAGGAAAAACCTTGTGTTCTCTGTTGAAGCCCCAGTCTTCCTATTGCCCACCTTTGATTCAGAAATCCACACCAGCACACCTAAAAGAAATGGATTAAAAGCAATTCACAACCTGTATGGCAGCCAACTTACATGCAGTGCTCTGTGAAAAAGAAGTGTTTCCACCACGTTTTACCTTCAATTACAAAGTTCGATATGGGAGTTCTGTTTACTCAGAGGGCTCAGCATTTGTTTTGAATGCTAATTAAACTGAAACTACAGAGTTTACATGAACTCTGATAGTGATCCAAATACATAGCTTCACATCGTTGTAGACTTAGCAAAGACACAGGAAGTCATTTTACTTTGCTTCTCAACAGTCCTTTCCTCACAGGATTACCACTAAACAATATCATAACGGTATATTGCAGGATCATTAACATTCAAGGATGCAACCTCTTTTTAAAATGGGAAACTAAGTAATGTACACATATTTCTCAGGGTTAGGCTGTGTCAGGTATGTGTTTATTTTATGAAGAAAATTAGATTTTATGTTTAAGATTCACTGTACTGTAATGTACTGTAAGTGGTGAGGAGATATGGAAGGTTAGTTTGTCTAAAAGCTGCTTCTAACAGTGAGTTATACTGTAAATGCAAGATATGAAAGACCAGCTGATGTAAAGTCCCTGCCTTTTATTTGAGCTTTTTTCACACACGTCTTACAACATTCAAAGGGTTCTGTGAACCTAATTTGAAATAAGCTCTTTGAAAAAAACTAATATTGCACATCCAATTCTCCTGTTAATCCCTGGGGTATTTTTCCTTAAGCTTTAATCATTAAACAATTGTAGAATATAAAAATTGTTGCTAATCATTGCTTTATATTTTGTGTTTATTTATATTTTTAGATACTATATGCAAAGGGGATCTTTTTCTGTTTTCTATCTCTCTAATACTATGAAGTAATGCACATACATAGGTTAAAAAAAGATTTCTTTTTGCTACTTTGCTGTATGGGTAACATGATGTTCCAGTGCAGCAGCCTCACCTGCCATAAGTGTACAGTTTACTTTGACAAATGATTTAAAAAGTATGGACAAAAGTGTTTTGAATTTTTCTTGCCAGATTAGTCTGCTAAGTAGATCTCAGTGGCAGCTGAGATACAACAAAGTTCACCAGCCCCCCAAAAATACCACGATTTTCTGAGTGTTCACTTTCATAATGGCCACACAACACAAGCTCATACGCACTACAGAAAACAATGCAGTCTATCATCTCAAACAAAATGTGCTGGTTTTTGTCCCTCTCCTCAGTATATCATCTCATTATTCTCCTATCCTGTAGCTTTCCTTAAGCTGTGTAGGGATATTCACACATAGCAGTTAGCATTTTCCATGTAGTCGCTAGTCTGTTCATATTTTCGCGTATTTAGTGACATTTCTGCGAAAGTCTGACTTACTGGTGAGGTCCACAAACTTTTATCTTTTCTTGTGGGGTTTTTATGTAAAACAGTTCCGTATTTAGCTTCTTAATTCCCTTTATCCATGACAAAAAATGGGCGGGTTTTGGGCACAGAATTTTTGCTCTCCAAGGTTCTCCTATACTTTGTATTAGCGTGTTCTAGAATTATAGAACTCTAGTTATAGCCTAGTTCTATGGTAAAAATGTAGGAAATAGGTCACACGAGACAAAACATTTTTTACCTACACTTGAATGCAGATCATTCACAGTACACATAGTCTGTTTAATACATAGGTTGTTTATTTAAATGTTAATGTTTTTTTTCTAAAATCTTTTAATGTGATTCTTATCTTCTTCTTCGTGTGGGACAGGTGGGGTGGCACCCCAGTGCCCTCTATTGAGGGGCCGCCACTGGTAGAGCTGCTTAAAAGGAATCCCCATTTGCTGTCTGTCAATGCTCAGGATGATTAACCTACTGTATTCACACATGGGCTCACAGGGACATTACATGGACTTTGTAAGAGGGGGCTCACAGGATGAAGTCAAGTAATCTCAGAGCTTACCGACTGGGTCATTTGCATTCTCACATGCAGTTCACCTGGCTAAAATCTGGAGATGATCAGCTTTTGTTGTCAGACTATTTAAATAATAAGTTCATCTGGACGTAAAGCTCTATCTACATGCATGTCCTGTAAATAAGTCAGATGTTCATTCATCAAGAAGGCAGGGCCTCTTACTGCCATGCCATCAGCGTTACTTGTCTTCCTTCTAACATAATCAAAATTAAAATCATCTCAATCTGTTTTATGGTCTCTTGCCGTTGGCCAGTCTCGCCAGCTTTTCTAGATGGCACTCACTATCACTTTGTTTCAGGATCAATTGATATTAACCTGCATTTCTTATTGCCTCCCTGCATTTGTCATTCACTGGCATGAATTCAGGTTATGCGTGCCTCTGGTCATTTGGTTCTCGTCCAAGTCCAAGATCAAAATTAGATTCTTAATACCTGCTAGTATCTGTTCCTACTCATGAAAATGAGTTAAATTAGCAGGTTAATACCTCCAAAACATTTCTACCCTCCTGTTTTTGTTAACTTTAAATGTGCGCAACCCTGATCCAGACACCATCTGTTTATTTTCCCTCTGTTTTGCCTTGTCCACAACCACAAATATTCAACAACCATGTCCCTGCCAATAAGAGACAATCATAGCATGACCAAACAAGATTTCACAGAGACAATAGATATTTGGCCAGAGCACCAGTTACAAATCAACAGCAACTTTCTTCTCTGAGGCAGATGCTGAAATCTGCAGCACTGGTCATAACAACTTTTGGGTCATGGTTAGATATTCATCTGGAGCTTCCTAAATATTAGGAAGCCAAGTGCTCTGCTATGTCTTATGGTAATGAAGGGTTGTTTTTAATAAGCTTTCTGTTCTGTCTCTCACAGGAATGTGAGACTAATATCTCAGCCTAAGTAGGAGGGTCACTCAGGTCAAATCGAGATGAAATTGCTGCTCACTTTTAATTCTGAAATCTTCAGTATCTACTAAAACATGAATGAAAAAAAGATTAAAATATTATGGCTTATTCTGTGGTATTACAGACCATAGATAAGGGCTACATTATGAAACACACTTTTTACTTTATGAATATGAAAACTTGTGTTTTCTTTAAATATTTGCTTTTAAGAGAATTTAAAGGGTTTCGTAAATGTTTACTTCATGTAAGTGATTAAGCAGAAGACTTGAAAGTGGCAGAGGTAACATTACAAAGGAATGTAGGTTAAACGTCAGCTGTAATAGCACCGTCAGATTAGACATGAGACCAGACTCCTTGACCTTAGAAATGAGAGTTCATCAAATATCACACTAATTATCAGATGTGACTTTGACATCATCATATCATTATTTGAATGGTAATATAATATTTCTATGATAATCCCAATGGGGACATTTCAGCTTGGCGAGGTGCATTTGAAAAAATACCTACACTACATATTTTTAAGTGACCATAAGCTCACAAGTGGGGCTGTTTCAAAACTTCAAGAGCCGCTCCAAAGCTCTTTTACCACTCATACATTGAGTGTTGTGCTTAGCACAGAGGAGGGAAGTCACATCTGCCCCATAGTTTACCTCCTCACCCTTCAGAAGGCCATCCCCTCCATTTCCAAAATTAAGCAAGTATGCAAGAGGGACCCCAGATCGATGAACACTCATCAGCCTTGCCATCTGGCCTCAGTTTGTTTTCTTAGCAAATGAAGCTGATTATTGAGCATGGTAGCTAATGGCTTTGAAATCTACTGGGTGGCTCCAGGTTTGCTTTGCCATCTGAATTTTGCTGAGAAATTTGTATAATAACTGGTATTGAAATAGCTTCAGATGCAACCCACTCAGTACACAAGTGTGTTACCATAATAGCTGATAATGCATGCAGGTGTTTTCAATCAGCTTTTAATAGGTTTGACACCACTGATGGGGTGTGGCCAGAAGTGCAATACACTGGAAAATATCAGCGTACAGAGAACAGTGCAGCTGCATTTTTCTGATGTTTCTGATGTCACTGATGTTTGAGAATTATCACCTCTTATAGCTGGGAGCAGTCACTTCCACGGTTGCTATTTAAATCAGAAACAGCCTTTCCTAACAGTCCTGTCTCTGTGCAAACCATCCAAATATGGAAACGCAATGTGAAAAAATTAAGTTTCTCACAGTTATGACAAAATACAATAAAAAAACAAAAAAACCTGAAGGCAGCATCTTAGCTACTTGGGTGTATTTGCGAGCACACTACGGTTGGATAAGAGAGAATAAATGACAATAAATGTTTTATATACTATACTACATACACTGTTGTAAAGACAATTCTTCAGGACAACATTCAATCGTGCCACTTTTTTCTGGTATTTTTGTCCTTCCTGCTGGCAAAGCACAAAATTAGGTCATGGACTTTTCTTCTTTTCACGGCTTTGTTAGAAAACTGGCTTTATACACTTTACCTATGATTCAGTTCTTCACACGGATTTAATTGGGAACATGTCCTTGAGACATAAGTAGAATGCAGAAATAATATCTGACATGAATTAATTTACTCTACATGTTGGAATATTTCATCCAAAGTGGGTACTTTGATTGTTAATTTTGTTTTCGTCTTACACCCTTTGAGGCTGCAAAACCTTTTTTTCACTTGCTAGCAAAAAAACACCACCTTAAGGGTGTCACACACTAACAAGTACACCTTGTTGCCCTTATTGAAGTCATCCAAAGCAAATGATAGTGGAGCAACAAGGAAATGATCCCATAAAAGATGTGATGAGATCAGGATGAAATGAAGCTAGTGTTCCTTGCTTCCGTGTTACGTAACTGCACTCCTCCAGACATTATAAAGTCTTCTTCGCATCATGTGGGTTCAAAAACTGTATTCCTCCGGTAATATACCACTAATTGATGGGAACAGCGTTTGTGGCTATTTCTGGTCCCTAAGAAAATATATTAGGCCTAGTAAACACATTGATGCCTTTTTGGATGTTTGCTCTAAAAGACCCACTGAAGCTAGTGCAATCAGGTGACTTGGTTACCCCTGTGGACATGAAAGACACTTTCCCTGCTTTGATGTTCCAGTCGTTCTCAGGCAGGGCAGTACAGGCACCTCTATCTTGTGTGAATGCCAGGGTCCCTGAGAAACATACAGACACACTGCTGCTTCATTATTTGCCTGCTTGTAGCATTGTGTGAGGTCAGTCAGGCTCAGTTGCCATGGTCTTGAGTAACACACCCCCTATGAAATGGTACTAGAAAGAGAGTGTGAGCTCAGATAGACCCTTCCAACCTTGTCAGTGGTATGAATAAAGACGGGTTCATCTTGATTTACTAAAGATACACACAAACCTGAGTCAAACTCGCTAACATTATAACCAGCACATAATTTAGCACATACAGTACATTTAATATCATATAGGCCCCTAAAACTTTACAGTTACAGCTTCCCAAGTGAAATGATATTAAAGGCTTGTGTTAAAGGCTTCTTTAAGTTTGTCCGTTTTAATTCTTAAATCAGTCATGTTATTTGTCTTCAGGTCTCTTCGCACTAATTTGAATGGGTGGGTGCTCGGTTGAGAAAAAAGGTGATGTCACTTCTGAGCACCAATCACAGTTTAGCATCATTTAAATTTAAATCTCCCAACAGTTGGTGAGGTGTCACTGACAGTAAAATTGTCCTAAACCTCTTCCCGTGGAAGTAGATTTACTGACTGTTTAAGTGCCATCCTCATAATAAAAGTGTTTTTTCTCATTTTCATATTGTATTTGTGGTAATGACATTGTTCTGTTCAGTTTGCTTCTCAATGTGTTGTATTTATACGTTGGTGCTTAAATATTCTTAAATATGCTCCATTTAGGGGTTGCCACAGAGGATCATCCGCCATCATCTCAGCCTATCCTAAGCATCCTGTTTTTCTACACCAACCGTCTGCATGTCCTCCTTCAGTACAACCATGAGACTCCTTTGAGGTCTTTCTCTTTTCCTCCTGCCTGGCAGCCCCATACTCAACATCCTTTGTCTAATGTATTCACTAGCCATCCTTTGCACATGTCAACTGACGTCTGTTAAATCCCAACAACAAAACTTTTCAAAAAGAAAAACATTCAGTGTTGAGAAGTCGTTATATGACTTTTCAACACCCAGCCCCCTCCTTTAAAACGACCACTTAACAACACTTCAGAATAGAAAATAATGCCTTTCAACGGTAGAAACTGCCCATCCCCCAACACGTCTATTTACACCACCTTCTGGCCCGTGCCCAGAAACTGTGTGTGTGTGTGTGTGGGTATGAGGCACATACAGATGGTCAACAATACAAAGCAATGCAGCCGTCCAACCCGTCTCATTCAGATATCTGATTTCTTTTATCAGTTTCCTCAATACCAAATCTACTTTTACTGCTCAATAACCAAGCTGCCTGTCTATTGAAATAGCCCCTACATGTTTAACTGAGGAATTCAGATTTAACAACCTTGATCTCTGCCAAGCTCAACAAAAGGAAATTGTAATTACATTTTTATTTTAAAAAGCAAACAGACTGCCTTGGCCAAGTTGTAGAAATAGTTGAAAGTAGATTTGAAGTAACCTCTCTTAATGTAAACGTTATATATTATTTATTGAATATTATCCAAGCCAATGTACAGTGAACAGTATAAACATTATTACTTTGGAATTTTTAGTTAAAGCCATTCATCTATACAGTGTCAGTGTGTTGGCTGACCAAAAGAAGTCTTCTTTTCACTTTCAATTCAACTGAATTTTAATAAATTCAAATTACTTAGCTTTTAATTTTTCATTGACAAAAAAAGTAACTTCTCTACCATAACCCCTAATGTAATTTGACGTTTTACTCATGATGCAATGGGTGTCATGTCATTGAAAGGAAAAGTTTTAAAAAAAGATACTCATATATTTGATTGGTCAACGTAACAAAACACCACAAAATGTCATGTTGTGATTAGTGGAAAGGCAAGCATCACTTTCCTGCTCCTGTTTGAATGTTGCAACTGGCAGCTGCCAGGGTCACTGGGGCCCCCTCTCACAGCAAAAGCTTGCCAAGGAAACCTCTTTATCCGTTAAAATACTGTGAGGCCTTGTAAGTCAAGATCAATAGCTCCGAGCCAGGATGTGCTGTAATTTTCTGGTCAGCTGATGCACACTGTGTGAGTGAACAATAGCAACAATACCAAGCACACGTGCTCCATTGTCACAATGAAACTGAGACATAAGGCTTTTCCCCTGGGGCTTCCTTCCACCTCCCATCTGTTTTTGTTGTCTTTGTTTAGTAGACAGCACATGGCTCCAACGGTGTTTGAAACATGTCAGTACTATGATGTTATGGTTTAAAAATCCAGAATACATTTGCACATCTAACTATGTGGCGGTTACTAGTGACTACGTTGATAACATAGCAAATTGACACTAGTGAGATAGTTACTCAGAACAGAGGTAACGTAGTTGTTAGGTGTTAAATAAAAAAATAATAATAATAATTAAAATGTAACCATTTTTAGTTAATAAAGATTAGTAACCTGTAATTTAATGGAATCTAATTTCCAGTGTTTCAAATGAATGGAATTTTTGCCCTATTTTCTTTTCTCATCAATTCAAATATGTATTATTTAAATTTTACCTTTGTGTTGTTCATTTGTTTTTCTTAAAAAAAAATCCACTGATCTATCTTATTTTCAGAGTATGTTAGTTATGTTCCATGTTCAATCAAAGTAAAATGTGACAGTACAATGAATAACTGAATACCTTCTGCTGTACTTTAAATCAGCCTGTGCCGTGAAAGGTCATCTTAATTCAAAGGGAACTGGAGGTACTGTGAGCTTTCCCTTTTAAAAAAAGCCAAATTCTGTCATGAGTTAAATATGCACAGTAGAGTCCATTCATAATATTATTAAATGCAAATGTGTGGAAAGTATTGTGATAAATGGTCCAGAACAAACTCGAAGTTCTGAGACCACTGTTTGAGCTCAGTTGTTTAAATTCTAATTCTAAACATATCTCTCCATCCAAATAGTTTGAGTCTGATTTGGCCACAGTTGTCTGCAGAAGACGTCTAGTTTCACAGACAGTGAAGCATAATATTTATGTATGTACATTCCTTTATGGACTCCATGAGTGTAAATAAGCTGTCCTACATGTCATTGTGTCACATCCTACTTTGTTGCAACAGAAAATTCAAAATGCAACATGTATGGTGCTATAGTGAAACTGTACCCAGTAAGATATGGCCGTATTAGAGACCACAGAGGGTGCGCCGCATCAGGCAGATAAATTGATCATAACAGTTCTGAGAGTTCTCAACAACCAGCGGTCATTTGTATTGCTGTAATATGTGCCAGAGTGAACAATGCATTGTGCCAGAAGCTTAACGCTGTTAGCGAGCCTTGGCTCTTGCCAATTACTGAAATAAGATAAACGTTACATCACCTAAATATTCTCCATTTTTCTTTGGAGGTTTTAATCATTCATTTGGTTATTTCTTTTAGTTTATTTTTGCAAGATATCATTTCAGTTCCCAATTGCCACAATGTCCCTGGAAATATAAATCACATGGCTTTGTGATTCATATTTTTCCCAGGCTAATATTACCTTTCTCATCCCAAAATGCAGAAGCAATAATGAGCAGAAGCATCAATCCTACTTTCTGATACTTTAAGCTTGAAGAAGAATTTTCATGTCAGGCAATAACTGCTAGTGAGCCTCAGCGGCACAAGCTCTGGGCTTGCGCCTACACCAAAGCCTAATGGGATAGATCAGCTCTTGCATAACTGGGGGCAATCACTCACTCCGTCTCCTCTCTGACAGGACTCAGTTATGGCTTCTGGGTAATATCATTTCTCTTATCTTAAGATATCAAATTTCTGTCTTTATTGGCATAGACCTGAGCAAATGGAAGATAGTTTGCTTGCCTAGACAAGACAGAGGATAAAAAATGAAAGCCTATTTATCCTATTCTCAAGTCCATTTAGGATCTGCAATTCAGGACTTTGGTGACATTTTTTTTTACAAACTTTGACGTCATGGAGCTTTTACTAAAGCGTAACCCATAATCCCTACCTGAGAGCGGTTTAGATCAACTGCCCATTGAGGTACATTACACAATGCTTCAGGCTGTCCAGCTTTTGCAATATTTGGAATTTGAAATATGTATTATTACCTTCCCATCATATAATAAAATGGATTTATAAAACAAGTTTACAGTTTTGTCACTGTCAGCAGTATTGTCCATCATGAATAAAACAATGCTATCTGCAATTTTCAAATTTTCGAAATTACATAGCCACAGTCAATGAGTGTCTCTGTGCCTTAAGCTCCAGAGAACTATTTTACTATTTTTACTGGCTTTCTGTGGGTGCTGCACATATTTACAAGGGAAAATACACAAATTTAGGTTACTTCCTTAATTGTTAATCTTGCTAATAAAATGGAAAATAAGGGAAAATGCTAAACCTTTCATGACACAATTCTCCTCTCACATAGATCTAGCTCTTTGCCACTCAAAGTGAAACGACAGAGCTTTAGCACAAATCTGTACTGATTTCACGGTACACTGTGTGTGTATGTGATTCCTCATGAACACAAGATTTTTACTGATTAATAACATGACGTGCTGTCAGGAGATTGATCTCTCTATCTTATTTACTTTCAATTTCAAAGATTATATGACAGAGTCAAAAGAAAAAGAATGATACACACTAAACCACAAAGAAAATGATTAACTCCACTGGTTTTTACGCCACAGTGAAGTGTTACGGCCGCGGCCGCTGTGTTTGGATTTGTCATCTCTTTTTCTCTGTGCACTCATGTGGAAATTCACCTGTGCGGGAGCCCGGCAGTGATTGGTGTTGAGGACGCCACTGCGTTTACCGACTGCTGATTGGAATGGCACCGCTCCCACCGCTCTGCACACAGCTGCACCTCATTTCCGGAAAGATATATGCACTGAGGAATCAAGTCGTCGGTGGCGACAGTTCTGGTGGACTGCTCGCCCTCGCCACCTTGCTTCGTGTGTTCGTATTGTGAAAGCTCTGTAACTGTGATTGCTCAGACGTAGTAGTAGTGAACTGTTTGTGCATTTGTATTATATATACTCAAGACGCTATGCTCTTGTAGTCACCTATTGTTTGTTGGTATTTAAGTTCGTGTTGCCTTCCTTTGTACCTCTGTTTTAGTTTGTAGCTGGCGTTGTATTCTATTTCTGTAGACAGGGTTTTTGAGTTGGCCTGGCCTTTAGCTTTGATGTTTCAATACGCCTTGTTAACAATAAATATCTATCCTGATTTACCCTCAACACTTGGGGTTTTATGTTGCTTCCCTTACCCCAACGAGCTGGGACGTAACAGAAGTAGTAGAGAGCGGCCTGGTAGGTCAATGGGTTAGGTGTCAGACTGGACTGTAGAAGGTCGCAGGTTCGAATCCTGTCTGACTCCTAATCCATCCCCTACCAGGTGTGTTCCTGAGCCAGACACCCAGCGCTAGCTCCCTGTAAGTCGCTTTGGATAAAAGCGTCTGCCAAGCAAAGTAAAGTAAAGAAGTATAACACGTACTGATTTGGTTCAACAAAACATGTCCAACGATGGCTGATTTGTCGTGTATTAAATCTGCTGTGCCAACTGTGAAACACTCTCTTGACACATAACAGGTTAACGATTGAGTGTGAGGCTGGCAGAACGCCGCAGCACAGAAAATTAAGCTCAGCAAAGTAAAACTGGTCCAACCACTGTCCAGGAAAATCCTGTTGATTGGAAACACTGTGGGATTGTTACCATAGCAGAGAAGAAATCTGAAGTAGGACGAACCTGCTACACAAGTTAAACACGCTCTGAAGGGGTCTAATGATGGACAGTGATGACAGCTTGAATACGCAAACTGAAAAATCAGTAAGAAGAGAGGGGTTGACGCTTGGCATATCCTTACTTGATCACATGACGCAGGATGAAGAACTGCCAGAGTGGACCTGGAAGTGGGCTACAGGCTAATTTGTCCTACTGCTGATAATTGGTTTCCTGGCACTTTAACTGTCTAAGGGCAAGAGGACAAAATTGACCGTTGTTTGACCCTTAAAAGCTCACTGAGCCTTAATGTTTTGCGTGTGTGTGAAATATTATTAAAGCTGTAGCTACAACGCTTTACTCCTTTCTACTTTGACCTTGAGTTGGGTAACACAGTTAATGAAGAATCACTCTTCTTAACATCCACTGACTCAGGTCTTTCTCTTTTGTTAAAGCCATTGTGGGAACCAGTGAGCCTCTTGGTAGAAAGTCAACAGTTTTAGACACCCGACTTCATTGGCTTCTCACTGGGTCCAATCAACTTTGCCTTGGAAGCACCATTCGGCTACCCAGACAACCCTGACATGTCCTGTCAGCCTGCAGGCCCTTGACGATGAGATGACTCATCCACAATCTGCTGCACAAATCTAACCCCTACATTTAGCTTTTTTCTGGTGAAGGAAAAAGAAAATTATGAACTGGTGGTAAAGATAAAGGTCAGAGGAAGAGGGTATCATTAGAGAATAACCTCTGGGAATTATGAATATCCACAGCAGATCATAGATTTCTTTCATGTTGACAAAAGAAAATTGTGAACCAACTTTGCTTTTTAACAATCAGCAACAACAAAATCACCTCTGATGAAACCGTTTTACAGCTGTTTTTACATTGAGATTGCAAGAAAAAAGTATCCAGAGCATTTCAGTTATTAAGTACCAAACTATTAAAGCATGTTTTAACACTAACAAAACATGTAAATATACAGGTGTTATTAGTTGTCCCCGCCTCTCTTGCACCCTATTAACCCGCCCTTTATTACTGTTTGCATATTTAAGAAATGTCAGGAAAAGTAGCTGCATGAATTTGCTGCATGTTGAATAATGCAGGTTCTGTATTATCTTCTTTGTTAATAACACGTGTTGTAGTGTAAAGTCAAATATTCTGATATAACCATATGTATCATTAAAATGAGATATGAAGGAAAAAAAGATAGAGATTTGTGTAAGGGGCTCAAGAGGAACAAACATATGAGATTTTTCTATGAATATCATAATTAGGTCTACATCATCATCACAGATGTACTGTAGGTATGCAGAAGATCTGCACGCTGTGTGCCTCAAGTCTCTGTTACATCATGGCAGGGCATGAACAGAATAACCTCCTCTGAGACTAATTTTCCCACCTACTATGGCTAATTACATGCTGACAAAAACACAGCTGGCAGAAATGTGTAAAGGGGCATTAATGATCTACTGTTTGAAGCAGACAGCTACTGTGTAGGTAAAAATGACATGCTGTGTTCCACAGTATCATGTCACCATGGCTTCTTGGCTTCTTCATCTTAATCTGGCCAAAAAAGAGCTGAATCACATATGAATATATGGACACATACTCCTGTATGTGTTTATGTAGCTGATTAGTGATTAGTAGACATGATATCCACACCCACAGAAATGGCTAGAAAAACAAAAACACATTTACAGAACGAGTGATCTCTGTCTTTAGTAAATCCGTTTACTGGTCTTGTGGCAAGGTTGCAGCGCTTTCTGAAGGTTGACACCTTTGATGTCTCCCTGGTTGTTATTTAGGCCTAAATACCTTGAACTCCTCCAAGGATAAATAAGTTCTTCAATCCTCCCCTCTCATGCTGCCACAGAGGATAAATTATATACAAATCTACTTTTACTTCCTCTCATCAAAATAATGTGCTTTGCATGGCTTTTCCTCTTCATCTAGAATCACAGTAATCCCTGTGCTTCTGTGTAATTATCTCTCCTCTAAGCTGATCTCAGTGCTCCTCACCTGCTCAGCCTAGTCACATTACCTCCTCACTTTTATCTATGACTCTTAAAGCTGCTGCCAAGGGTCCTCTTAACTCACCCCACAACTTTTCCCTTTGCATCCCACTCCCCAACACACACCCCTTCTCTGTATATCTCTCTTCTATTCCCTCCGCTTCTCACCCTGTCCTTCAAGAGCAATGTGATTAGCTGAGAGAGGAAAAAAACAGTGCTTCATGGCAAATTTGTAGTGCGAGTATATCCCTCATTAATTTCCCAACCATTCTAATATGTGAAATGAAAAGAAAATAATGGGAATATAATTTGCTAAATTGACAAGGAGTCATGGGGCACCTCAGGGAACAGAGGCTGTTCTTTTCTGTAATGTGCATTATCATACCACTCAGGCCTATTCTTATGGCTGACGCTATTACTCAAGGAGAAGATTTCCTCTATTTTAAGGCTCTCAGATACATCCTGCTTTTATCTAATGCAATTTAGCTGAAAGTAAAAAGAAAATCAAAGTATTGTCAAACCCAGCATTGTGACAGATTTGTTTTAGGATGAAGATTTGTGACAACAATGATTGTTTACTATATTAAAGGTGTATCACATGCAGCTGTCAAAAACAAGGACATTGCAAGTGTGGGGCAGCAATTACCTTTAAAGACAAACATTAAATCAGAATTTCAAGAATTCATAGCTTCCAGTGTGTTTGTGTGAACTTTAGAACAACGCATACATCCTACAAGTGCTGAGAAATGGAAATGTTCATATGCATTTAGTTCTTACAGTTGCAGAGAATAGTTACGCAAAAAAAGTTTGCTACAGGCGAGATGTGTTTGTGACCAGCATCTTGTTCAAATAGCTTTTATGCCCTGAAATAGTCCAGCTTAATTTAAAGGTCTTGGAGGTATTTTTCATTACACTGTCACCAAATACTACGTCATACACCCAGAAGACCAACAGCGCCTGGGGAATGGAGTCAGCAATGGACTAGCTGAAGTGGAGGCAGAGAGTCTCTAGACAGAGATGGAGTCTGAACTTGGACCTCTGTAGACCTTTGGACATTTGCTATATTGATTAGAAAGTACAAACACAATTCTGAAGAAATGTCGATGAATTGTTCAGTGATTACAGAATATTGCTTTCTCTTGTCTGCTGCTGTAGCAGATGTGGTGCACAGGGAAAAAATAGATTTAGAGCACACGCTGTGTAGACAGCTGGATTGAGCCGAACAGAGATGTTTGAGGTGAACAGCTGACGTGCCTTACGCGTTGCAGCTCTCTGACTGCTTCTCTGTTCCTAAATTGCTGAAACAAATATGATTTTAACGTAACAAAGCAACGGTATTTTCTCCACATCAATGTACATTTCACTTACAGACAACTACTGTGCATCTGCAGGATCTGAGCATCTTGACTGACTGAAGTGTGTTGTTGAACACGTAAAATAAATGAGTGGCGGTTGATGTGTTTGTTACAGAGGTGTAAAAGTTTCCAGTAGACTTACGCACCACTGTGGCGAAGGTCTCTCCTCGGGGACAATACAAAGGGCAGAGGTGTTAATTATTCTACAGATCAGCGATGTCAGCAGAACTCTCTCATTGCTCCTAATTGTCCCTTTGGGGGCGCTTTGGACCTCATTATGGGAACACTTTGAGATCCAGTGTTGATGTTATTTTGCTGAAGTATCATTTAGAAATTCTGAAATGTTTTAATGTTTATTTCAGTTAGTGAAATAAGCTCATCTACTCATTTTGTTTGATTTACAGCTTCTGTCTTATGCACATTTACCAAAGCTTTTGTTCAGATGCCAATTTGTTGAGTGAAATTGCGGAGAGATTGAAAAAGGGAAAGAGAAAAAGATCCACTTTCTACTGAACCCTGTGCAGACTGTGCCCGACGCATATTTTCTTTCATGCAAAGAATATACAGTATATCCAAATTTGCATCTTTCTCACTAAATCTAACGACTCAACGAGCAAAAAAAAGGGCAGCTCCACACTGTGCTCAGATAAAAATGGATGCACTGTTTACATCTTACAACATGTCAACATCAAATTCCTTCCAGATATGAACTACACTACACTCCACTCCAGTATTAAATCCTTAAATTCAGATTTGTAATACACTATATTTAAGTAATGTATTCTGCATATATTTACTTATTGTAAGGCAAGAACTATTGTAACAAGTCTCATATGCACCAATGGAGTAACGGAGCAAAATTCAAAAAGTGCTGCAATTGTACACTGTGCCCCTGTTGGAGACATGACAACGGTTGGGCTACAAATTAAAGCAATAGTATTTTTCTACCATATATAATATTTTCTAGATTATACTGTGTGGGTATGATCATTTTGCAGACGTGTGGGACTATTCGCTTTACTGTTCAGTAGTTTTGCAGCATAGTCCATTGTTCTTGCTTAGAGCCATGACAGTGACATTCATATTATCAACAGTTTCAATATGAAGAAGGGGTGTCTCTTGATCAAAATGCCCTGTGTGCAGATCTCTAAATTTAACAGAGATATATAAAAAATATTGCACATGGCAGATTGTATCAATTCATATGTCAATGTTTATGTTAAGAATGTTCTGTTCACATAAAAGAAAATGGTAATTCACAAAAGTGGCTGACAGAAACAGCATTTTGTTATTGCAATTTGTCAACAGCTCAACAGTCTATCAATCGACTTGTCAAAAATAATTATTCTGCTGCCATCGGTTTCAGATTCTAACAAACTGCTCACATTCTAAATTACTGACAGGGTATTTTTCCTGTTTCAGCAACAATGGCTTAGACTGCTGGCTTAGTCATATTTTCCCTTGATGCATATCTACAGTTTCAAAGGCATTCTTCTCAAACCATGCATTTGACAGAATCGTTTATTAAAATGTACGATTGCTCAGTTTGTGCTGCATTGAAATTACTCTCATTGCTCATCCAGATAGTAAACATCAAGATAATGTGACCAGTAACCGTCAATAGCCTCTTGTCCTCTTGTCCAAGCAGAAGACTATCTTATATTAATTTGAAGTAAAACCACTTTCACTTGATGCAAATATGACTTTTTTTTCTCCCATAAGGTCAATAAGCAGACAGGATCCTTTGAGCCACAGAATACCTGAGTAGATCAAATAGTCCACTGAAGCAACATCTTTAAAATATGGAGCTGGGTGTGCTGCTAACTGAAGATATAATCAGATAACGTTCCTGTGTGGGTTGATCAGCTGTGTCTCTCAAAGCGTCTATTGATTTTGGGTGCTCTGTGAAGACAGTTCATTGATGGTTACAATCCTTCCAGGAATCCAGATGACTAGTTATGATAAAAAACACGATACAACATTTCCATGCAAATTACAATTCATTTAGATCCTAGTACAACACAGTAATACATACAGCAAGCATGAGTGAGAAATTGCAGCATGCTACGATTACAATGTACTTACAAATGTGTAGCCCAGTCAAAAGGAAGCCATAGAAAAATTGCAGTGTAAGTTTCAGAATGTGTAATATTTAACTCTGAATTACATAAAGAGGAGAGTGTTCTAATACAGTCTATGTATGTTTGTTTACTAATGTTTTCCTCTATTTTAAGATGGCGATGTTTTTAGTTGAAACTATTTTCCTAGTTTATATGGCTGCTAATTTCAACCTCATCAGACTTGGAGCATTCAAACGACTTATAATTTGTCAAGGCTGTGTAAAGATAGTTGCAGCAGCTAATGGAGCCAGCGGATACAAAAGTAACAGAATAGGCAATAAAATACACCTAGTCTAGCAACACAGCTTTAGGTTATAAAAACTGAGTCTGGTACAGTGTTAAATAGTCAGTTTTATGTGCAGAAAGGTAACACTTTGTAATACGTAATAAAAAAAGGAAAATGCAGTAAGCTCAGTGTGTCGATCGACTACATTAGAAATGTTCTTTTACAATACTTTGTTGTAAAAGATCTAAAACAAAAATCAGTTTACCTACTTTCATTACAGAAATTGGTGCAACATGCCCAGCACATACACCGTAAACAATATCCATACACAACCCCATCAGTAAAAATGTTATGTAATCAGAACTACGTTGCTGTCCTCCACAAACATAGGGTTAATACGAGTTTGCCCAGGTTCACTGACAGGTTTATTAACAGGTGGAGTAGAAAATATTATTAGTCATTATTGAGACCTGGAACAACCTCACTTTTACACAGCTGTCCCAGCTCCAACACGGGACGGACTTTATGTTAACTTATCATAACATTCAGCTTCACTGCACCTGCTGTGATTACGTTTTCCTTTGCCTCGTCTTGTCTGTGATCATCCTGTGTGGGTACCTGTCATTCAGATGGCAGGCTTCCTGTTGTTAACATTTATCTATTGTGTTTTTAACAATTTACAAGATGGCTTGGTGCTTTTAGTTGCTATTATGTGGCGACCTTGTGTGTTTGGAAAGATGAAACCAGAGAATGAAAAAATCCATTATCTGTGAAGATGATAAAAACCTATTGAGATTGCTGGAAATTCAAGGTTTTTAGAAATTGGTTCATATACAAAAAACTAGTGTAAAATGTAAAACACTAAATTTCCTTATTAATCCTATTCAAACAAGATTGAATTTAAAAGCAGGTCTGTGCTAATGAGGGTTGAAGAATAGTGCTCTATGCTGTAGATCAATATTGCACATCACTAAAAGAAATCCGATCAGATTTTCATTCTGACAGAAAATTGTGTCAACCTGAAGCGGACCCTTGTGGCGTATAGCCAGCTTGTGATGTCCCTCTTCACAGTCCCAATCTCATTTTTTTCATAACCTCTTTTCAAAATACTTTCCCCCTCTAAAAAATCTCTTTCAATCAGAAAACCTCTCTCCATCACTTAACATATCCTCTCTCCATCTCAATCCTCTCTGCGAAAAAGGCTTCTCCTGCCCTCATAGCATCCTGCGAAAGAGGAGCCTACAGTCAGCCACTCTCTTCCTGTCACACCCATTGAAACGTCGCTCATCTGTCTGCCCAGAAAATAAGCTGTCAGGATGGAGAAAGGCGCTCGTCTAAGGATCATATTTATGTAAGAGTCTGCTTCCAATTTCACGTAGGTGCAACATCTTTCACCTTCACACTCCACTCCAGAAAATTCATGTATTTTCTCCATGTGATTGCAAATTGCTCCTGCCCTCCATGTGCCTCACTCTTATTTTCTGCTGCAACTGATGGATCAGGTCTGTGTTACTGGCAGCTGCATTTTCCTTGTGGATCAATGGCAGTGTATGCATTGCTGATCACAGATGACTATGAATATTTGATGTTGCAATATTGTTTGGAACACATAAATCTTGAGTATTGTACACTCAATATTCACACGTTCAGGCATTTTATTTATAAAGACATGCACAATGATGCTATGGAGGAGGTTTGGTTGACAGGCTCCTGCTTTGGTGAACTAACTGACCTCTGATTTGACTCTCGCAGTCTATTCAAGGACCGAAGTCTAGAGTTCTGGAAAAGAGGTTAGACCAGGCATTGTGAAGCCTCATGGGCTTAAGCTTAATTACCCCTACAGCTCCATTCATTACAGCACCAACATTTGGTGAAAAGAAGTACTTGAATTAACTTGATGGCTTGTTTTGATTTGTTAGATACACACATCCATGTTTGTTTACAACTTATTAATTTTCTCAGTTTGACAGGTTCTCATACATGCAACCTTGGCTACTTTATCTGCCATACAGCATGAGTTTTGCATTGTTATGACAGTTGTGTGGTGTAGAGGGCTTGTAGAGGATACTGCTTGTTTGTCACCTTTATGCCCAATTAGTTCCTGGATAATGGGTGGAACATCTGACAAGTTGAGACTGCTGGAGACCACACAGGTGGTGCATCCCTGGAGAGGAACATTTGCAGCAGGATGCAAATCTGTGCAACTTATTTGGGGCTTTTAATCAAAGATCGTTCTTAAGTTGTGTTAATGTAATTTTTACATTTCGTCTATTCCAAATTATCCTACTAAAAATAAATGTGTTTTTTCTACAACTCAAGTGAAATGGTTTGTGCTGGCAAACAATCTCTATTTGTTTTTAATCAATACAACAATCATTATAATCTCTCCTACTGGGCAATTTGGTGCCTGTTCACACAGAGACACATTGCTCAGGAGAAAAAAATCCATGTTTTAAAACCTTATGCGTGAACAACCAGTGTCTCGTCGGTGTTGAACACACAAAAGACATATTTATTTGTTCAATCTTTTACTAGCTACATATCCAGCTTGAAATATCTGCTATCAAACTCTGTACATTTTATTTTTCATGTGAAGTGCATTAGGCATTAGGGAAGATTAAGGGATTCGTATCAATGGATGTACACACTCACACTGTGAGTGCATTGCTAGGGCAGCTGTGAACAAATGCATTGTTACGATTGCACTGATAAACTCTGATCTATTTCATTTATGCTTTTACTTCCATATGTGATGACTCAAAGACGTTATAGAATTATTACACCTAAATAAATTTATTATAAGTTAATGTGTGCCATGGATGTATATTGTGTAAGTTGCAGTAGAACATCACAAACACGATGGAGACTGAGCATACAGTATAGACGTTATAGGCTGTCACAAATCAAACATTCAGCCATTGTGTGCTGTGCTGCTATGAAATACGCAGGCAGTACAACTAACTTTATAATTCACCTGAAGCAGCAACGAGGTGCAGGTGTGGAGGCATCTGCCAGGGCCCCGGCATGATTTGCCTCCAGTTTGGATTCATCTCCTGCTAGTAGCCTCATATTGGTGAAGGTTGTCCTCCGGCCTGTTCTTGTTAACCTTGAGCTTTGTGAGTCCGTTCTATCCAGTGACATCACATTGCATGGAATACAATATGTTGAACCACATAGGGGTGTGAATAATATCGTATTGCACTGGTAGTTGCTGTATATGTATATTTAATGTATGAGCTCGAGATATGTCTTGTATCAGCTTTACACTAGAGAACCAACCCTATTATGCATGCATGTGTGCGAGTAAATGCTTTGAAATGGTTTTTTCGTCAGTGTTTTTTCATCTCTCCCCCGTTTTCCTCATGTGGAAAGTAAGCTGTCTTTATCAAAGCAGCGCAGCGTGACACTAGACTGTGCGTCTGTTTGGACCCTAAAAGCCTTAGTTGGTGTGAATAGTGCAGGCAGAGTGGGCAGTGCTAGTGTGTTATGGTGCTGGTTAAAATGCACATCACTGTGGTGGTGTGAGCCTTACCCTGCAGGAAGTTAAACGACCACGGCAATGAACGGAACAAGCTTTGAAGACAGCGCTGCAGATTGCATTGGAACCATTTTAAATATTTTCTCCCTGTGTCATTGCATTTATATATCAAATGTATGTTAAATGTGTTATTGATATCCATCTTTATATTTTTTACATTTTATTATCGGACCATACATTTTAGTTAAATGATGTGTAGTATAAAAATATACAGTATACGTATTATCGGACGAAAAAAGTATTTTATTTCTAAAACCTGTTTACAATTTCACAGTAGATTTTGACTTTAATGACATGCATAACGGTAAGCCATAATGTGTGCGGCTTTTTTTTTTTAAACTGAAGGAAGCTATGCTCTCTATAGTCCTAAAGTTCTGCCTTTTTGCATTAAGGGCTAGAAGTTGTTTTTTTTATAAGACACTCTAGCAGAGTAACAAGGGAAGATTATTTGACATGAACTGATCCAAAAGTATCTAAAATCTTATTAGAAGAAATTCAAAGAAAAGGGTTGTTTTTACAAGAATGTTTAAGTCAGATTAAAGAGCTTTCAGACACTCTTCATTTCCATTTAATGTTTAGTGGGAGAAATATCACTGAATTTCCACCACAGTAATGTGATTCACAGGCAGCTAATTGACATTAAAATTAACAAGTGAATTTCCAGTACCAGTGCAGAGAACATGTGCATGATCACAGAGTCTTAGACATCATAATGGGGCCTGTAATGTTGTAAAAGTTAAATCATAGTCTGTTTTTCTATCAAAAGCCAGAAACGTTGATCACGTAGTATATTAAGCCACTATTAGAAAGCCTTGTCATTAACTTTTAGAAGACAACTGATATTAAAAATGCAGGATAAATATTGAGTAAACTTATTATAAGATTTTCTTTCTGCCCCCCCCCTTCATACCATCACATGTAACATTCCCATATTTTTGTCTCTTGAAGTCAAAAGCACCATAACAACCATAACATAGTTTTATACTGCTGTAATGGTCTAACTTGTACAATGACAGCGCCGCCATCACCTTACCAGCGAAGTGTCTCAGTCCAGTGAAAGCCTGCTCAGTAAATAGCAGTCTCAGTAACATGGGCTACTGCCTACTTTGTCTAGATTTAACACCACTGTGACATGGACATGAGCACTGTGGGATAGACAAGCTAAAGCGAGAAGACAGACAGAGGCCAGGAGACAGAGATTAGAAACAGGACTGCAAAGACAGATTCGGTTGGGGGGGTTAATCCTGTCTGTGAGTGAGTGATCATGTCCATCCACCCAGCTGTGGCGCCATCGGGGGCCACAGGGCTTGCTGGAAGTCTGATGAGGCGTCACTGCCGTCTGCTGCGGGAGAGATTTCTCACTCGACAATTCCTGTCAGCAAGCGGGACAGCCAGCCAGGTAGGTGGGGGGAGAGAGAGAGAAGAGGGAGAGAGAGACAGGGATGAAATTAGAAAGAACACATTTTTTTTGGTCATATCTTTTGGGATTATTGTAAAAATTTCTTCACCTCTACTTTGCTCTCTCTACTGATCTAGATTTTTTTTTCATAATCTGTATAGAGCGGTGTGAGGGATGAGTTGCCTTTCATAATGAGATAATTAAGGCTGGTGTGATTAATTGCTGTATGGGGTTATCTGCAAGGTCCCTACATAGGCATTAATGAGAGATTGTCCCAGCAGGATATCACACACATGTCACCTTTCACCTGCCCAACAGAGGGAGAAAAGAAGCCTCACAGCGTTAAAAAGCTATCATTTTCAAACTCCAAGAACAATTTAGGTTTTATTATGAGCTGGTTAAAGTCATACAAGTAATGTTAAGAACAATGATAGGTTGCACTTTATTCAGGGAAGCATTCCCTACAGCTGTGCTTACACTTGAGGTGACCTTTGGCTTTTTTTTAAACATCCTTCCTTCCCACATTACGAACAGACAGGTCTCAAAGGTACACGCTGTGTGGGCTGGATGTCAGGTGACACACATATGACAAAACACTTCTGCACTGGTAAGAGCAATGACCGGGTGGACCAGTGGAGTTCTCTAACAGCTGGTTGTGAATAAGTACTAAATAATATCTACTGTATATTGTGAGCAGAATAAGCCCAAAAACAGTATTTACAGAATAGAATTTAAAAAAAACTGCAGCACTGAAATGAGGTATCATTTATAATTCACGCCATTATTGCCTTGAGTGCCCAGAGGAGAGACTCGCAGCACACAATTGTCTTTTCTCCTGAGAAAATAAATCATATTCTTATTTTGAGATTACTGAATTCTGAGTTGTTTGTCCTACCACACCCTCAAACACCCTCCGGAGAAGTGAGGAGCTAAAGCAAAACTCAATCAAAGACAAATGATTTGGGCATAAATAGAAGAAGAGAAGCAGCATGAAATGGAAAAGAGAAAACACTCTAGCAGTTAAAACTGTGAGTCAGGGGAATTGAATCTGGTCTCACCAGTAAGAGATTGATTGAAGAGTGGAAATTAAGAGAAGATCCATTTTTTAAATAACTTGGGAGGTCATTGCTGTTTCAATAATACTTCAGCTATATTGTCTTATTTGGAATAAATTAATGAAACATCAAAACCAACTGAGTACCACATAAAAGCAATTCACGAACAAAAATATTTCGATCTCTTTTTAAGAGAAATGTTTACTAGGAAATATTGTGTAACCAGTTAACTATTGTAATGGTTAAGTATTAATAAAATATGGCAACGTTTATTATTGATGTGAGACAGAACAAGAACCCTGGTGTCAGGCATCAGTCAGTTGTTTTACACTGTGGCTTTTCTCAGTGCTAGAAACAGGACACGTTTCCTACACATGCACACAACATAGGCTTTAAATAAATAACATGTTAACGGTCTCTAAAAAATGTTCACAACATATTTACAGCAGATTATAGTTCAGTCACTGAGTTGACTACAAAATGATGTCAAATGCTGAAATTCTGAGACATGAGTTTAAAATGTTCCTGAACCATAAGTTTGTTTGTCTGTTGTCTTATCTTCTCTACTCTATATTATCAATACTAACTGCTTGTGACTATAATTCTTGTACAGTAATGTTTATCAAAAAGAAACGACTTCTCCATTGCGCCCTCATTTTCTTTCTCCTGTCCAATCATTTATCCATCCCTTCTGAAGCCTTAGGAAAGCTCCATTTCTGTCTGTACCAGAACATCTTTCTGCTAGGCTTCCCTAACACATCCTGAAAATGTACACATAAATGCCATCAGTGCCCACACGCAGCCAGATTGCCCCTGTCAAGCAAACACACTCAGCCCAGACGTTCTCGCTTACTAGATGTGAAGCGGACTTGAAAAGTGAAACGATTCAGGGATATTGCAACCCATAAGAGACACTGCTTCATGAAATGTTAACGGAGATGTGTTATAGTCCCGGTGAAGATAGCATCTCGGTAAACTTAGCAGCTCACCGAAAACTGATGTATTTTTTAGTATGTATACACTAAGCAATTCAAAAAGCAATGGAATCAGAATCAAGACTTTTCTTGGTCTAAATTTAAAGGAACAGTGAGACTTTAAACGTAAATGTTGGTTAATAATAATGTCAAACACTTTATTTACAGTATTTTGAATGTTGCAAAATGTTTGCTATTGATCTAAAACATCTTTCTGTGTTCTGAGTTACTCTAACTCTGCTCTACTGTACTTACGGACATATTGCTATAATACAACACGCTATATAAATTCATAAACACATCATTAGTTTTTCTGTCTCACATTCAGGCACAATGTTCCCTCCTCATGTCTTCCTTTCCAGGTCAGTGAAAGAGGGCCACTGCACATAACCGTCTCTCCCACTCATTAATTAGGTGTGATGGCACCTTTCTCTACAGGATCAATCAGTGTGTCTAATACAGTCATTGACCTAAGACCCTCTCCAACTGCGCCTCCCTTTGTGCTCCCACCAACCCTCTCCAACAGGGAGGATGTCAGCTTGTCAGAAACACTGCGCCTACCTTTCCACTGGGAGATGAGTTCATATTGGCGTGAACCAATACACAGCAATAAAAAGGATGGATTGCAGATGGCCAGCCTTCTTGTCTCTGGTGATGCAAATAGACTTTCAAGCTGCTTTTTATATCTTTAGTCTTGTTTTCCTCCGTATACTGCATCATTTCTTGACCCCGGAGTCAGGCCACCTCAAGAAACAACAACTTTTTCTTTTATATTACTATGTATTTATTTGTCCTTCCAAATCATAATTTTCATTGTAAGACATTATTCTTTCCTGGATAAAAGCATCTTTCTTCTTCTTTTAACATTAGTTATTTACCATATGTTGTTATTATAGCATTCATTTTCTTTCTTCACCTCTTTCTAATCTCCACTTTTCCTCTCTGTGTCCCTCACGTTCTCTTCATCCCGTGCTGACATAGCCAAGTGGACATGTTGAGTTATTGTGCTGGAGGGGATGGTACTCTGCTGTGCTTCACAGATGATCATTTCCCAATTCCACAGCCGAGTAGCGTAGGCCTGCAGTAATTGCTGCAATGCATCCAACGGTCGGTCCTTATCTGATGCTGTGACAAGTATAGGCCCCATTTTATTGGTCTCACACCCTATGTAATTCAGTAGAGCTTGCATCATTTCCTGCAGAAGATATGACCATGATGGTGTCACCCTAGGGTGCTTGATGCTGATTGGATACACAGTGTGGCCCTGAGCAAATAAATCACTTCTCCTATGTTCAGAGTAAAAACATAAGCCCTATGGGTGACGGGCCACTCTCATCTCTAATACACACACACACACACACACACTTTGCTTAGAACAAACAATTACCGCCTTGATTCCCTAAGCACTAATCGGAGCCAACACAAGGAATATGCAGCATACTGGTGAGAGCATAATTAAAACCTCTCTCTTGGCATATTATGTGGCTTATCCCAGAAGGAAGACTCTGTGACTGTAAATATATATCACATTTAACCAACAGAACACCAGGGAATCATGATGCTAATTTATACTAGTATGCAATGTTGTTGATTGTCAATTTCCAAAAACATAAACTTAATATATAAATTCATTTAATTCAAGACACAAAGAAATACAATATACTACTATGAAATTTACACAAGTTCAAAAACCTGAAGCGAGGTCAGTTTTGCTGAACATCTGTGAATTACTTTTGAGATTGCATGAAATAGCACATTCTTATGCTTTAACATTTGGCACAGCCACAGCAGAGAGCGAGAATCCATTCTTCGCTCTTCTGGGCCACATGCAACGCTCCAGAAAAGAAAGCTGCATAGAGGAAATGCACATTCAGTGGATGGACAAAGTTTTAAGAGGTTCCTACAAGTCATATTAGCGTAATACTTTATGTTTTAATGATATTTGTGGTTCATTCTGTGTGTGAGAATAAGTCAGGGTGGGCTATGTGTATATGATGTGGTCATTTTTTACCCATGCTCACACCCGATGCAGAATTCAGAAAGCAGCTAACTTCCTAGCACAGTCTATTCTAAAATTAATTAATTTCACTGGCAGCATTTTCATTACAGCTGTAGTCATTTACGTTTCTTCATGCTGCTCCCTAATGGGTCACCACAGCGGATCATCTAACACCGCAAATTTGATTTATCAAGAATTTTACACTGGATGCCTTTCCTGATGGAACCCACCCCATTTATCTAGGCTTAGGACTGGCACTTGTGAAGGACCAGGAAGCAAACCACCAACCTATAATACATACATACATACATAATGCATCGATCTAGTCCTGGATTCTGACTTTGCGCAATTATTTATTTATTTATCTTCTTTTACTACTCTTTACACCCTACACTCTATTCATTGTTTACTGTTCACTATTTATTTTTACTTTTGTTACTGAAGTTGTGGGAGTAATGTAGTAATAAGAATTTCATGACATAATGTAACGGCTGTTTCTACTATGTCTATGACAAACCAGCTCCTTGTAAGTCACTTTAATTTCTGTACTGCATTATTATCCATATAAAAGCATACATCAATCATTACCAGTTTTGCTAATTGTTAGCAAGAGTTACAATTTGGAACATTTTGCTTGGACATAATCAATCAATAATGGCATTTCTGAAATCCAGACAAATGGTAAATACTGCGACCGTGGAAGTAACAGTCTGTTCTTGTTACGGCGAATATGTTGCTTTCACAATACATTAATCTGATCAGGCTGTCCAGTGAAGCTGCTGACTTTCCTAACGAGAACCTCTGTCTTACATACATCGAAACCTACAGACACACTCACAAAAACATATAATTATACTATGGCAGACACCACACTTCAATCAGCATACACACGAGGCTAGTGAGGGGAGTTGGATCTGATAGGACAGATAATTGTTAAATGTTTAACAGCTATCTCACACAACCGACTGAACTATTCAGTGTAAGTTCCTCGTCTATTTCACAAGGTCTTACTGTGCAGCACTGTATATTATTAAACATTTTACTGATTGTTAGACACTATACACATAAATTGTGTTAGGCGTAAACAAACTGCACTGACATCTCTGAGGTCCAGGTGAATTAAATACTGTAATGCAGGAAGTCACAATCCACTGCTTCTCTATTAGTTCCTGTCAGTTTACAGTCCTTGATGATCAGCTCTCAAATAGCTCACCATATCAATGTGATTAGTGATGACAGCTGTACTATAAATTTATAGTAATTTAAGTATATTTTTTTATCTGCACACACATACCCACAGAGGATTTGTGTGGCAGAGAGAGAAAGGAAAGGAAAGAGCAGTGAAATAAGTTGAACATCTTCCCAAAACGGATTAGATTGCTCTCTTTTGATCCCTCTCTCACAACATGTACCAATGTTAAAATATCATTCTGTTGGATTGATTTAGGTTTTATCTGTGAGTTTTCCTGTTAGTGTCAGTTTTTTCATCTGATTGAAAAGGATTATCCCTGTATCTGAAGGGCTTATCATGGCTTGAAAGTGGCTAAAAACAAAAAAGGCCAATTCAAAATCAATCATGTAACAAGATATGAACATGCAATAATGTACTAACTGAAATAGAGAGTTAGATTAAATTGGATGCTTTTAATCTATAATGCACATTTTAAAGATGAATGTTGCCTTGATAGCTAAGACATAAAGTCGAATTTAAATTACAGGGTAAAAAAACCAGATGGCTTAAAAGGAATTCCTAGAATGTGATTAACATTTAGACATTTGGTGGATGCTTTTGCAAAAAACCTAAGTTCAGGGGTTTGCTTGGTCCAAGAGAGTCGCAGTCCTGCTTGTTTTCCAACCATCCCATGGTTTCTTACTGCTTATGATCAACAGCAGGAACTGGTAATTACCTGGATCAGGTGTGCACTTATATGCACTGATGATAAGTCTACTTTAGTTTTTTCCCAAATTATGTTACGCCTGTTTGGTCTCATTCTTATTAGCATAACCTCAGCTATGTGTATGAACAGCGTGATTTTCATTTTGAAATACATACACATTTTGAATATTCACTTGGCAATTTATCCAAACATCCTAAAATCCAATCCAAAATGTCTATTTTTCATTGTCATAAGCACAATGCACATGGTCAATGAATGTTACTGTTGTATGTTATTATATGTTATATGTTATTCTAAATAATACAAATCAACAAACATATGTACAAATTTGGCAAAAAAACAAGTTGTATACAATTATTTTCATCAAAATAGAATTAACAATATAGGCCAAATTACTCAAAATACCACATACAGAGTGTATTTGATATAAGTTTAGTTACTCTACTTCACTTGACGGTTCACACTTTAAAGCGTCATTCGACTCCTAAGGGTTTTAATATACAAAGTTATGGAATTTGGTTTGAGCTTACAGGGGTAAACCAACTGCAGTTGCCACTACTCCTGAGCTAATCGGGGGTGAAGCAGAGCATTAGCTGCTTGACATACTGTACAAATACAAGTAACTAGAATGGATACAAAATTCATAGCTTTTACACAAAGGAGTCAGAATATCCACAATGAATCATCGGTCGTGATCTTTTAAAATTTCATCATGAAGTAGTTTGTTCAGGGGGCAAGTTTGGACTCGAAAGATGGCACAGGTTACAGAGGTTGAAGGAAAGTTATTTGTTTCTTTGTTCCTTTAGTGCCATACATGTTCTTGTTTGTTTTTGGAAAGGTGTCATTGATTTGTAGATTTTCAGCGAAAGGGATGGGATGGATTCTCTAACCTTTGAGGACCGTCATTACTCAGCCTTCTTAGGAAAAACAATTGACAAGATACTCGAGGTGCTGTTTAGACTTAGAAAAGAGTTTAGTGCAGGGCAGGATATTCGAGGGTAGGATATATTGCTGCTATCGAGATGTCTGGAATTCCTGTAAGTTGTGTTACAATGGAATCTCTGCAGATACAATAATGCTATCAGTGATTTCATCAGATTATGATCTCTTGTGTAATAATGATTGGTCTCTCCTTATGCAGGGCCTCCATAGACAAACAGATAGACTGTAATTATTTTCTGAGATTTGAAGGGTTAATATGAGAGAAATGTGCCAAAAGGCAGCTAAATGACACCGGGAAGGGGAAATGCCAGCAGTATACATTAAAAAAAAGGAAATCAAACATCAGGTTTTACACTGTTCTAAGTTATCAGCGTGGAAAAAAAAGTCCCTCTGACATCACCAGGCTAATGTCCTGCAGTGTCTTCCATCAGCAGCACTCGAGATGTGCCTTTCCTGTCTATGCTATAAACCTTTTATGAAGATGGAGGGAAAGAATGTGGCTATGAGAAAATGGAGAGAGGGAAACTGCCAAAAAAAGACAGATAAATCAAATGTGGAGTGGAACCAAGGGAGAGACAAAAGAGACTTTGAAAATAAAGATAAGGGAAAGGTGAAGGGGGGTGAAGTAAAGGAAGAGCCTAAAGGGACTAAAGTATAAAAGCACGAAAATAAAAATGGAGAAGAAATAAGAGACCAAACTAAAAGGCGGGAGATTTAGAACAAAAGAGATGGACCAATTAAGGTCAAGTTTTTTCATCTGTCTGGAAATGCATATCTTCCCATTCTGGAAGCTAACGACATTAATGCTATAGCATATGATCTAATACTGCATTTCGTTGCGCTGTACTTGTACATGTGTAATGACAACAAAGTTGAATCTAATCTAATGTATAAAAAAACACCCTCATTGCTTTTTTTTTTTTTAATGTGCTTTCCTCTTCAACCTAACCACCAAAAAAATTTGTAAAGGGCAGAATCATTGTAGTATTACTGCACTAAATTACACTGTACAGTACCTAAAGTTGTTCATGTTACTCTTTATGTAAATCAGGCTGCTGTGTAAAAACAGGACAGATGGGGAAAAGGGTTGCAGATGACTGCACACACACACACACACACACAAAATATGCATAATGTTTCTTTTTTATTCAGCATGAAATGCATGCTCTCTACTGTATGTGAAGAGTTATCACTAAATGTATCAGCAAGTGCTTACTCACCGCTTTATCTAGTTCAAATAAAGTCTCATCTCACTAGGTGGCTCAGAGAGTCACGTAGTTTCAGTAAGAAAGGTCTAGCCTTAGCCTTCCTTTTTCCTCCATTCTTACCACACTTTCCAGGTTACATGAAGGAACAATACAATTTTGTCATTGTCAATCTGGTTCACTTCAGCAGACCATACCAGTATTTTTGGAGAGAAAATATCAGCTTTGATTCACTTTTTGATTAATGTAAGCAGCATTTCCAGGGAACACGTCACAGTTAGGGCTGTCCTTACCAATATGTTTTTATGTCAGTTGGTCCCATGCTGATTTACAAATGAGCCATTTCCATGGCCTGTTTCTGAAAAAACTTTTAGAGTAATAATAACTGATACTTTATTGATCCTGTTTGGGGAAATTCTTTGTGGAAAGGCTGCCTCTGTGAGGCGTCATGGGTTAGGAGTCAGACTGGGTTCGAATCCCAGTCAGACTCCTTGTCTATTCCCCACCATCAGCACTAGCTCCTTGTAAGTCGCTTTGGATAAAAGCGTCTGCCAAGCAAAGTAAAGTAAAGCTTGCAGGAACTATAACTGCTCACCCTGGGGTTGGAAGATGACTGGTCTACCCAGTGAGCTATCATGCTCCATGAAAAAACCTATACGCACACACTACAAGTTACTATTTTAGTTATTTACCAACAACCTTTACACCAAATGAACAGCATTATACTTATGTGTAAATAGATTGGATAAGATGCTGCAAACGGCAGACCACTGTTTGTAGACTGCACAGACTATAAATAAGACACATATTATCTGTTTCAATATTTCAGAAAGCTCCTAGGCTCATACCTCCCACAATACCTCTCAGAGAGACAGCAAATAGATAAAAATGATACACCTTTTAGGTTCCCTGTGGTTAAGTGTTCTCTCAACCTATACGGTGGGATAGTATTTTTTTTTATATGGAAACCAATTTATATTGCGTGTCCTAGTGCTGTGAATAAGGCAGGTTTCCTAGTTGTTATCAGATGATTTTGATCAACTGATATGCCTGTTTTAAGGCCAGGGGAAAAAAGAGCACGTCACACTTACTTTGCCCTCTATTGAGTTCTGCCTGCAGAATTTCTGTCACATCTGATAAGATTATTTATATGATGCAGCTGCCAAAAATGTGATTGTTTTTTTTCGTTTTCTTGGTATTTTTGGCCATATAGCTATTTGTTTTATCCACAGCCTGTTTTTCCTTCTACATTGCAAATATGACAATTACAAATTCAGTAAAATCATATTGAGTGAGACTTTTTATTTTTGTAATACATAATCTGTAAATATAACATGATAAATGATTTCATCCTATGACAGTTGCTGTATGTCTACCACAGCTGCTAGGCCTGTCTAGGTAAAACATGTTGCATGTTTTTTGAGGTTTGAGCCGATGTTGGATAGGAGGGATTACAGATCCACCAAATTTCAAACCCCACTTCAGCCCTAATAAAAAAGCACCCTTCTCAGGGTTTGGGAGTTGCTTTAAAAGGGCACAGAAGTAAGCAATGGCCAGCCCTCACCTGGCAGGGTTAAGGGCAGCTCACAGCAACAACCACTTCAACAACATCCTTAAGTGGAAGGGAAAAAAAATCCACTCAGGTGATATCTGGACCACCACCACCACATGGATCTCCCAAGCCACCACTATTCGTAGATATATTTATCTACCTGCTAGTAATTACAGCTTTATTATTATGTCTATATATTCACCTTAGCTATCTCTTTCTTTGGGTTCATGGGCGGTTTGTTTATTGATCTTTGATGGCATTTTTCTTTTAGGTGTTTTTA
This sequence comes from Microctenopoma stevenorrisi, assembly GCA_032270685.1. Taxonomy (NCBI): domain Eukaryota; kingdom Metazoa; phylum Chordata; class Actinopteri; order Anabantiformes; family Anabantidae; genus Microctenopoma; species Microctenopoma stevenorrisi. Next base: position 9,965,394 of record JAUMTR010000017.1, read on the forward strand.
TTATTCATTTATTTTTATTTTTGTTTTGTTGGTCCTGCTAGTTTCTCTTATAGATTTAAATTATTTTTATTATATACTTTTATATTTTACCTCCCCACTAACTTAACTTAGCCCCCCCTACTCCACCCTATCCATTCTCTGTCACAAACTACACCAATAGAAACACACCTTCAGTTCATAGGTAACAAAAGTCTTCTTTTGCATTGTTTGCTTTTTGTCTTTTTTTGTGAATTCATTAAAAAACAACCTTGAGTTAGAAAAGAGAAATAAAAGCAAGCTACGCTCTTGTCATGGAGCAGCCAGGCCACAGTCATGCACTCCATCTAACTTAATTTCATATTAATCAAACTTTCCAAATATTCCAAGATTAACCCGTTTTTTGTTCCTACCAAATCACACCACTGGATAATAAAGTAACATGGTCTTACCAAAAAATTTAGTTACAGAGGGGATGGGTTAAATGCAGAAGGACACATTTCACTGCGTGTTGTACACTGTGTATGTGAAAAATAAAATTGGAATGACTTCCTGTTTTGACTGTATACATTCATGATCAGCTTCTAGAACAGTTCTGTTTTGGCCTCTGAAACCAAGACAAGGATAACACTGTAATATAGCAACATCTGGCCACAATCACAGACACACTTGTGAACACACTTAACATCCGCTGTGGGTTGATGTGTGATGAAATATTGATAATGACTAATGGTTCAATCTTACATTTTCTTCTGTGCCTGATAGGTGTAGCAACATGGATGACACGCACTAGGCAGTATATGTGGTGAATCATTAATATTCACCATGAATATTAGATGTCTTCGTCATGCAGTGAAGTGATACTAGCACCCCAGACAGAGACTTTTGGTACTTTGATCAGTATGTCTTTCCATTCTCAAATGCTGTAAAACCACACAGATATGCAGCAGCAGACAGTCATTTCCTTCGCCACGGCAACATAAAACAAGTCTTTCAATAATATATTAGGTTTTTAAATTCTACAGAGGGTGGTCAGCCCTGATCTTCGTATTCTTTAAAATGGAAACATTTCTACACTTATACTTTGACAATAATTGGACTCTTCTTTATGTCACACAAGGAAATTATTCTCCTTAAGCCTCCCTCAATCACTTAGCATTTACTCCTTAGTGAGGTTTATGATTAATATTTTATACTTAACCCCTCTTTAGTTTTAATGTCTTAGATTAAGTATGTGAGAAATAGTTAGAGAATTTTAAATAAAAAAAAACCAAATGTATCATTTTAGGAGGGAGTTTACTTGTTGTCTATCAGCATGGCCTTTACTGTACATTTGGCTGCATACGAAAATCCTCATAAAAAGTTGATCAGGGTATGATAGAGCAGATGGCCATCCCTTTATTCTCTATACCACTGCTTGCCAGACAGACGATGCTACAGGTGTGACAAGATGTCCAAGCTGGATCAAGGCCCAATCTCAGGTGTTCCCCTTTACGTTTCCTCCTCAGCCACTCATTTTATATATATCTTTCCCAGTTTAACCTCTTTCTCATTCCCACTTCCCTCCTTTTGCTTTCACTTCCTTCTCCACTTGCTTACCTCAAGCCAAAGATCACTTGGCTGCATTCACAGGCCAGATGAGAGGAAGTCAACTGCAGCCGAGGAGAAAGCTGACATATCTGTTAGCCTAAGGGCTCTGTCCAGGTGGCTGCTTCAGTAGGTAACAGCCAGCTGCTGACAGGAAGCATAGCAAATAAAGAAGAGATGATGTAGCTGTGATGTGCTTCCAAAGCATCATGAAAAGCTGCCCAAAAAACAAGGGTGCTGAAAGTGAAAGACTGAAAGTGAGGAGTGTTTAATGAATTATGCAACTATTTTTATTTATTCTTCCCATTTTCTACAACTATGATAAAATTTCAAATTTAAACAAACAACAACAAAAAAACACACTTTTCATTAATTATGGTATGAACCATGAATGCTAATTGTTCACAGGTCTACAGCATACTGCACAGAAGCTCACATTCAGATTACATATATCTTATAACACAGTTATGCTGTGAAAAAGTATTTGCCCCCTCCCTGATTATTGCATATTTGTCGTACTTAAATTGTTCAAATCATCAAACAAGTTTCAATATTACATTAATATAACCTGAGTAAATACAAATACTTAATATTTTTAAACATATTTTCTCAATTTAAGTAAACAAAGTTGCCTGGTACTAGGTGAAAGCTAATTGCCCTTTAAACCTAATAACTGCTTGTGCTACACTTGGCGGCAACAACTGAAATCATAACCAATAACTGGCAATAAGTCTTTTATATCAATGTAGAGGAATTTGTGGTTTCATAAATTATTGTAAGTAGCCCAGAATTTTAGATCATGGTATGATGTGTTGCTTTTTGAGATATTTTAGTGTGTTTTACATTGTCTGGCAGCTTTAGATGATTTCTTGATTCAACAAGTTTCAAAGTCATCTTTGGAATTGTACAAAATCTTCCCAAAAATGTGGTTAATAACACAGCTCACGCAGGTCCAGGCAGGTTTGGGCAGTTTTCCTTAATAAATGAAATCACCCTTTAAAGATGTGTTTTGCATTTACTCTGGTTAACTTTGTGTATTGTTAAAATTTGATGATTTGAATCATTTATGTGCATCAACTAAGCAAAAAGAAAAAAAAACATTGGCTACAACTCACAAATATATTGTACAAACACAAGGGTGTGACCAGCTTCATGTTGTCTTAATTTCTGTATATTACAGCACACTAAATTGAAGTATTCCAATTTGAGATGAAAAAAGGAGTGTAAATCAATGCCAGTGACATCTCGATGCCCTTCAGGCTACATTGTGTGCAGAACACTGTCCCATAAAATATCTTAGGCCCCATTTTCATGCTGGTGCAAATCAACCGCAGTGTCCTTGCAATGGGGAAGTAGCAATTTCATTGGCTGAAAACAGATTTTTCTAGTACTGGCACCCACTTGGTGGTTTTATGATAGTGCTCCCACCACCACAAGCAAGAGAATAAAACATGCTTTTTAGGTGGATGATCTTATGTTCACAATGGATACCAGCTTTTACCTATTGTTAGTTTTACTCAATAAACATGTAGTGCACTTAGATAAGCCTACACTTTGACCCTTTGTCACTGAACTTGATGCATTGACACAAATAAGGCCATTAAGGTGATGAGGTTTTATAGTTTTTACAATCATAACAGATTGAATGAGAGTAGTATTCACACAATAAATGATATTTCTGCGAAAAGTAATATTAGTCTAGTCACATATCTTTAGGGAAGGAAGAGCCTCCCACAATAGTCTTTGTCCAGAATTCAGAACTTATCAGTGTATACAGTGTGTGTATGAGAGAGAAAAAGAAGTGACAGAGCAAAACAGAAAGAAAGGGTTCAAGAGAAGCCTGCAGGAAGGATTCGAAATGCTTGTAAATCCACTCTTCATTTGGGATCCTCGGGGAAATTGAAAAGTGATGAAAATTGTATTCATTTATGGTATTAACAGTACTGAGGAAAGAGTTGTTGTTGCCAAACAGATATCTGCATTTCCCTTTATTCAGAGTTTCTTTTCATACTAAGTGTTCTCTCAACACTGTAATGCTAGCTTAATACCATGAAAAATACAAGAGAATACCTAGAGAAAATTGCCTTTCTCCTTCTCCCAGTAATAAACAAAAATGAATTTGAACCTTAGGTCAATGGCCACAAATCACCGTTTTGTCTCCAGCTAGCTAAGTTCAAATAACACCATGGCCACTCTTATACACAGAAGGTGAAATCCTGCTAGACTTCTAAGAGAAACATACTAATAGATGCATATACCGCAGAACCCCAGAGCTGTGAGGGGCATTTTAAATGGAAACTATGGCTAACAAGGCTGAATAACCTAATGGTAGTTGGTTCCTAATGGAATGGAATAAGAAGTAATTTATGTGGCAACATAATCAGCAATGGTTGCAAGCTACAAAAAGTTTATTTGGCCTCTGTCAGTATTTTTGCTTTTAGTATCAGCAAAGGAACACATTTCCAAAGTATTACTTATTTGATATGTACCTATGGTGGTTAGAAATGTCCCCCACACACAGCTAGAAAAACCTGGGTTTAAATCCACCACCTGGTTAGGTACCTTTCTGTGTGCAGTTTACATGTCCTCATGTCTTTGTGACTTCTTTCTGGGCAATCTGCCGTCCCTCTCCTACAGTCAAAACACATGCAGCTAGACTAGGTTAACTGATAAATCTAAATTGCCCATAGGCGTGAATGTGAATCACTGTCTATACACGCCAGTGCTGTCACCGACGTGTGACTTGTCCAGTGTGTACTTTTCCTTTTACCCACTGTTAGCTGGGATTGGTTCTAGAACCCACGTGAACAGGAATAGCAGTTAGGATAATTGATGGATGCATGATATATATCTTACATTTATGTTACGGTATATACTGTATATTTTATCTGTCTTTTTAAAAACAACAATGATACCAGCTAGGTGATTTGGTAATTATTTTCTATTATTGAGGTCTATTCTTAAGTGGTGAAATGAATTACTTCATTTTACCTGACTCCTAAAGTTTACAGTAGGAGGTCAATCTATCACCAGAACCCAGCTTCATCCACACAGATATCACAATAACCGACCATATACACACACGTGGGCCCTTTTACAAGACCACAATAATTTGATAGCTTTAGATATAGATAAATGGTGTGAAAAAGTGTGATAATAGATAATATTTCTCACACTTCCCCTTCTCTGGCCGCCGGCATCAGGCAACGGCGATGCTTCGAGGCATGGTTTTCTGAGTAAGCCAAGGCCACGCAGCTTTTCTTGCAGCTCATCGTGGATGTTGTTAACCGGGTTATTAAGGTACAAAAGTGTTTGACGGTGGTATGTGCAGACACCAGCTGCTTTGATGTCTGTACAAGAGTAAAATAGGCACACTACACTCAAAATGTTATCAGGAAAAAGTAAAAACAATAGCTTTTTGGCTCTGGAGTGGCCGCTGCGTGCTGCTGCCACGCCACCGACTCCAGTGATCTATTGGTGATAAGCGGTGTAAAAATAGCCCAGCTCCATGCTAGGTGCTAAAGGCTATGCCTAAGTACTAAAGGCTATTAGCATGCTACGATTCTCTCTCCAGGCCAGGCCATTTTAAACACACCAAGGTCACATTAGGTAGGCATGAGAAACATTACCTTTATAAGTAGAGCATCCTATTGCGTATTTGACAACAGCTAATCCGGTATGAAGGGGCGCGGCTTTATTATTTGGTCAGGGGGTGGAGCATCGGCCCCATCTAGGGACCGCATATGTGCATAACACCCCAGTTTCTTTGCCATTCATTTTCCATGGGAAAAATAATGATTAAAGAAATTAATTACAGACTAACCACATGATTGACGAGATTTCCACACGTAGACCTACATTATGAAGTTTAAACGAGATTTTTTGGACAAAGCGTGCAGGACTAGTTGACCGGCAAACTTTATAGGCACAATAAGAAGAAGATAAAGAAAAAGAGAGTGGAACTCATACTTGGGAGAGCCTTCAGCTCTCTTAGCTAAACCTCAACTAAACCTTGAAATGACACGCCGAGCATATAAATGAAGTGGGAAATTGTTTGTGGTGTCTGCACATATTTTGGTAGAAAATGTATTTGAAAAAGATTAAAAAGATGCCCCAGGTAATAGAGTTACATGAGTGATGTACAAGTCATAGACCATGTGTGGCTGGTGTAGATGACTATTGCTTAAAATTGAAGTGCATCTGTTTACTGGATGCATGAGAAAGAAAACAGAAAGACACAGCTAAAATGTTTCCAGTGTACACAGCCACAAAACAGCCTGAGACATTTAGCAAAAATATTAAGCCCTAATTAGTATACAGAATGTTTCATTTTATTGATATTCACCAACTGTCATTTTGTCACTCAGAGAGCATTGTAACAGATTACAGCAACCCAGTGTTGACATGCCACTGCAGACAGAGTGGAAAAGAAAAGAAAAAAACTAGTAAAACAACAATATAACAAAGTATCTTATGAACATGAATTTTTATCAGTCAAAGTTGAAAATAAAACTCCTCAGGTTGTCTTTTTTACTAATTTATTTTGGTATGTGGACAGATAGATATATAGACAAGAGCCATACATGGTAAAATGGTCAGAGGAGACAGGAAACTTAATCATAGTCAGGCTTCCAACGTGAGAAAAAAAACTATGTTTATAGTCTTTATGCAGACTGTATCTGTTTTGAACATATTACAATTTATTAAATGATAATGTTATTAGTCATTTTTATTGCAGCAAAGCATTATTGTGTTGGGCTGTTTTGGTATTTTGATGAGGTTCAGGCAATTTAGGCTGTTTGAGTGGATGTAAATTAAAACATGTTGTTAATTCACAAGGATCCTGTTTACTAAAATGAGATTTGGCAACCCACCAGGATATATCTTTTGGCATTTACAGAGTAAGCAAAGTAAAAGCAAACAAGATTCAACTCTTGCCATAATTTACCATGATCTTCAGATCAGGTATGGGCATATAAAGAATCATATTTTGCACTGGAATAAACTTTATATATATATATGTATATATATTTATACAGTATAATAGTAAATATTATCTAACAGATAAATGCAAAGATCATTATTTGCATTAATTGCAATTTTTGTCATACTGAGAAGATGAAAAAAGATAATATTTCGGAGAGAGTGTGTCAGTATCTCACAATTGCCCCTAAGGGAATAAGCAATAATGTTTGTTATATTAGAGCATGATAAAAATAAAATGAAGGCAATATTTATCCCTTACATAAAATGAAATGACTGAGGTTCATTTATTGCTTAAATCTATTTTACACTGTATATTTTATTTGAAGATATTGAATATTTTGGTGGTCCTATTCCAAGTATTGTAGCATCTGACACACAACTATAATAAAATCATGTTCAAGGGAAGTGAAATAAATCCAGGAATGTCTCTGAGCTTGGTTGAACTGCTCCACTCACACATAATGTGTACATTCAGACACTGAACTTTAGAATTGAGGCTTAAGCATTTAGACCAATTGCAACCAAGGGAACAAACCAGCCTACAGTTTGCCATGGCCAAGAAAACCACGGCGCTGCAAACGTGTGCATTATAAACACAACATCAGAACAAAATATTTAGGTTGATAAGATTATAATTAGATTACTGATTATTGACCAGGGATGTAGTGGTATGATACAAATTTGTACCGACTGACTAATTGAAACACGAGACACTGTAATTTAGATGATAGATACACAAACCAGGAATCAAACCAGGTAAGTGGTGTTTGGTCTGTGTAGGTCTAGTAATATTATAAGATGCTCTTTACTGTTCTTAATATAATATTGTGACAAATGATTTTGAAATCGTTACCTTTGTCATTCATGCCTTGATTTATATTATTCAGTTTAATTCTTTTTTAATTATATAGCGCCAAATCATAACAAAAGTTATTTCAGGGCACTTTACATAGCAAGGTTTAGGACTATGCAAAAATATAGGTGTATATAAAAACAAAATAATGCAAAAAACCCAACAATCCCATTGAAGCAAGCAATAGGCGACAGTGGAGAGGAAAAAGACCCTTTTATGGAAGAAAACTCCAGCAGGCTTAATTGGTCCAAGCACAGAACCCTGTGGGACCCCATAATTAACTTTTGTATGCATTGAGGATTTATCATTAACATGAACAAATTGGAATCTATCTGACAGATACAATTTAAACCAGGGTAGTGCTGATCATTTAATCCCAATGACATGTTCCAGTCTTTGTCGTAAAATGTTGTGATCTTCAGTGTAGGCGGTAGCTCAATGTGTTAGGCGTCAGACTGGGATGCAGAAGGTCGCAGGTATGAGACCCCGTCTGACTCCTAGTTTATCCCCCAACAGGTGTGTCCCTGAGCCAGACACTTTGTAAGTCGCTTTAGATAAAAGCGTCTGCCAAGTAAAGTAAAGTAAGGTCGAAAGCACTAAAATCTAACAAGACTAGTAAGAGACCATTGTCCATTGTCCTGAGACCAAGTCCATCTTGTGAGGCTAAGAGAAGATCATTAGTGACTTCTACCAATGCTGTTTCTGTACTATGGTTTACTCTAAATCCTGACTGAAAATCTTCATACAAATTGTTCCTGTGCAAGTGGTCACATAATTGCTTTGCCACAGCTTTTTTTTGTGATTTTAGCAATAAAGGGTAGATTAGATATTGGTCTATAATTTGCCAAAACCCCTGGATCAAGTGCAGATTTTTTCAATATAGGTTTGACTACAGCTACCTTAAAGGCCTGTTATTAACTATATATTTATATGATCTAATATGGACAAGCTGATTAGAGGTAAAACATCTTTAGGTAGTCCAGTCGGGATGGAGTCTAAAGAAGGTGGTTAAGTTAGATGAATTGATTATTGATCTAGATTAACTCTGCATGATTTACAGACAGGAATGAGTCTAAAAGAGACCGAGGTGTGGCAGACACATCTAGAGCTGCTGGACAGAAGCAGCCGTCCATGCCAGCTACAGGGAGGTTCTGATCAATTCTATCCCTGATAGTTATGATTTTAATTGTAAAGAAGTTTATGAAGTCATTACTGCTGAGATGTAAAGGAATACTCGGTTCAACAGAGCTATGACTCCTTGTCAGCCGGGCTACAGTGCTGAAAGGATACCTGGGGTTGTTCTTATTTGCCTAAATTAGTGAGAAATAATATGTAGTTCTAGCATTACTGAGGGCTTTTTTATATGTCAATAAACTATCAGGCTAAGCCAGATTCGTGTGTATTTGTGGAGCGCCACCTCCTTTCCAGCCTTCATGTCTTCATCTCTAAGCTACAGATTTGTGAGTTCTACCACAGAGTTAACCTCTTCTGATTAACAATTTTCTTTTTTAGAGGTGAAACATCATCAAGCATCGTATTTAGTGAAAGTGCAGCGTTATCAACTAGATAATCAACCTGTACTGTAGTAAAGTTAAGATTACTGCCCTCTGCATCGGTACATGTCACATGACTAAAAAATAACTATTATTTGCCAAAAAAGCTGAATCATTTAATGCCATTGCAAGATTATGCAGAGCCCACAAATAATGCTTTTTGTGCTGGTTAGAATAAGAGCACTCAGAGTTTTATTTTGAAAGTATATTGAAGATACTACCCATTACTTCCAAGTCATATTGGACAAGTTACACTATACTCTCAGCAGGAGTTTATGCTCTGGAGATTCAGACTGCCAAAAGTAAGTCAGAATGAGAATCCCTACTGCTCCCTAAAAGATAATTACACAGTTCTTTTGCACGCTCAAATTTATTTCTTGCGCTCATGTTCCTGATCTCTCCTTACCCTCAAATCAAACCCTGCTCTTATAAATCTGTGCCTGCTTGCAGAATGGTGTATGCTTGAAATTAGGTGTGTGCTCTGTCATATCTTTTATCACTGATGCCATAAACTTAACATAAATGCCCCCCTGCAAAGATTGGAGGGGGTTCACAGCTGGTGGGAACAAGCGACAGAGAAGTTTCATTTTTTTAAAGGAAGACCTTGCTGTTGTCTGTAAGCAGAACTGTGTCTTTGCTTTATTTTTTTTATAATAGAGTTAAATGTATTAAGATGCAATATACTGTGCTAGACCGAATTGCAATAACTTGGATCCAGAATTCCCAGGGACATTATTATTAAAATGTTATGGTAAGCATAGGTAAGGGTGCTGAAATCCAACCTGCATCTCAGACCTTTATCTTGTCATCTCCCTTTATATCTCCCCTGTTGAGTATCAAATGCACTAGTTTAAAGCAACTAAATTTAAATATATCTATATATCTAGTAATGAAAAAACACAATGCGATGTGAAGTCATGTCTACATTTTATTCAATAGTGAGTGCTAGCAATCATAAATGTGCCAGCATCAACTTTTAGAGGCTCTGCTTGGTAAACTGCTGTTAACGTGCAGATGCTTTGAAGCAAGTACTGTTATGGTACACCAGGTTGGTTTTAGAGTGTCCCAAAGAAACCCTTCTTCTTAAATGATTCATATACTGTATGTAAATGTTTGCATTTATTTTTAGAATTACATTGCATTAATTTAAAGATTACCCAAATGCAATTAAGATGGTATGGATGTTTTTAGGTTATACTTTTATGATGGTTTACTGTATACAGTACACAAAGGCCTAGTTCCATCCTGTACTTATCATGCTCAGAATCTGAGCAACTTTGCATTTTCATCTAAGGCAGGAAACATAGAATACACACAATAAAAATTTAATGTCTGTGCATAAAATGAGTGTGGGCAATAGTCTGGTTGAAACACAGGCACAAAATGCTGTTTAACACGAGTTTAACACCAGTTATATGAAGTAAAAAAAAAACCTCAATAAATCTAGAAATAATTCCTTGATCATTTTCTAAATTCAAATTATCAGAATAATTTGAGGAATCGTATCAGTCGCAATACCAATAATCCAAATAACAATACCAAATTCTCATGAATGGCATTTAGATACTCACTACATCTTTAACTGTTTGTAGCAGCATTGTGAAAAATAAATACACATCTAGTTTTAATTCCCTAAGGTTGGACAATCAGTAAATAAACAATGCAGCGAATCATTAGCATGTTTTTACATATAATATTATCAAGCTAGTAGAGCAAGGCATGAGAGTAACAGTGCCAAAGGTTAATTTCTCTTCATGATTTTGGACATGGATCTGGCATTAGTGCACAAATGCCCAAAGGGACTGAGTTAGAAGAAACTGCAATAAAGACAACACAAAAACCTTTTAGTTGAAATTATATTCACAGTTTTGCCAGCTAGTAAGGGTAAATAATACAACATAAATTGTCTACTACTAATAATAATAATAACAACATATTCTCAAGATTCACAATTACTTGCCTTTTGAGGGAGAATATAAACACCGCAGCAAGTCATGCTCATGTAATAATTCTGTATTCTGAATGTCTGAAAAACCATGCCTCTGTATTCAAATTTGCCAGACAAAAAGGGAAAAAAAGGAAAATGTGGACACTTTTATGTAGAAGGTTTTTGATTGACACTACCTGAATGTAAAATGGCTGAATCAATGAAAATAGTAGTGTAAGATTTCTACCCAAAGGGCAGACCTTCATGGTTTGATCTCCTGTCCTGCATACATTGCTTCAAACACACTGATCCCTGGCCTTGATAAAAGGAGACGCAGATATTACCTTAGACTCATAATGAGCTGCTGGAACTTTCCATGGGAAAAGGAATAATTGCAGCTGTCCCTAATGGAATATTCATAGCCCTAACATCAGCATGTGCGTGCTTGGGCAAGCGATCCTGGACATATGTGAGTTAACATGGCTCTCATTTATCTCCTATCACACAGAGAAGATAACTAATCAGTACTTTACCATTGGAGTGTGTATTATTTGACTATTTTATTTATAAATGTACAACGTTACTCGTATTAGACACAGTGTAAACACACCTATATTTATAGGCTTGATGAACATAAAGACATCTGCCAATGTTTTGTCTTTGTTTAGAAACTTCATACAATGTGATTTTAGTATTTATTTCTCACAGCTCTTCACTTCCATTTGGGCAGACTGGATGCAGTGGTTCCACTGAGCAAACAGCAGATAGTATTTGACATTTATTCAGGGGCATTGCAGTGTGAAGGTTATCGGTGGAATTTTTTAGGCTTGTGCCATATCTGATGACTTTCTCTCTAGTAAGCCTTATATTTGACTTGAAAGGCATGTTGCTTGTTGTACTAAGACATCAGCTTCATTCTGTTTCACTGGACTGGCAAATAGCTGTAAGGCTGCAGACAATATACTGTATTTATCCAAGTAACATTACAGTTGGGGCTGTTTTATAATGTTCAGCTTGGTTAGAGGTGATTACCTTTATTTCCTCCAATGAGTAAAATCATACCACAACCTTTCCAATTCTGAGTCATATCATCTCATGCATTATGTAGTTTGTGTCTGATCATAGAAATGTTGTAAGTATTTGGACAGTGAGCATAATTTATACAAGTTGTGTAAAAGCTGAAGCACACTGTAAGCACAACATTGATGTTATCATTTGTGTCGTTAGGCCACAACCTACTTATTTACTGTAAATATAAAATAAGTCTTTTTTTTCTAAAAAAAAAAGCTAAAAATACTATAGCTGACTGCTTAAGCTGAAAATACCATGTGAGAGGAAAAAGTGAACCTAAACTGTCACAGTGGGTCAGTTTTAAGTTGAGGCTTTATGTGATTTTGGCTTTCTGTACTTCTGTTTGATTGATTTCTGTCTTAGTTGGTTCAATTTCATGTTTTCTTCTGCGTTATGGTTGTATTTGGACTACATTACCCATCATCTCATTGTCACTCTCTGGACTTCCTGGTTTCATGGACTACAACTTCCAGCACTCTGGTTAACTGTGGCCCATGCTCTCATCAACCTCATCTGTTTCAGCTGTCTCCAATCAAACAACCTGGTCCACATCATATTAACCCTGGTCCGTCCGTAATCCTTTGTCAGATCATCACCCTGCATTCTCCATGTGTCCTCCACATTCTCAGTTTGTACTGCTGTGTTCTTTTTCGGCTGCACTGTGTATTTCTGCATTCCTGTTATGGCGCCTGCTACCCTGTCATACTTCCGTCCGATCATCTACGTTCCCTTGGACTCGGTTTGGAGAGTGAGTTTTTTGGTTTGGACTGAGTTTTGTATTCATGATTTGTGTTTTAGGTTATTGTCCGTTTTCACATTTGTTAAATTCCTTATTTTGTTAAGTCCCTATGTCAGTGTGCATTTGTGTCCTGACTCCACCCTCACCCTCATAATAAACAGTGAAGTTGTGTGCTGCTTAGTCAAACAAACTCGTCATAAAGCCCTGCAAAAGTTAACAAAGCTCCAGATTTAGGTAATAGATCTTTGACCTTATCACTTGATAAATTCATATAACAAAAATATAGATTGTTCCTGTAAAACAGAATAGTCTTTTTAATATACTTCTCTAATCTCTCCTTTGTGTGAGGTGCAGGAAAAGTGCAAAACAACCTAATTAGCCATAATCACTCATTGTTTATAATTATAGTATAAATATAATTTGAAACACTGATCTGTTTTAGAGATGAGAGTGAAAGTGCAAATCATCAAGAAAAGATCCTTCATCACTGTCAATCCCTCATTTTGTTGTCTCTTCTGCATTTTACAAATATTGTAGTTTGGGTAATACAACAGGATTATCAGTTGTAAAAAGGGTATCTTCCTAACAAACATCCATCACTGGTGGCAGCATAATTATACTTGGGTTACTTTGGGACAAGCTGTGATGAATACATTATGCAGCAGTAATAATAGGAGCTTAATTCATGAAAACAGAAACAGGACACTGGGTTCAAATATGTCTTCAAATCAATAGACTAGAAGTATTAATTCTCTTTGCATGATTAAGTCTAGCAAGGAAAGTGCTGGCACACAAAACAGCATTATAGTGAAAAACCATCCAAGATAGAATTAGAAAAAGATAGAAAAAGACTAGGTTCATCTGCTTTTATTGGCAAAACGTGTTTTTTGTTAGGGATTTCCCTAACAGTTTTGTTAGGGATTTGTTATAATAATGCAATTGTTAAAATCTAAATTATCTTTCAAATGTTATAAATACATTATAAAGGAGACAAAGAAGACAATATGTCAAAAATTATCAAAGAATGGCATCAAGGTGTGTTTAAAAGAACAGCAAAATATCTCTAGACAACATACTCATCATGGTCACAGTAATTGGTCTTTGTGCTGTCTTGACTTTAAAATGTGTCCTTACCAATATTTATAACACAATAACCTCTGTAGTTAAACTATTTCCGATTCAAAAAAAACAATGGTTGGTGACTCCCATATAGTACAATGAATCCACAATGAGTCAATGAGACTACACAGATTAAGTGGTCTAATTTATTGATAAAATACTCATGGCCATCTACAATCTGTCTGAACATCCTTTGATGTTCCATAGAAGATTATCTTCAAATAGAGTAAAATACTTATTTGTATAGGCCAGTATGACATATTTGCCTTAATTTAAAAGGTTGAACTATATTCACCAACACAAAGTAGTGCTACACTAATATCACCACTAAAGCTAAAAACCCACCCAGTGTAGTGCCATACTCACTGACCCATGATAATACTATAAAACATAATTAACTCACTCATTATATCCTGCTCATTAATAGCGGTTAGACAAAAAAGGCTATGAAGTCAAACAAAACACACACAGAAAAGGATTGCAGCCTACTGCAGTTCAAAGTTGGAACAATGCTTTACCGTGTAAATGGTTTTTCATTAGAAAACAGAAGAAATCAACTTCAGCAATTTCTGATTTATCACCTTTCATGCTCTTTAATGTTTGCAAAACAGCTGAGATATGTGTTTTTCTTCTAGAACATGTTCTAGGGTTTTCTGTGGCTTAGAACATTGTTTTGTTGCGGAGGTCTGAGAACAAAAGCTTATTACTGTGTCGTCCGTGTCTACAATATATGTGTTCCTAATGTTAGCTGCAGTAGAAAACAGTTTAAATATATCCCTCTAATGTTATCTCCAAATGTTGCAGAGGTGTAAGAATTTGAACAAAGGCGTATTACTGTGCGGTCTGTCCCCATAATAGGTATGGTCTTTAAGTTAGGTGCAGTAAGAATAAATTACATCTATTCCCCTAGTAATGTATCCATTATTTACAAAGACAAGCAAGTTTGGTAACATTGCTGTGACATGCCTTTCAAAACTGACACAAGTCTGGCAAAGTTTTTCTTTTTCTTTTAATGTTTAACAGGACAGGTACAACTGTTGCCTCAGGGAGGAGCTCAGTTTCTATTTGATAGAGTGATGTTTGGATTTTACTTGGAACCATGTTTCTGGTGGGGTTAATTCAAAGGCCAGTAAATGTAAAACTGACTGACACATAAAATATCTGCTTTGCTGTACAATCCCACTATTTATCTCTACACAATGAATCTGTTACCAGTCAGCGAGTCTGATGAAATTCTGACGAAAAACAATCTTCCAACTGTCTTTTGAAAAGAATGAACAAAATACTTTTTTCAATGATTCACTTGCTGCATAACTCAAACTATGCTGATGATTAACATTTATTTATTGTCCTACTTAACTGGCACCAGCAGCGTTTGACAACACAATTAACATTTGTATAATACAGTATGTAAAATGAGAACTTAACAACGCAATGCAAACATTTAATTGTTCTATACACTAGTTTTGGCAATGATACCCTATTGACAAACCTTACAAGAAAAACTCATTTATAATCCTATGTGCACTGTTACGAAACACAGACTGTAGAACAATTTAGGAGACAGTGTATAAATCAGTTTATTAAAAGCAGATTTCATGACCTATATCTATATCTTTTATTTATGAATCTGTCCCATGGTTTCATCACACTGAGGGCTGTAGCGGTGTAATGCTAAGTAGGCTTGACATGTTTAAATATCCCTGAGCAAAAGTGTTGGCCCATTGTGTTAGATGACAAAACCAGTTCTGTGTGCATCAACACAGTTCTCACTGATCTACAACATTTTATTGCTCAAATGTTAACATAAGTGAAGTACATTATTTAGTTAAATGTTCAGCTCCAAGTTGGATATATTAAGGCCAGCTATCACACTAAAAAGACCTAATAAGTGTTATATTTTATAAACACAGCTATAGATATAGCAGGAAACACAAGGTGCCACATCACTTTTGTTTTTTATGAAACACTCATTTGAATTTTGTAATGTTATTTGTAGTGTTATGTAACTTACCCTAAAAAATCACAAAGCATTTTGGCAATTAATGGCATTTACCTATTCATATTTCAATTTTTTTTTTAGCATTAAACTACAGAGCGACAAAGACATGAAGTATGCTGGTCAGATAAGAAAAGAAAAGATGGCCAATACGCATACTAAAATGAAACATTTCTATCAACAGTTACCATGGTGAGAAGAGAACATGGACTTCTATACCTCACAGGCCACCCATTAGTATGGTAGTAGACTGTGCCCCATTGCTTTTTGCCCACACTCCGTATTCAACCCTTTGCACTGACATGACATTCCATTGTGTCTAGTATTCTATGTTTCCTGCCTTAGATAAAGATGCAGACTTGCTCAGACTCTGAGCAGGAAAGGTACAGGAACTAGGCTTTTGTGTACTGTATACAGTACTCAAAGCACTACTACATTCAAACCATCTAAATTGTATTTGGATAATGTTTGAATTAATGTTTAGTTATACAAATGGTTCAGAAAAAAGAATCTGGTCAAAAGGTTCAAGCAATTGTGTACATATGAGTCTTACTGTACATATGTGAAATCTGAAAAATGAAAGCATTCTAGTTAAAGAATTGCAACCTGAGAAATGATGATGTTAATGGGTCAAATTCCTGGCTAGCTTGACAGTGATGCACTAAAGTACATTGTATAGACGGTAGTTCCAAGAAACCAGTCTTTCTTTGGAACTTAGCCAGTTAAAATGTTGAAACGATTCTAAAAAAGCCATTATTAATGAAGGTCCCTTAAAAGAATTATTCATGCACTATACAGATTCTTGTGGCTAGTGAATGGTGAATTATGGTAAAAATGTAAATGGACTGACCGGCAAACAAAGAAAATATTTTATAAAATTTACATAGTGATTTTACTGCAGATATTTTTCTGTTTTTATGTTTATGAATACTGGAATCTGAGAATTATTCTAGAGTGTAAATTAGAAACCCTTAACAAATGTTCACCCACCTCATAATAGGTTTCCTACTGTGTCACCTCTGTAATTTATAATGTTAATTACACATGCATTACACATCACACATGCTATTCCTTTTTTCAATAATTAATATATATCCCACAGTTAAGAAAAAACAATACCAACTTCTGATCTGTAAAATTTCTTAATTTAACTCATACACTTTGTGAGCCCACACACAAGCTGTGGCAATCAGAAAATAATGAAACTCAATTTATACTGCTGGCCTGGTTGACCAAGTAAGAGCCTAAATAGACGCTTAGAGTACTTACAAACATGCAGGGTCAATGTCAGTGACCATGTCCAAACACAGCACCTCCTCGCTGTGGAAAATGATGCAACAATCTGCAGGCAAATCCACGGCAAAATGCTGTGAGCAAAAAACAGTTGGTCCATCTAGTGGGCTTTGACTTTCTGTCCCCCCTCGTTCCCAGAGGAGCTACCAGGTTTTCTCCTGTCACCTGAAGTGCTATCTAGAGTCCATGGCATTTCATCACAGGTCGACGAACGAGTTTGCCTGTAATGCTAATCGACATGCTTCTTCAGCATTAGCACAACAACATAGTGAAACGAAGTTTTTTTCTTTATTAAACTCTGTGTAGTCATTGTCTTGTTCGTTTAGGGCCGCAGCCTGTTGCGTCTCCTTACCTCAGTGTTGCCAGATATTAAATGTCAAAGCAGCTTAAAATAATTTAATTTTGAGGAAATGTATTGTATTATCATAGACTGTGCATATTCTATGATGCATTTTTCAAATAAGAACCGTTGTAAAACCACCTCAGAACAGTGCCTCTGCCCGTGTGTAGTGCTGCCAGCATGCGTCACCACATGTAACATCGTCCTTCAACTTCCAATGACATAAAACAACATAAAATATATTACATATATATATATGTTCATTTCATGTTCCCTGTATATTACAAAAAACTGAATGTTTTTTCTGTAAAAGTTTCATCTCTCAATTTAAACACATTAAATGGACCGAACATGCATGAAACAGTAACCAGTAAACACACGAAGGGGGATCTTATGTGAGCCTTCTTTAATGATAACACTATTATTTATATGTTGGATTGGCTAAAGTGGGA
Source organism: Microctenopoma stevenorrisi (assembly GCA_032270685.1). Classification (NCBI taxonomy): domain Eukaryota; kingdom Metazoa; phylum Chordata; class Actinopteri; order Anabantiformes; family Anabantidae; genus Microctenopoma; species Microctenopoma stevenorrisi. The sequence goes on from JAUMTR010000017.1 coordinate 9,983,289, forward strand.
AAATGTACTATAGCTTTAGCACACTCGTGGCAATCTCTCAACAGATTTATGAGGTAGTCACCTGGGACGATTTTCTTTTCACATATTGTTCTGTCAAGTGTTAATTATGACATTTCTTGTTTTTTAGGCAGGGAATATACTTGCCTTGCGTTAAATATGCAGTCTCACAAGCAACATGACACCCATATGGGGCTGGCATTGATTTAGTACATCATTTGTGCATAAATCAAAAATATTGGTGTTTTTTTCCACAATTACCCACAGCTCCACTCTGTTCATTTATGTTGCTGCTTTTCATTATTTTAACATGAATCTCTGTCATGGTGGCCTGGCTAATCATGTCACTTAAGAGCCAGTTTCCATCTTGACATCTGAAACATAGATTAGACTGCCAAGACTAACCTTGGAAGTTGTCAGAATATTGTAAAGTAATGTAAAAGCAGTTTCATATTAGCCCCAATGTCATTTCTGTCCCATTTAGTGGATTGTGGCACAGTAGGTAAGACCAGCAGCCATTGCCAACTGTCTCAGAAGCCAAGGGTTGGTGGTTCACATCCCAATTCTTAGTGCCTGGATAAATGGGGAGTTTAGGGTAACCCTAACCCAAACAAAACTTGTATGTTGTCATTACACAATGATGTCAAACAAAGGTCACACACACTAAATACCAATCAACATAATTATCAGTTTTAGTGTCAGTGATTACATTTACATGTTTGGTTTCTGCATATAACCCATTCCCCACTGGGGGGAATGTGGGCAGCCACAGGAGGCGCCCAGGAGTATCTCTGAGTATCTCAAGAACACACCTGGTATGGGGGATGGGCTGGGAATCTGGCTTGAATTCAATCCTGCCATCTTTTACATCCCAGTCTGATGCTTATCCCATTGAGCTACCAGGCAGCCATATGAACATCCATTTATCACACGAACTTCTATTCTGCAACCTTGATCATGCCTGACAAATCACCAGTTGTCACAAACTGGCTCGGACAATGTGACACCCCTGCTGTGACATAAGGTGGATCTGGTTCTGTTGTAAGCAAAAAACCAACTGATCACTTTTATAGTCTGAAAGCCCCAGTGGAACACACTTGATGATGACCCTTATATTAGTCAGTGCCAAGTTTTTCCAACACTCCCAGACAAATCTCAAAGTTAAGGAGACCGTTTTCTGTACTGTGGAGTAATTTGGTTAATTATAGCCTAATTGATTCACTGAGCAAAATAACGTGGGTTTTATGGGTGTTTAGAGCACTCAAAGATTTTGCCCTATGTTGCCAACTTGGCAATCTCAATGTGCTTTTTCATTTTTGTATTATATTTAGCGACAGTAGTAGTAGCAGGACAGTTGGAAGGCATCTCAATATTTGTTGCAATTCTCTGTAATGATAACAGAACAGTTGGTGTTAATATCTGCCAAAATATTCCCAGAGAGTATCAGAGATATAAATGTTGATTATAAGTTAAGGTGTGTTCACGTGTGCTTTTGCTTAGATTGTTCAATATCCATCACAGCAGATTTTACTTGCCATTGCAGATATTTTTAAGTAGAAAACGTACAGTTTTTGAATTTCTAGACAAAAGATTGCACATTTTTGAAGTTGCCTTAATACAGATAGATTTTAATACCAGTGTTAAGTGGCCATACGATAAACTTTATATTATGACGTTCAGAGGTAGTCGTATTTCCCTGTTCAGCCATAAAATCACCAGTAGAACTAGGAAATAACTGCATGAACCATGGATAAACTGTATTAATGTAGATGGTTCTATTTTTAGTACGTTTTCAGGTTTTCTCAATAAGAGGTGGATAATTATATAGCATCATCTATTTAAACACCATTGCAGGTAATAATGTGCATCTTGCACTCAAGGAACTCCTTCCTGAACCTGTTTTTTAAAACTTGATTAGGAGTGGATCTACAGGGTGACAGTTGTTCAGTTGCTTATACTTTAACTGGGCAATAAAATGAGTAATCCAGGAAAACATGGAAATCACAATAAATAGACAATTAAAAAAAATAATTTCTCTATATGGCTCTATTTATCACTTGTCTGCCATTAAAATAGGCCATTTCTTCTGCTTCATTCTCAAGTATCATTTGGTGTTTTCAAAAACGGTTCCATTTTTCTTGTGTCTAGCATCATCATGATGGTGCACTTGTTGAGTCTCATTTCCAACCAGCAAAACTTCCCGTTACAGTGGTTTTGTCATCTCCAACAATTGGCTCAATGGCCTCCTTTATACCTTCCTCACCTTTCAAATTCTAATAATATTTCTGTCTACCTCATTTTCTACATCTTATTTGAATCAAGATGTCTAGGAAGGTATTGTCTCTCTCCTCACCTTTTAGTCCCACTTGTGCTCCCTCAAATCTTATTCTTTTACTACATTTCTATTTCACTAACGCTAGCTTTTTATCATTTTCTTTTGTCTTAACTGCTTTTCATTTGCAAGTTTTTCCTGATAGTGATACATCTGAAATGACCTCTCAGCTGAAAAAGTGTAGTGCTGCTCTCTTACATAATGATCTACTGTTGCCTCAGAAGTATTCAGACCCTTTTATTTTTTAAAGATTTTATTGCTGCGTTAACGCATATCAAAATAGAAAATTTGACACTTGGTAAACATATTTAAATTTGTTTAATTAGTATTTAATACAAAATCTGAAACTGAATATTATTTATTATTACAGCAATAATTAATCAAATATGAAGAATTTGGTTCAGGCAGCAAAAAAAGATTGTACCTGTAGGGTGCAACAGTAAAATCTTCACTACCACTGGACCAAGCGGCAGCTTGGTCCAGTGGTAGTGACCAAGCTGACTGACAATGCCTCCGGCATGTCAGTCCTGAACAGTCCTCTATAAACCTCAAACTCTTCCTTCCAAAGGACCACAGTAACAAACTTCCAATGCATTTAACTTTTAAAACTGAACAAAAATGTAAATCAGTACACACTACCTACATACACGTTAAATATTCTACACAAAGTAAATTCCACATTATATCACGACTGCTACAACAATGAAAACATCCGCCTTACCATGACTCATATTTCGGTGTCTTCAGTCTGTCACACTTTGTGTCTATAAAAACGTTCATTATAATGTAAATGTCTTATTAATTCATAATGACTAGCCCACTGGTCCATGAGATTTTAGTGTTACAACAAATATATAGAATAATTTGGGATTAGGGTTAAGGTTATAGAAAAATGATTTCTGTAAACAAGAGATAAGCAGACTAACATGACAACTTGTGGAGTCAGTAGACAATATTTTCAGACATCACCCTACAATGGTTCTGCTCAGCTGCGTTGCCTGGGTTAAGATAAGATAATAACCCTGGGCAGTGTGTCTTTGTCTCAAATTCAAGCCAGGGAAAAACATAATATAATTTTGTGCATTGTTTCACCTGCAGTGACCTTTCAAACCATGCACCTATTCATTTCCCAAACTGCTTATCCTAGGGTCCCAGAATTCAATGGGGGAAAGATACCTTGAACTGGTGAAATGTTTCACAGCACTAACACATGTGTAGAGACATATTCATTATAAAACATTAAGACATAAATAACTTTCACCAAGGTTTATTTTTAATAGACTTGTGCAGGTTCTTTCACTTGTTATCTACGAGATCATAAGAAAAAGCAGGTGTCAGGTGAAAAATAGAAAAATGTAAGTACATACACTGTATATACAGTGCTCAACAGATTTAAAGGAATGTATTCATCGCAAGAAAGATTTTCAATTATTGTACATGACTGAATTCAAGGAGTGCTGGTACAATTATAAAAATAAAAAGGGATATTATAAAGCACACTTGTAACTCAGAGATTCATATAGAAAGGTACATAGCCTTAGGAAACCATTTTAATTAATTTATCCAGAAACGCTTGTTACTTTAACAGTATACTAGTGCAGTAAGTAGAATGTACCAATTTGGAATAAATACAATATAGATCGATAAATTTACAATATATATGACTAATTATTATAATGTTATTTAAGCACAAAGTTATGATTTACTGTTGAGTTTGTACTTTTATTGACTAATGTAAATGACACCAAAATTGAGAGAAAGACGTGACAGATGTAGTGGAGGGGCTATAATGTTACACTGCACAAATGTATTGCACATGTTTTTTTAAATTATTTTCTAGATGAAAATGCTAACCCGGTGTGCCAACAGTGTGAGCATACATACGGTACAACAATACAATACCAGCAGGAAAAGTTTGGAAAGGCTTCAACAACAGTTTTTTGTCAGATTGTATTAGCCCCACAAGGACAGTGTCAAATATGTTGAAACAAACATTCAATACATAGTTCTTTTCTTGCACATGAGCACTGGCATCACACTCTGTGTGCATAGCTTTTGTGCTGTAGGCATACATCCATAGAGAGCCTTCCCCAAGATTCGGCGTGCAATGTGTCTTTTCTCAGTACAACTAGTCCAAATAATGAAAAACTAAACTGTTTAATATTGTTATGTATACTTGAGTTAATACTCGGATTACAATTGCATGTAAGAACATTTAAGGCATAGTGTAAAGGAAAAATGGGCATAGTCTGCCTCTGTTGTCAGTTGCTCTGAGATGCATTTAAATGTTTACTGCATTACACAAATAGTAGATTTTGTGAAACTTTTTTTCCCCAACATCTTTTTATGACAACAGAGAGCGCATTAGGAAAAAAAAACAGTTTGGTCCACATGGTACTTGCGCCACTGGTAGACATATATCAGCGTGGTTAAATGTCCTAACTCATGGTGTGTTGAGCATGAGCTTTTAGCACATCTTCTGTTTACATCTTCATCCTGATTCAAACAGACACTTTTGACTGTGGCATTTTCATTGTTTTAACAACTCTGCCCAGTAATTGAATTGTTTCCTTGAACTTTTCCACCAATTGGACATTTGTGAAGGCAGGGGATGGACCAGGATGTAAAGACAAATTGGATTGATAGTGGGAAAGAAAATAGAGCGCAAAATAGAAGGAAGTGTCATTTATCATGAAGAAGTCAAAAAAATAAACTATTTGCTGCTTGAAAGCAGATAAGCACCAGAATAATCAACCCAGTTTATGGCCGTTTTTGTCCCTTGCTGGATGACCTTAAAACATCAATTTTTAGAGATGTGTAGGGAAATAATGAGATGTGCGCTTGGCTATATAGGGTAAAAGCACAACAGCAAGTCGGTGAAGCAGTTACAAGTAGTAAGAAAAATAGCACTGAATTAGAAAGTAAAGACAAAGGTAAAATGCCTGACCACTGACACATGATTTGGTACAACTAAACTAAACTGAATCATTTGCTCTTTTCGTGGAGCATAAAACATTTCCACAAAGGATAATGGTTTTCACTCTGAGGGATCTTGAGTGCAGAACTGCCCATGCCCCAAAGGCTGTTCAATGTGACAGCTTGTATTGAGGATGAACTGTGCAGTAGTCAGTGAGGGATTACTAAAGTGCACAGATAGGGAAGCTGTCATAAATTATTTTACATGACAGTAATTGGAAAAATAATGGAGACACTGATGGTTAAAGAATGTGTAAAATAAAGGTTGACACAATTTTAGGATTGTGAAATCAGCCAACCAGCATCAAATATTTTTTTAATGTCAAAAATCACTTTTTAATAGTGTTATTTGTTTTGTGTATTTGTTTAAATATTAGTGTATTTACTCTAAAGTGAGCAAAATGAAGGAAAGGACAGCTTAATTTCCCAAATGTATGTCTTTATCATCTCGAACTGCGACAGTTGTGAATTGTTGTCAGTTTTGCCTCCTATCCAGATCTTTTCCTTGGATTGGACAGAAGGCTCTACAGCCTACCAATGCTTGTCCTGAGGCATCCATCTTTTTAGCTCCTGCCCAGAAAATGCCATGTTTGGAGATGGAGCGGACTGAACGGTTAGGGAACACTCGATGACTCATTACTGAAAGAAGGAAAGGCAAGGAAGCAGTCAGATGTGACGAAATAGACAGACGAAGGGTATAAAGGGTATGAAATAGAAATAAAAGGATGGAAAAAGGGTAACATGACTCACAGAGGTTTATAAAAGCGTAAAAACTAAGGACAACAAATGTGTGTTTCCTTTTGCTGTTTTCTTCTCATTAGAGCAACCTTACTCACTGAAGACTCCATCAGTTCAAATGAATGAGATTTTTGGAAGTAAAACAAATCAGCCATCACTCCTAATCGTACTCTGTTTCTCCTCCTTTCATTTGTCAATATCTTTCCATTAATCCTCTAAAACTTATATATGCTGCTAGACTGGAGATGCATCTTATTAGGGACAAATTAAATCTTACGTTTCAAAATGTATGATCGTCCAGGGAATATGTTTGCAGCCACAGCCAAAGTCAGAACATAACTTTATACTGTATACATTTATACCAGGTTTGCCGCTTAATAAACTCTGTATTCGACACTAAAGCATCTGTTCGACAAATTGAAAAAGTTCAGTTTCTGCCTTTCAGTGTGCAAATCACCACCTTCAAAGGTGATATGTCTAAAAAGCATTAAAATGTTACTTTGAATTTTTTTAACTAATAGGAAAATACATTTAAAATGAAGTATCAGCTAAAAAAAGCTACCAGTGACTGGCCTGGTACCTCAATGGGTTAAGCATCAGACTGGGATGCAGAAGGTTGCAGGTTCAAAACCCCGTTTGACTCCTAGTCCATCCTCCACCAGGTGTGTCCTTGAGCCAGACACTCAGCACCAGCTCCTTGTAAGTTGCCAAGCAAAGTAAATTAAAAGGAACTGTATCTATATGTCATTTAATTGTAGGGACTCTTTCTAAGGCTAGTCAGCTAAAAACAGCTAGCACAATCGTCTTCCCTCAGAACACAATTGTTTCTGCTTGTTTGACACAATATGCTTTGCATGTTCTTTTACCTCTGTAAATTAATCCATGGACTAGCAAGCTTCCCCTTTTTATATAAAACACACATCAAATTACATCAGTGAAATGCATCCAGAACCACTGTGTTATGAAGTTCAAATTTAAATTAAACAGAGGGTTTCAAATTTGGATTGGAAATATGGAGATATTATTCCAACTAACTCCTACAGAGTTCTTAACCACTAGCAGTGTTTATTCATATGAGGGAAAAAGGTTTACTTACCACTGCCAATTTAGTGTTAGTTTCTAATATTTAAGACAAACCACGAGGATGATTATTCCCAAACCTTTACCATGATCAGCATCTTCCCCATTTGCTGTATGATTTAAAACCCAATCGCGTAATGCAAACATTCCATCAGATAACTAAATTAAGATACAAGATACTTCAGTTGAAAGTGCCTAAAAGCTTTGCGGCCGTTGTACTGTACATTCAGATTTTCTCAGTCATTGTTCACCCTCACCTCACCACACATCAACCTCGTTAAAATGTTGCAAATCTACTGAAAACGTGGGAGTTTCATTTATCACAGATGATGGAAACATCTGTACCAGATACCACTGCAATCCCATATGGATGTTTAACAATGTCATGTTTTTCTAAGCAACTTGCTAAAAACATTATTCCCTATCCTCTCCACCCCCCCAGCAGATTTATGCACCACAGAGCAACATTTTTTCAGATTGCTTAAAAACAGCAACCTTTTCTAACAGAGTCAAAACTCTGATGCTGCTTAATGCCGATGAACTTGTGTTTTACTGTTGCAGTACAGAAAATTGTGCTGCAGTAATTTCAAGTAGTATTTGACACAATAGAAACCACTACAGTAGTTTAACCTTACACACGGTATTTACACACCGTCTGACACCATGTTAGTGTTGTTGGTAAAGTTGATATTTATGGATTATGGGCAATTGATATCTGCATTTTAGTAGACATCATTTGTTATCGGTGTCACTGTGGAAAACATTTCTAACTGAGCTGAAATGTTTTGCTGTGTAGGAAGAGTCAGTGAGGGGAAGGTGAAGTGAAGGCATGACCAAAGTGACCAGGGAACCAGGAAGACAGGCCAGGGTGTGAGGTGTGACCAATTCAACAAAATGCAAGGAGAAATTCTTTATCGACAATTATTGACATCTGGGTTGTGAGGAGTGTGTTTCTCCTGAAACTGAAACATGTACCAGGCGAGGTTGCCTAGGGAGTTATTCTGACTAGTAGTTCAGGTTAAATGAAATGTCATTTCATCAATTTTTTCAACAAATGATCCAAAACAACATGTTTACATTCATCCAACAAAGTCCTGCAGTGGTTGTAATGATTAACAGGGAGTAGGTCGATCTCTTCCTAACAAAAACATTCTTATACTTAGACTTAGAATTTTTCAACCTTGATTTTGATCAGTTATAGATTTCATGAGGGGGCTGAGAAATGGTTATATAAAGGTCAAATTACCTTTATCGTTCTTTAGGTTGGAGGAGAAAAAAATAAGACCTTAATACCAATATGACTAAATAATGATCTGGCACAATCATAGGTTTTCTACATTCATTATTTATTACAGAATACATCAGAAACTCTGTAGGACTCTGTGGGGTAAGCAGATGTAGGATGCAAATGAATGAAAGGACGCTGAGGGATAAAGGCTAGTGCAGGGGTAGGCAAGTTCAGTCCTAGAGAGCCGCAGCCCTGCTTGTTTTCCAACCCTCCAGCTGGTAACCAAGAGCAGGAACTGTTGATCACCTGG
>JAUMTR010000017.1:9995304-10050425 GCA_032270685.1 Microctenopoma stevenorrisi
TCAGGACCACAGAGGAATGTTCTGCACCAGCACAAAGCTGCAAACATCTCGGACCGGATCACATGCACTGATGAACATACCCCGAACCCCACAGACTCTGACCCATACAATGCTCTCATGATTGTGCATGTGACAAATAAATCTGAATCTGAATCTGAATCTGTTGGTGCTGGAAGCTATATCCAGTTGACAATAAAGTTCCTTTTTATTAACTTCTAAGATACAGTGCATCATTGTACAGTCCCTTAATCTCTATTTTGCCGGATTATCAAATGACTAGCAATGTTTTAGTAAATGTTTTACTTTATATTTTGTAAGAATATTTTCCATTATTTCATATTGTGAACATTCATTTTGAAATACGCTTACCAGCATGTTTACAGATTGAATTATAGTCACAATTGTAGGTTTCACGGTATATTATCACTAGGTTATACACAGTGTGTTCTTATACACTATATATCATCACAATGTCAGTTACTGATGGCAGCTGCATCGCTGAAAAACTTGTCAGGACTTTAAATGCTCCGCTGCATCTGTTATTGCCTTGGAGTTTGTATTTGCACACATAATGTGATTAACTGTGCAGTTTGTATGGACACTTGCCACTATTTGTGCTTTTCATACCTCTGCACTGGAGGCATTATGTTTTCAGCTTGTTCCTCTCTATCCTATTATGGTGCATCCAATGTCTTGACATCACCTTGATTTATTCAGTTTATTCAAATAATTTAAACACTGAAGGTCTGCTTTTAAGGACGACCTTAGACTTTAGTGTTAAAAGGTCCAAGTCAATATCACCTCTTATCCATCCTGTCCATCCATCCCATTATTTTTATTATAGTTATTGTAAGGTACATATGCAGCAACATGTCTAGTACTAGTACTAGTTCTTCAAGTGCTATTTAAACTAAGGTTTGATCATTTCATTTTTATACACCTGTTGCATTCAATATCATCATCATTCAATACCTATTTATTTTGTGGTAGCAGGTGCTATAGTATCCGAAGCCACCTGAGCAGTCTGTCCATGCTAGCTTGATATAACAGCTATATTGTGCTGATAGGGTGTCTGTCTGAAAAAGGAACGATCTTCACTCCTGGCTCTACTCTCTTCGCTCCTCTAAACAGAATGAAGGGAACTGAGAAGTTATTTATGATGGCAGACTCAATCATTTTCTATGGGTCATAAGAGGACAGAGGAGCGAAAGGACATGGAACGAAATGAGATGAAATGAAATAAGACCCTCAAGTAGTAAGTAGTAACAGGGTCTAACGTCCTCAGGTGTTGCGAAAGCATGTACAATATCTTACATACACTGATGACTGTGGGAGAGCTGAAGACTCTAGTCCCACACGCTTTGTCCAAAAATCTCACTCAAACTTCAAAATGTTATCAGGTGGTTCGTCTGTAATTAATTACTTTATGTCCCATTAATTCATACGGGAGTGCGTGTTATGCACTTATTCTGTCAGTAGACGGGGCCGATGCTCTACCCCAGACTAAATAATACACCGTGCCCCTTCGTACCGGATTGGCTGTCGCCAAATACGCAATACACTGCTCTTCGTATCAAGGTAATGTTTCTCACGCAGCAGCATGCAGCGGTCGCTCCGGAGCCAAAAAGCTACTGTTTTGTTAACTTTTTAAGTGTAGCATGCCTATGTGACTCTTGTATGGACGCCGAAGCAACTGGTGTCTGCACATACCAGGCCACGAAGCCTCGAAGTACGTGATATGCTGCTAGCTTTATTACATAAAAAAATTTGTTCCTGTGGCGTTCTGTGAAGCAGTTGACACTGATCAGTCTCTGGCTGAACGTGCTCCTCTGTCCAGCCAGGACACTGTGTAGGTCAGGGGTAGGCAAGTTCGGTCCTAGAGAGCCGCAGCCCTGCTTGTTTTCCACCCTCCAGCTGGTAACCAAGAGCAGGAACTGTTGATCACCTGGATCAGGTGTGTTCAGCCAGTCAGAGGCTGTAAGTGCAGGGATGGTTGGAAAACAAGCAGGGCTGCGGCTCCGTAGGACAGATCTTGCCTACCCCTGGTGTAGGTGGTGGGAGGGACTGTCCAGGATTGATTAGGACGAAGAGAGATTCAACATTAATACACACACACACATATACTCTGTGTATATGTACTCCACTGCTTTAGTACTGTACTCTGCGCCCCTCCTGCAGACTGTATACCCTTATGCTGCCCCTACATTAATACTATAATTAACCCATTGCATATGCAGTGAGTGACCCGCCCAGTGTGGTGCACGTGCCCTCCCCCCGTGACCCACTGACTGGCTTCCCCCGTGTATTATGTGCTCCCCACCACAGCCCTGCCTGTTTCCATTCAGCTTGGCATGGCGCCTGGCCCAAATGTCCCACGTGGCGCACCCCATCGCGAGGCGTACACCCTGGCGCGGCTGAGATCAGCTCTCCCACGCAATTGCGGCAGTAATTGCTAAATCTAGTTTTATTTAATATAGACAACCCAGCCTAGGCTCTTGCCACTTTCCAACACCACTAGGTTCAGAGTGCATGCTGCTGGTGTACATAATCAACAAGAGTTAGACTCCAGCAACACTGCAGGACAGATAAATAGACAAGGTTACTAATTACCAATTTACCTGCAGCTGTGACTGCAGAGCTGTGGCGCTCTGATGTCTCCTACTCAGGCAGACACAAGAACCATACTCACAGCCACAGTATTATCTGTCAATTAATCAAAACCAGACGGTTTATTGAATAGGTGTTGGAAAAAAAATCTGTGTCCACATGTGTGGACAGATAGTTAGCATCACACATTATAGCTCAATGTATACAAAGTGTGGCCCAAGAAATGATAATGTGGGTTACTACAGGAAACGAGGACAGGTGGTCACACTGACATTGAGAATGCTAAATAGACAGTCATAGTAGTACATAGTGATGTACAAATCGCTTTGAAAACAGACAGGAACAGGTGGCTGCAGCAGATGAGTTGTTAAAAGTCAGCTATTAACTTGGACAGTTTCTAACGTTTCTAGCAGTATTGAAGCTACCGTTCGTCCTAGATGTCACAAATGCTCACATCCTGTGAGGGCGGATGCGGAATAATTAAAATACGATGATCTATTACATCCGTTACTTTTATAAGACAATCAGCTAATCTGATTTGTTCTGTGAGATAATTTAAGTTCACAGTGAAATCTGACTAATGAATGAAATCACATTGTTTTCTACAAAAATTCACATTGTTGATCTAACGCCTGAACCAATCAGATGTTAGAGCAAGTGAGAGGTGGGCATCTCCCACTGTGCCCTCAGGTCAGGATCAAGTTGGACAGAAAACTAACTGGCGTGCACCATGTGTGGATTACCATTATATCTCAGCTGTTCTTAGTATTCAAATCTTCTCCCTACCTTATATATTTGAACTTCCACTATTTAAGCTCTCAACTCTCGGCTAAATTGGTTTGCTGCCTGAACTGTGTTCTGTTGTACGTCTTTAGTTTGTTTGTCCCTTTTACACTGTTTGTTCAGGGTGGGTTTACTGCATAAATGCAATGCTTTGCTATTCTGTATAAGAGGTATCGTACCAGTGTGAGTTGTCATTGTTGAAATAGTGTCAGGCACAGTGTTTTCACATTTTTTCTTTCATGGGGTATAGTTATTGGAATTATTTCTCCTGGGGGACTCTCTTGCATACACTGGAGGAGAAACAGCATTTACATTATAATTTAAACTTAAGTATAGCTATTAGTCATAAGAAGGGACCAGCATCTCACCAGCATGGTGGGGTTTCTGTGTCTCTGCATGTAGCTCTGTTGGTAGAGCAGTCTCTTAGGAACCACAGGGTCACTGGTTCACCTCCTGTTCCCTAATGGCCACATGTTGAGTTGTCCTTCAGCAAGACACCAGGACAGCATAGTGTATTACCCTCAAACTTCATCAGCATTTCAGTGAAATGAAATCAGAGAATGTCTTTAAAACCTTTGTAGGTTCTTAACATCTACTGCCTGTTACTCCTACGTGCTTATAACCAAGAGAATCAAAGTATTATGTAATTATTTGACAGACAGACCTTCACGTTGTTTCTTGTTACTGTTGAAAGAGAAAGATCCAGTCAGAGAGCTTTCTCTGTTTAAACCATGCCAGGGTTTAAACTGTGAAATATATGTGAGAGGCTTAGGGTTAGGGAGATGTCAGGACCACATGACGTTATTACTCTCCTACCCCTTGTGGCACCAGAAACAAAGATCAAGAACTAAAGGTCTGACAGTTGCTCTGCTGTGTGTTAGTCGCAACCCTGTATCTGAATCTATCTGTACTATTCAATTCTGATGCAACTGAACTCTAAATATATTTGTATTTTTTAAAAGAACATAATATCTTGGATTAAGTAAAGTCTTTTTGTAATAAAAGACATGTTTTAACGTTAAGCAAGTCACATTTAAGGAAGACAGAGTAGGAGAACATTATTGTTTTGTTTATAAGGTTGATAAACACTGTGTGAAAATAGAAAAAAAAATAGCAGATAGAGAAATTGTCTCTGTTTACCCAGACTGCAGTGTTTCTCTAACCTTAACCAAGTGATGTAAGTGCCAAAATACAACTATAGAAAAGTTTAATATGTCTAGTGAGTTTAAAGGGACAGCGGGGATGTTGGTGCAGGGGTTAGGTCAGTTTCTGATATGTTTGATATCACATAGTCTCATTATGTTAAAAGAAAATGCAATTGTAACGATTGTACATTCCTTCCATGCCATCATATCTGTTTTTGCAATTAGGAGTTTCGTCTGTTGTGTCACTGACAGATGTCTGAATATCTATCATATACAAAAAACATCCATGTTTACTAAAACCATAATAGCAGCAGCAACGCACTGCAACACAGTACTAAAAGTTGAACAAACTGTCAGCCACAGTTGTAGTTCTGAGCCATAAATTCAATTACAAAAACATATGCTTAACTATACGCGTATATATTTGTTCTATTGTTAAAACAGAACTATTGATTGGAGCGCTCGGCCAATTTGTAGTGACTCATTGACATTCAGAAACTAACATTAAGTTTGGAATATAATACAAGTAATAGGGGAAGACTGCACCTGCAATAAAACATTTTTTGCAGTGTACAGTAGATGTCTGGTGTTTGAGGAAACAGACAAGCAGCAAATGCCCCAGGCTTTAGGGGGTCACTGGTGCAAGTTAAGCTGTAACTTTGGTGAATAAAGTGACTTGTTAATGGGTCACTCTACTGCATCACCCTAGGCCATGTTTAAAATACCAGTGGAATGACAAGGGCATGAAAACAAAAGGGAGAAAGAGTGACACTTATTGTTATATTCTAACTATCCTCATGCCCTGAGGCTGTGAGTTCCTCATGAGAGCACAATGGAAAAAGCGAGAACTGAAGAGGGCGTTCAGATTTATCTAATTGTCTTTCTACATCCCTATTGGGATATCTAGATTTTTATATCTCTAGGGTTTCCTCTCATGTCACCCACTCTCATGTCGCTCTGGTGAAGACGACCATGAAACGCCTACTTCTTCTTTTTTTGACATTTCTTTAAATTTGACGTACCTCTGACCCCCTATGCTTACTTTTTATTTTGAGCTATCTGCCAATACCTTTTTGTATCAGTTTAGTCATTTATCAGATTTTTAAATAAATAAAACTTAATAACAATAATTGCATCAAGCCTCCAATCCTTGTTTCTTCGTTTGATGTGATTTTTTTTTTAGGTTTTTACTGCAGCCTCTTTCAGTTGCTTGTTTTGGAAAACTTCTCCCTCTCATGTTTAATTGCACGTTCACTTGGGTAAAGTCTGAGGATTCATTGGCCAGTGTACTTCTTTCCTTTTGAACGTCCTCCCAGTTATTGTATTTCTCTGGAAATTAGAATCCAAAATGTTTTTGGACATCTGAATTTATTCTGCTGCTATCAACATGGGTTTTATCGTTAATGAAATGTGAGCCTTTTCTAAAAAGAGTCATTATCCTACCACCATCTGCTTTACATGAGAGCTTGTTTTGTTTGGATCATGAGCAGACTTTTTTTTCCTCTGAACTTTGGCCTTTCTATCTTTTAAGTTCAGGTCAGTCAGTCTTGTCTGGTCACAAAACTCCAGAACGTTTGTGATTCAACACTGTACCTTTTTGCAAATTGGCAGTACAATTCTGACTGCTAACGAGGGGTTAGCATCTTGAAGTATGGTCTCTGTAGATTTACCCATGAAGTCTTCTTGCAGTGATGGACTGTGATCGATGTAATGAGGTTGTTGATGATTGTTTGTTTTGGGGATTTTTCCTCCATGCTTGGTTTTCTTTGCTGACCTATTATGTGTATGTTGCTTAGTTGAACAATAGTTTGTCTATTTTTTAAGACATTCTGAATTGTTGTATTGGCAGTGCCCAATGTTTGTGTAATGACTTTGTTTTTCCCCCATTTCTCAAGTTCAAAATGGATTCTTTGCTTTTCTTTCATAGACGACTCTTTGGTTTTGATTTTGAGAACAACAAAGACTTGGTGTAAAATCCAGGGATAAAACTGTACATTTCGGTAATTCCCTCTTTTTCTACAGTACTTTACAAATCCAGACTCTTCTCTCAAGAGGACCCAAAATGTTTCTAATTATGACCCTCTCCCACAGGACTAACTGGCTGCCAGGGGCTGGTAGAGTTCAATGAACATGCAAAGTGTACAGCTGTTATCTTTGACTGGTGGCCAGAAACCAAATTAGAGGTTCGGAAGAAGGCGGCTATAAATTCTGTCTACTTTAAACACAGTGGCTACTTTAAGACACCTAATCTGATGACAAGCTGAGGCAAAAACCAGCGACATATTTTTCATTATGTGTTTAGAGAAAAATATTCAGGTTAATGCACAGAAACACAGCAACAGCTGTTGAGCTTAAGGGCTTGTGTAAACACTAATACACACACACACATACACACACACACACACATACAAACACTCTCCAGAAACTATTAATTCCACAGATATTTTAAAACCCCTCCCTGCTGTGGTAACACCAGGTACAGCAACACTCATTGTGATGCACAAGTGTGTTATGTGTCAAAGAACTGAAGCGACACATTATACTGACACTATTCACAGAGACATTCAACATTAAACAACCCATTTTTAGTTTAGAAGCAGAAATATTATAAGTTAAACGGAGAGTAGATTTGCCTCCAGTATGATTAGTTGCTTCTGTTTGTCAATGCAAGAATAGGATGAGAGCGGTGTTACATATGGTAAAACCCAGCGCTGATTATCCAGCCATGCATATATGATGGGGAGTCACTGTGAACGGCTGGACACGGCTCTGTCACTGACCTCTCACAGGGCTGGGTTGTACAGATGACTCTATTTCATTTTGAGGAATGGACTGATTCTGTTTTATTCGTTTTCAGGTCGGAATTATCTCACTTTTAACCAGTTGTTTCATTCTAAAATAGCAGTTAGTGTCAACTACACTTTTTATTCATATTTGTTACGTCCCGGCTCGTGGGGGAAGGGAGGTAACATAAAAATACTCTGATGTTTAGAGTAAAGGTTGTTTAATGAAAGTAAAGAGCGTTTACGCACAACATAAATATACAACAAAAGGCGCGGACACAGTCCGGATACAATTACACAACTAACTATACAAAAGTCACCTATCATAAATCCCAAAAGGAAAACAAAAGACCAATGAGTTCAACCAACAAAAGAAGGGCTCCTAAATGAGCTGCAAACGCTGAAAACGATTACACATAAGCAACATTCAGGTGAAGGTACTGAGTCTGTGGCAGACTTTTCACAACAAGTTGTGAAATTAATGTTGTTGGTTATTATAGGCATTATAATTGTCTTTTCAGTTTGTGGCTTCAATCAGGAAACCAACCTCTTGGTACAATCCAATTATCATTTAATGTAAATTTTAGATGTGGTGCATACAAGCTAGACTAAATAAATGATGCAACATAGGATTATGGACCAAAAGAGCTCCGTATTCTTTATTTCCCAGGGACATGATACATGACCATGTTAAAATAGCATCATTTTAAATATCTGTTCCCACATCACATCTGTAGCCACTGGACACAAAGAAGGGAACAGTTTTCATTCACTCTTTGTTTTGTTGTATTGCTGGAAAAAGCGAAACAAATCTGTGTCTACTCTGGGACATACAGTACATGCCTTAAAACTAGATCCAACACATCTTGTGGATATTTGCTTTAAGGCATTTCTATTAAACATCAATATTGTAGACATCAATATTTAAGAAGTTTGATTCTGTCTTCTCTTGGTTTTAACCAGAAGCAACAATTACCCAACTGTTGACAAACAAAAAACAAGGCAACACCAAAGCAAATTTAATGTACTTAAATGTAAAAAGCAACACAAAGGCACGATTATTTCTGCAGGGACAGAATATATTTATGTTTTTTGAAATTGTTGCTGAGACCCTTTTGAGTTTAGATGCAGATAAAACTGGCATGAAATATCTCTGTATTTCATTTTTCTCAGGTGCACACATGACAGCTTTGACCTCTTGGTGAAGATCACATTGCTCTTGTTGCAATCTAACCTTTATGAGATGCCACTTTTCTTTGTATTATCACCATGACTGATGCTGACTGCCGCCCCCTGCTTGCTGTCATTCATTTCATGCAACATGCAGCAGAGAGTGGAGGAGATGTATGACACATGTCAAAGGTCCCCAGTTGGACTTGCCCTCAGCAAAGTGCGGTTATGTGACATGTGCTGCAACCATTGGGCTACCAGGACACGCCACCGTACCAGTTATTCTAACAGTCAGAATGCAGGATGATGAGTAACGCTGAGGTAATAATGGTAAAAATGAGTCAAAAGCACTGACCACATCTTCAATCATTTCAGTTTTAGTCAGTAGAGTGTTTAACTGGTAATGCTAAAGCAGTATTGGGCAAATCATATACAGTAATTGTAGCTCTGAAATACCAAATATTCTTAATGTGTTCTGTCCATTCTATTCTTTGCCAGCATTTTCTGTAAACAATGACACAATCATTTCACTTACATTGCCAATGTTCATGGTAAAACTGCTGTATTGGATTTCATCAGACTGCACAGGTACACTAAATGTGGTCATTGAGTGTATTGAGTGTATGTATTGATGGACCAAATTTTGGTTCCTTTTTTACAAACCAATCAGAGTCACTAGTAATTCAGTCACTCTAATTTAAAACATAGCATCCTATTCAACTTTTTAAGACAGTTTCAATGTAAAAATCGTAGCATTTTTAAACAAACGTAAAACTTTCATCCAATAAAGGTTTTATAATTACATTAAAGCAGTGTTTCCTTCTCGTTATTACAGTTTTTAACAAGTTTCAGTATCATTCAAGTAGTACAGTTGCAAAAAGGTACTGGTACCTTCTATAAAGATATAAGAAACTCGTGTGAGATTCAACAGAAGCTCAAACAGGAAGTATAGCATTATGCTACTCTGTCTTTCTCTCTCCCCCCTTTCCTGCTCCATCTGACTGATAGCGGTCACTCTTTCATTTAAACCAATCGAGTTTTCCACAGCCCTCTGAGCCAGACATCTTTTCGTTATCAAACATTTGGCTGCTGTCAGCTGTCATTTCAGTGCTTCAATTTTTAACAGCTTAAGCATTTGAGGTTATGACATGGATATTCATTCACATCACATCTTCCTCTTCACCATTAGTGTTCCCTACTTTTAAATAATGATCTCACACTGAGGTCTAATTACACTCCTCACATATCCTCATCTGTTGTGCACAATACATGAAATGAATTAATTGAGTTACACTTAAGCATCTTTTTCTTCTCATTGAACAGATTACTGAACACACGTTATTATCAGATGTTTACTTTATCCAAAAATAATTTTAAGTGTATGAGATTCACTAAATTTATGCAACTTGATTGCTCAATATGAAAAAGCAGGGCATTGTTAGGGGTTAAGCCAAGGGTAATGTTAAAACAAAATGTAGATATTAATGCACATTGGACAGAGACTTGGTGTTTGTATGAGCTCATACATGACTTTTACTGTTTGTACCAGTGTGGGATTTTTTCTGGGTATGGGTAGGAGTGGGTCTGTGCTGACCCTGACAGCAAAAGAACAACCTTTAATAACAGACGTCTAACTCTGCAGGGAACTTCTGTTTGATTTCATTGCTTGAGGCAAAGCTGTCTGAATATTACCCACACTCCCCCTGTGCCACAGCGGAAAGCTCCATCTCACTGTCTTCATCCTTCATATTTTATTGGCAGGAGGAAGACTGGGGTTGAGGGTGAGAACGGGTGTGCGCCTGTGTGCTTTGGCTGTGTGACTAGAAAAAGTTGAGCTGAGAAGCGTGATGCGCTGCTGGAGTGGATTATATGTCATATGCGTGTGCAACCACATGTATGTGCATGTGTTTGGAAGAGGCTTCTCACTAAACAAGCTGGCTGTGTGGACAGAATAAAAACATTTCTCAGCCGTCCTTTGACCACAGAGGTCAGACGCTGCTGTGAAAACTCTGTCCTGAGGCAGACCAGTAGAGACATCATACAGATCCAAGCAAAGCAGGATAGCCAGCCAGGCTTCATAACAACACTGCTGATTTGTAGCAAACTCCCCAGCCTCAATCGCCTCATCAATCAATGCTGTAGTCCTGCCGATGGAAACACAAGCGCTTAGAGATCCAATGCCCTCTCATGCAATACACGCGGCATTATTGCACTCGTATTTTATTCACGCCCACTAACAGTTTTACATCCCAGACCTTGGGGATGATAATGTCCATGTAGCTATAATTCTAACATGATTTTGAGGACGAAATCAAACATGGGGTATAGCCACAATCTGTGGAACAAATATTCACATATTTACAGAAGTGGAAAAAAAAAGTCTAAGGGAAAAAAAAGTCCAAATGAGGATATTTTGTGGGTGCTAATGTCGATAAAAGGCTTTTCGAGGTTTAAACTATAGTGCTGAGAAACAGCATTGGACCCCTACTTTTTCTGGGAATCCAACCGCTCATCCTTGGGTTTGAAGATGACTGCTCTACCCACTTAGCATTTTTTCACAGGTTGGTTTGTGCAGCTTTTTCCCCTAAATAAACAAAATCATCATTTAAAAACGGTGTTTTGTATTTATTCAGGTTAGCTTTGTTATAATGAAATTTAAGTGTGATAAATATGCCAAAAAAAAAAACTGGAATAGGAGAAACACATTTTCACATCACTGTAGGTTTGAGGTTAAAGGTCACAATTAGGTTTAGATTAGGTATTATGATCGTTTCGTTAAGGTAAAGGGCTAGAAAATGTCTATGGAGAACCCTAACAAGGGTAGAAAATGTACAAATGTGTTTGTGTGTGTGCAGCTGAGTGGTTAATGGGCCCTTTATGAAAGAACAATAGCACAATGATGTACAGAAATGCAGCTTTGCACCATAATATGTGTGTGTGTGTGTGTTTGGTAGAGTGCACATGGCACAGCATTGGGTTGGGTGTAAGTCTTTCTTCTGTTTTCGTGATTAATGGCCTATATTTTCAAGAGAAAATAATTACCGGTAATTACTTCCTACCACATACCAGTTACACAGCACAATGCAAGATGAGATGAGGGCATGGCTTAGTACATAGGACATGAAATATTTGTGTAAAACAGATGGATAGCTTAATCATCTATGTGTCTTTATCTTGACTTAGTGCATGTCTAACAACATGATGAACATGATGCTGCACAATGTGGTTTAGAGGTTAAATACCAACTGGCTGCAGAGGTTCCCCGAAGACATCTGGGTTTGTCTGTTGTACTTAAACAGGTTTGTGAGGAGATAAAGCACCTTTGTTGTTATTGACACAAGACAGGAAACCACTTTCTAAGGAACTACAAATGAAGCTTTGCCTAAAATGACAGTCATACTTGCATTGTTGTAGCACCCAGACCATCGCCACTTAGCCACCGAGTCTGTGAAGAGGCTGTTTTCCTATCTTTTCTCTAAAGCCTCTGCTCGCCAACATCATTTGGTTTCTTTATGTGTTCATTTAAGCTAATTCAGCTGTGGTGATATGTGTTCAAAATGATTGTGAGTTGTTGAAATGTTCGTGATTGTTGTGATGATTATGTCTGTAGGATTTTTTTTCTTGTATAGAGTGTAGTGAATGAGGTTTAAAGTACTCATTTGTGTTCTGGAGCTTTTTCATATCATAATTTCATTCAAAATGTTGACAATACCAAAGTCGCTTACACTTACAATAGCTTACACATTTTCATTTCTACAAAGTATTATTGGTTGCATCTGTGTATATCACCCGTGCGTTTATTTAAGCAGATGGAAAGTTCCAGATCATGTGAGAATAAGAATATACAAACAGTCACTGGGCTGTAGTGGGGAAGTAAGTCTCAGTTTTTGTTTAAGTTTGAAGGAACTTTTGTTTAACTATGATGGAAGCAAAAAAATAAAACAAGAATAAACTCTCGCCCACTTAAAATGCTTCATTGTAATAACAAAGAGTAACATGGGCTCAGGAGAAAACAGAGCAGAGGTGATAGTGGAATTTAATATTCAAGAAAAAAAATCCACTTTTAAACTATTTATTGTATCATTATCTCTGCTAAGACAACAAAGACCATTTTAGGTATAAATGAGAAAAAAGATTTTAAGCAGGAGGGACGTTGCCCCCTGGTAGATCTGCCCCTGAACTTTTGCCAATCTACCACATTCAGTTTTTGGTTTAATATCCAATATCCAGTTTTGTAACTCCAATGTTATTAAAGGTTCCATTTGCTGGATTTGAGCAGTCAATACACTCAGTGTAGGTCAGTGAAACACAACCCTAACCCTAAGCCTAACCCATAATTTCACATCATATCATCCATATTAAATTTTAATCCAAAACACAAGCTTTCTCTAGCCATGACCTACGTGCTTCTCTTGCCTAAACCTAAAATCACGGTGAAACACACCTGCACATTACAACCTCCATTCAACACAACCACCTCACTGTGACTCGCTTTCCATTCACACATGTATCTTCATTAATTAAAAAAAAATGTCTTTTACAATAAAGGTTTGAACCACAAAGCCTCAGAGTAGTATATTCACCCAACTTGCTTTACTTAGTTCTGTGTGCAGCTGAAACATTTTGGTTTTCCTAGTAAGCAAGTTGCCCTTGTGTTACAGCTTTTCTGACCTCATTTGAAGCACATCAGGTTTAATAGCACACAGTCCCTTTAACAGCTTTCTTTCCCTCCTTTTCTGAACTGCCTGTGCCCAGAATTCCCCTTGATAGTCTTTCTGAGATGGCCTGCTCTAATGTGAGTCCAGGATCAAACTGCACACATACCAAGGTATCAGTAGCTAGTTAATACTGTCGGATGTTTGACTCGGAGTCAGCAGCCAGTTTCTAACTAGCAAAGTAGGATGATTTCAGTTAGCTGTTTGAAACGGATGTCAAAATGCTACTAGAAAGGAGGCTCAAAAGAAAAAGTAAAAATGACAGAAAGCACTAAGCCACAAAGTCTGATGGGTAATAAATACATTTAACAAACTATTAAAAATGAATATGTTTGTTCCATTTAATCCTATTGTTCCTCTTCCCTTAATCTAAAAGAAAACATTAAACAAAATGTTCCATGACCTTTTTGGGTTTCACTATATCAACATGCAGTCTTCCATAAAGTATAATGCAAGCAGAATACATAGTTGATTCTGCAAAAAGTAAAAGAAAAGTCTCTTTCCCTGTCTTTCTTGTCTACCCACTGACAAACACGTCTGTATCAAAACAGTCAATATCACTTCAACATTTTTAAAAATGTATAAATAGCTTCTTTCATCAAATTTCGACAACAAAAGACACAAACGTAGGATCCGTGTCAACTTTGTAATGTGTCTTCAAACAACTGAACTTTTATAAATAATCGTGTAAACGGTTCTCATTAAGGAGGCCACGCTTTCTTATCTATTTCCTAAAGTTTTGACCATGTTTCGTGCCTTTGATAGGCAGCCTATTATAAGAAACAAAATAACAGAAGAAAGGTGACAACAGCAGATGTGCTTTCTTGTTGACATCACTAAAAAGGTTGTCACCGCCGCACTTACGGCAGCTGCTACCAGAACAGTACAAACACTGAATTATTTAATCTATACAATATGCCTCTGGTGGAAAAAAAAGCATAATTCAAAATCTTCCCTTTACTCCGTCCTACGCCTGTACTCAACACATGCATTCCTTTCTATTTAAGCACTGGATCTACCTTTAATTGAAAAAGAAGTAAGTGAGTGCACCATTGAAACGAGAATAATTGACATGCTTGTGAAGAGCAGGCATAAGCCTTTAATTCAATAACATGGCAGATTATAGGGGGCTTAGATTCCACCTTGGCTTGGAGTGCTCCCAGTGGGGAATGCATCCACTTGGCCTAGAAACATGTTGATGGTAGAAAAGAACATTGTCTAATAATGCTACAATAGCACCACGAGTAGTTAAAAGGCACAGCAAGTCAGAGCTATCAGACTGTTACACACACTTTTTTCCTTTGTATGAATAATAACTGTCGGAGGACAGTATTCATATCTCCACAGGAGGTCTCATGGTTATTTTTTATTACCTCATGGTAGCTAGAATTTCATGCTTTTTTAAGCTGAGCTGCATTTTTTTCTTTGTTTTAATGAAATCTACAAGAAAAAGAGACAAAGATGTAATTGTGCATAGAGTGCAAGAGGATAAAACATATCGACATATATTACGAGAAGAGTTTCTGAGCTTCAAGCGTGTGAGTGGGTGGTTCTCTCAGCAGTGGTTGACAGATGTAGTGTCAGTGTTGTCAAGAGACCAATGATCATGAACATAGATGGAAAAAATTCTCTATTCTCCACATAGAATTGGTTTAAGCCGTTTGCCACTTTACAACGTGTGACATCTGTGAGGACCCTTCATGCTGTATGCCTTTCCAAAATCGAAACCACTTAAACTGTCAATGTGATATTTTTTTAATGAAGTTTTCTGACTTCTGGAACAAAACTTTGAGAAATACCTATTGAGGTATGCAGCAGTCGAGCACCAAATCCTGCTACTTTGGCTTTCCATAGGTATTTTGTGAGTGTGTGTGTGTGTGTGTGTGTGTGTCTGCCCACACAGATTTCACACATTGCACTTGGAGAATGCAAATGTAGGGGTTGCAGTCAGTGCAGGCAAATAAACAAAACTTTATTCTTTTTGCTAATTAAATTATTTCCAAACACCCATCCGCTTATAAAAGTGATTTTTATATTTATTTATCACTATTATTATTTTGGCCACTTGAAGCCGTAATATGTAACTTTTTTTCTACTGTATATTAGTCTTGTATTTCCAGAAGCCCAAGCTCGTCCTTGTGTGATTAGGTTATAATTCGGAAGTCACGTTGGATAAATGTGAATTTATTATTGGAAAATAATTACTATACAAACTGAAGTGTGATGTATCTGTTTCTAAATTAATATCCTTTTTTCAATAGTTAAATTTCAGTGTGACCAAATGTGCTTCATACTGTCACTACTTGTATAGTAGTGTGGGAATGATAATAAC
Organism: Microctenopoma stevenorrisi; assembly: GCA_032270685.1. NCBI lineage: Eukaryota > Metazoa > Chordata > Actinopteri > Anabantiformes > Anabantidae > Microctenopoma > Microctenopoma stevenorrisi. The sequence goes on from JAUMTR010000017.1 coordinate 10,010,840, forward strand.
GTTCATGGCTCATAAATTAGACCTAACCATGTGTGATCAATAGGATGTCATGGCTCAAAATGCACCGTATGCTGGGGCGCAATGTCTGTGTGTATAATTACACATTCTTGCTTCCTGTGCTGGCAAGTGGTATATACATCCGAACCAAGTGTGTCGACATCCTTTGATGGCTAATGAAGCAAGTGGCATTTGGATGGCATACTTTGTGATTTATTTACATTAACAGAATTTGAACACCGTGAAATGTAATAAATATGATGGGAACATTTGCATGTTTTAGACATGTGCATGATGATATTTCTAGACTTTATTTAAGGTTATGTTTCTTGAGTCCTCAGATTGATGCCTGCTGTCTATCATTGGAGCTGACAAGCTCACTTGGAATCATTTCTGCAAGGGCCATATAACCAGCAGCAACATCACTCTTTACTATGAAATGAAACCATCTGAAGAGGGTCCCTGACAAAGAGCTCATGAATATTTTCAGGTGCATAAAAGCCCACGTAAAAGCAAGAGAGTTTTACTATAGCCAACTGTGTAATCTTCAGTGTTCTGTACCAGTTTTATTACCGTTCACCAGTGAGTAATTCTCTGATCATGAAGACTGAGCAGTACATAGGCAGAATAGAATAGATGACCTTTCCAAATAATAGTAATAGTATCTGAAGAGGTCTTAACACAAAACAGACAAAAAAACTGCAATTATCACCACATCAAACACCGCTCTTATATCATGCACACACTAAACATGCGTGGGTGCCGGTGTGTTTTGTGTGTTATGTAGGCGTGATGACCAATCCTTTAATAAATGCTGTGTATGCACAGTCAACCTGCTTCAGTCAGTGAGAGAGCTGTTTTACCTGGGCCTGCTTGAAAATATTGAATTTAATCTTGTACACGTTTCAAGTCACTTACATAGAGAAGTCTAACAGCTTAGTGTGAAATGACATCAAGCACAGATTTGTTCTGAGAATTTAATGAATCCAAAACTTCAAAATTCCTGAGGATTCTTCTTACCACTTCTCATTCCTTGTCTGCAATGCTGACATTTTTCATATACTATTTCAGCAAGTCCCACAAAGACTCCACTGGCACAATAAGATAAGTGCAAGTGTGTGTGTGTGTGTGTGTGTCTGCACACGTGTGTCTGTGTGACAGAGAGGAGGCATTTGTCCATGAGTCTGTCGTCTATAGGGCCTGAGCAAACACAGATAAAGTCACTCGTGGAGTGCTCTCAGAAGCACATTCTGCCGAACTGCAGCACGGTAAAATGACCAGACAGAGGGAGGCAGGTGGAATTTAGAAATGCTAAAGTACTATTTCCAGACTCACTTTTGTTTGGTGCTAAAGCTCACACAATGTATGTAATGTAAATTATTGGGTTTTTTCTCAAATCTGTTTACAGTAAAAAAAATAAGCAAAAATTGTTAAAATGAGTATCAGTATCATTAGAGAATTTTTTTAAGGCTATACATTCTTCAGTCATCTGGTCATATGCCTGCATGAGACGCTGTGCTGCATGTTAGCTTCAAAATGTAACCTAATGCCTCAATATTAGACTGTTAAAAGAATAACATTTGTAGGTGTGTAATAGTCAAGAAATAGTCTTTCTTGTGTAATACATATAAAAGTGTTCTAGGGCCAGAGCATGTCATGCAACCTGCAGCTCCAACTCTATTCAATACACCAAAATTGCTTTACAGCCTAGAGCTGTTCCTGGGGGCTTGGCTAGAGCCCAGTGAAGACTATCGTGCAACACATGGAGTGCAATGTTTTTTAGGAGGGTGAGGGCGACAGAGCAGCACATTTTTTCCCTTAGGATAGTGGAGGCCATGGGGTGCTTGTTTTTCTGAACAGTTTCTGAGGACAAAGTTGTGGAGAATCAGAACCACAGTGACAGAAACTCTGTGACAAGGAAGAAGAGCAAATATATGATGGGAAGAAAGTTAAATATCTAATATTTGGACACATTTACTAAACTTTGCAGTATCTGAACAGAGTCTGGGCATTAATGGGAGAGGTCAGTTTGCTGTGGTAGGGGACACAGATGTTCTTGCTAAGATTCAAACGATCCAGTGTCAGTGTATTTGTGTATGAGTGGGTGTAAGGAGAAAGTTGCCTGTTTTACCAGTAGGTCTTTCTGTTCAGTGGGCTTCTCGTATTGGCCATCTCATTATTTCATACATACATACAGAAGGGAAAAACGGAAATTTACGTTTCTGCAGAAATGATACCAGAACCCCCGCCACATTGGTGAGAATATGAGCACGGCTTAAGCTGCCTTCAACAAAAGACGAAGTGAAGGGAAAGCAACTGTTTGATTAGAGTGTCCTTAGAGATCTTTCTCGTCAAAAGCGAGGCACGCAAAGTATATGGTCGAAATATTCCTAGCAAACCACCTAGAGCAGTCGAGGAAGGTGCTTCTTCTGCGCCTTCATCTGTGTTTTATGCAGCAACATGTCTTTTTTTTAATGGTCAACACTACACCCCTGTAACTGAATCACAGCAAAGCTCTCACTCCTGCCCCTCACCTGTAAAAAAAAACAAACAAACAAACTGTGTCCATATCAGCATTGAGGTTAGGAATGCTTGCTTCAGCAGAGATCCTAGTTAGGATAGGGCCCCCTGTCCGTATCTGAAACCCCCCTTGTCATTTCCTTTTGACACCAGTTATCTGACACTGCCTTGAAGTCCAACAACTCTACTCCCAGAGCTTGCACCTCATCTGACGGTTGAGACAGAATTCAGTGCAGGTTTGAAGCTGGGGGTGGCCATTCATGCAAAGAATTTATTATCTGTTTAAACAAAACTGTGACAAACCTCATGTTCCTCCTGTCCACCACTCAGCCTGAAAATTACATATGCATATATGACGCTAAACCAAAGAAGGAGTCACTGGCGCTGACTCAAGGTGCCAGTTGTTAAATAAGGTTTGCTTTTATAAATATAATACTTTTCTAGGACAATATTTTACAAGATAACATAAAAGCGGTGCCTGGAAAAGTGCACATACTGTAAATGTATCTTCACATTTTTGTGGCACATCCAGCAGGGGAAGAAAAGACGTTTCTTTCACTTCAGTCGGAGCATCTGCTGCAATTTGTTGTAATTTATATTTGTGCTTGTTTCTGGCATTGTTGTTTCTGATCTTTAGAAATCTTCTGTGAGTGACAAATGGGCCGAGTTAAAGCAATTAGGAACACAATAATGTAGTTCAACATAAAAAGTATATGAATGTCTCGAACAGACAGCCAGTAAGTGACAGCCGGCTGAATATTCCTCGTGTCCTGTCCCTGCCACTGACCGATAGATGACTGGATGGATGGACGAGTAGGGCACTAATATAGCTTTGGCGTACGTTCAGTAAGGCAGATCTTTATACTAACTCTCTGCTGGGATTGCCTACTAAATCTATTTTGTCATTTCCACTTTCCCAAACTGTTTCCCCCTCATTCTATTTGTCATGTCCATCTAAAACCCTTTCTTCCCAATCAGCTTCATCAATAACCTGTCCTTGCTCATCATCGTGTCGTAATACGTTTTCTGGTCTGGGGTCTATCTGCCAAATTCCTCTCATGCTCAATATTAAACTTTTGCATAAACACTCTAATCTGTCCTTACTGAAGTAACTGTTTGAATAGCAGCTCAAGGATTTCTACTTTGGACATTTTGCATTTGGGTACACAGTCATACAGCATACACAGGTTATAGTACTGTATAGGACTCCCCCCAGATACAAATGCTGTTCCTGTAGATATATATATATATGTATATGTATGTATATGTATCTAGAGTATATTACAACTTAGTAATAAGGTCATAAAACAAAGTAACACCACATATTTAACACAGGCAGATTTCTGAAGACTCTTTTGGGGAAAAAGGCTTTGACGCCTTCAAGAAGGTCTGTGACCTACTTGGCTTAACTTGCCTTTGTTCAGGTTTGGTCTCAGAGCCAGCTGTGACACATCTGCAGTTGTCAACTGAAATCATAGGATATAGGGCAGATGGATGATGGGGAGACAATCTGCATATCTGTGTGTGTTCTCCAATTTGCCTGCATAGGCGAAGATGGCAGCTTTAAGTGCTGCGTGTCTGTGCTCAGCCGAGCCGCTTGGGAACAAAATGACCATATGCGCAGTAATGTTGCCTGACAAGCTGTGTCAACAGCAGGAGAGAGGCCATTCAACCCTCTGCTGTGACAGCACCTAGAGATTAGAAGTACAGTACATACATGTAGTAGACACTAATAAGAATATATGGAGTGATGGGATGGGATTCGTTTCTCGTGTTCACTTGTATACTCAATTAAAACCACAGAGACAGTTCGCTCCTGAGTGAATTTAATATCAGCCACACTGTAAAAATGTGACCATGTGAAAAAATGTATCGACTACTCTTAAGTCTTAAAACCCCACAAAGACTTTCCTTAAGAAATGTGAGCAGGGTATTTAAATACCCATGTGACCAAAAAAATTAAGCGCTGTACATGTACGCAAAGAGCTTTGCGTTGTTTAGTCGTCTAAATTCCTTTTGTGGACAAGAATGTTGAGCAATCCTATCTCTGGAATTGTTTTTGCTGCCTCCAAGTCTCCCTAATCAGTGGTGCAGTGGTTGTACAATAATGCTATGTCCTATCCTTATCTGTCATGACATTTCAGATACTGGAAATGGTACTGTAAACGAGCCGGGTTTCTTCTCTTCAGAAAGACAAAGCTTTGTGCTTTAATTAATTGGAGCTCTATATATGAGGAATAAAGCAATTGGCAGTCACAAGGTCTTTATTCATTGCAGGCAGGACTGTATATGTGGATTTTCTTCACAAAGGGCTTTATTTTCGCTCCACTTGCTGTCAGTTCTAAATAATATTTAAATGGGGAGTTGACAACCCCACAGTAAAACTAGATGACAGGATGACTGGCTTAATTTTTTATTTGAAACAAGAATACCTCCAGGCAGCAACACCACAAAGCAAATTTGAGAAAGACTGAAAAAAAGAATTGTGAGACCGACTCTAAATGATCAAAAAGCAGAGAGACGGCTGAAGTTACATTACAAGACTCGACAATTAACAATGTATATGTGTATGTGCCATGGTGAACCTGTCAGCTTCATCAGCCTTATATACACACGTTAACAGTGTGATTCGAGTTGTCCTGCTCACAAGTAGTCGATCTATAACTACTGTAAAGTAAATACACGAAAGTACATGGAATAATCACAGATTAAATGGCATTTGAAAAAAACTGTCTATTACTGATTTAAGTTTGTTTTGACGAAAAGGGATGAAAACAGTAGGAACACCGTCCATCAAAACATCCTAACATCCGGCAGTTATTTCACACAGTCTGGTGACACTGTAAAATTCAATAGCGACGAAAATAAAAGCAAAATAAGCCACTCTGGGGGAAGAAGAATCAGATATTTTCCACTGAGAGAAAACAAGTTCTTGCTTATAGATTTTTAAGCAGCAAGTCTGCGGCACTGAACCATCAGTGGCATTAATTGACTTAAAGCCCTTATTTTACTTACTCAGCCCAGATACAGACAACAACAGCAAAGCAACAAATTACACATGTTCCCGTTACCGTTAAAATCAGCTGCTGTGCAGGAGTAAACATGATACTGTATATTTGGAACGTGTTTTTTTGCTGGATCGGCTCAGCTCTGCACCAGCCTTCTGCACCTTTATTTGTTCTTGCCAAACGATATTTGTCTATGACCTCTGAAAATGTCAGAGCAAAATATGTGCAGTATAATAATGTCGTGTATGTGCACATCGTCAACACACCCAGACTTGCTCTATGACAAAACACACCCAGGAAACCCATTAGGCAGTCTGCGCGCCTCCTTGGTCAGTGGGTGTCTTTTTGAAGATGTAAATGTAACTTAACTTTTTTAAATTCCTACAAAGAGAGAGATGAATGAAATATCATACACCAGCCAACATCAGTATCTCAGTGCTAGAAATAAGGTCTTCGCCTTCGCTGTGCTGGAAGGCGCCCGTGGTAGTTTGGTTCTTACGACGGACTGTACTTTGCTGTGATTTCAAACGAGTGGGAGACTGGATGTTCCCAGAGCAACGCTAGCGCTGACTCAGACACTCTAACCCCTGTGCCCCAAATCACACAGCAGTGTTATCTGCCAGAGGATACAATCAAGTGAACACATCAAAGTTGAGTCTCTGGAGCTGCTCTGCTCACATGCATGCTTACAATATGGGCCTTGTATGCACAAAAACACATTCGTCAAATCACTTGCTAATTGTACAGGAATACTCTACAGCCTGACTCATAATGAAAGAGCAATTAGGCCTTGATCACTGGCTTTGAACCAAATGGAGCGACGTCTTTTTTGTGCAGCCACACCGCTCTCAGATTCTGCAGGCTAACCACGTGTTGGTCTGTCTGACCCGACTGTCACACCTCAGGGAGGATCGGTGGGCTCCTTGCCCGCCTGAATGTCAGCGTGGTCCCTCGCTCCTTTTTGTCATCTATTTCAGCTGCTCATTTACACCACAACCTTCCTGCTCCTATTAGAGGTGCGTTCATGTGTAACGTCGCTCGGGATATATTCCCATGCCTGGGCCCGAGTCCAAAACCAACGTGTGTTTCTTTGACTTGCTCAGCTTGGTAATATTCTCGTGTTGCATGTAATCCCTGGTGATCGTTTTGGGGGAGGTTGTTGGTACAAAACCACCCACAGCTCATCCATCCAAGATGAGAGTCCAGTCTGCCCCAGATCTTGTTGACATCAGACTGCAGGCAGGCATGACATGTGCATACATATTAATGAAGCCATGAAGTCATTTATTCACCAGCTGATTTACATTGCAGAGCACAGAGGTCCTAAATCAAAGGGGTTTCAAAACACTTTGCAAGATTTGCAAATTAGATGAGACAAGCTGTTTATTTATCTAGCATGTTGTAGCTTTCAGCCCTAAACTTCATTTTAATCTTAATTCCTTGATTAGGGAAATACGACGGTGACTCTTTCTGCACTAATGCAATTTGCTAAACAAGTGGAACATTGAATGTTTGCATGTAAACACATGCTTTATATATAGCCTCAGACAACATCCACAGGTCCGCAAGCATGGAAGCATACAGACAGACAAACAATACGCACATATCAATATTATTTATTTCTGTTTCCTGCATGGGACTCTCTAAAATTATCTAGTTGTCTGATGTCTTTATTTTCAGGTTAAATGCGCCAATGTGGCACTTGGTGGACTGGAGCGGAGAGGACAGACTCAGAATTTGTATGCAACAGGAGGCACCTTTAGGAGGACTGTGTCTGGTCTGTCTGACGCTTAGTGATTCTCAGCGGGAGCAGAGAGCAGAAGCTCACTCAGTTGGAGGAAAAGACTTATGAGCTTTATTGATCACAGGTTTGTTAGACAGGGGGTCTCCCTGTGCATAAAACAGGGCTTTTACTGCCATCAGAGCTGAAACACACGAGGTAACTGAAAAACTCATCAGCGTGAGAGAATAAATTCAAATGTTGAGTGTGACCGGAGGGGTGGGAGGAGGTTGTTAAGTGGTCTGTTCTTAAAACGTCTGTCGGCACCAGACCCACAAAGATTACGGCATCAATGCCACTCGGTGTCTACCACTGGATCATTTCCCTTCCACATCACTGGCACAAAAAATCATCAAGCATGCCTCGCCGAACACCAGGCGTAAAGATCATATGAATCAAGCTCAAATTCACAGCTGCGCGGTAGGATTTGTAAAGGCCTGTGTTGTTAAGGTCAATCTAGTGACAACATTTATTTTTCTAGATAATGCAAGTCACCACAATAGCAGCTCAATCGTTAAGTACTGTACAGAAAAGTCAGACAGTTTGGTTCCTTTAAAAGTGTTTTCATGTGTGTACAATAGTTCAAACCGAGTCACAGGGGGATTGTATCTGATTGTTGTTTTGCAAGGCGACGGTACATAAACAGAATTGTGCCTCGTATTGAACTGTGCTGAAAGGTTCTATAGAGTGAGCTGTGAATTGGGGGGCTGGAAAATACCAGTGGGGAACGGACTTAACTTTGGGGCCAGAAGGTGAAGACTCTGGTGTTTTTTAATTCTCTCTTTCCTTTTTTCAGTTTATGTCTGCAGCTGTTATAACCCAGAAAACAAATGTATGTGAATGGGCAGACAAGTCTGAAGTCATTGATTTGACTGTAGCAGTTGTTTAGGATGAAAATAGCTTTTCCATTTCTTTGCCAGCATCCTGCATGAGTGTGCTCCAGGTGATTTGTACAGCCTGTGGCTTGCCTGGCAGCATGTTAATCAACTCGGCGGCAGAGTTCAATAAGCCGCACTCCCCAAACCTGTTCATAGCGTTTCCCTGTTTTCCAGAGCTTCACCAGACGACTTACCTACTCCTGCTGCTGAACACTGAGCCCCCTACTTGTGTTAAAAAGAGAATCAACGCACAGCAGGTGCACGAGTAAGCACAGGAGTTAATGCCAGCGCTCTAATTTGAAGATCTGCTCTTGTCTTATCTTATCTGGGAGCCTGCTGCAGTGGGTTTGCTGGAGTAAACTGGGGGTGAATGATTGTTCAAGTACCAGTCCACTGTTGTTGGCAGCTCACCACAGCGCACATTCTGGCAGCAGTCAGCCCGTGGTGTCTGACCCCCTGATGTCGCCACACATGGAGAACGGCTAGTTTAGTGAAGCTGTGGAGTTCTGCTCACAGACTGCGTGTGTGAACAGGAAATGGATTCTTGCTAAGACTTCTGAATGCTTCAGATGATAATGTTCATGGGATTAAAAAGGAAATTGTGCATGATTGATGTTGATTGAGCCTGGGTATTAGACCCTGACCGAGATGTGAAAATGCGGCTTCAAGGCTGGGCGTTAAAAAAAGTTGTTCTGTACAAGAGAGCCGAGGGTGCCGAGGAACAATGACGCCTTTCAGTCCAAAACGATGGAACGGTTTTAAAGGCCTGTCTCACAGAGCGGCGCCAGCAGCTACTATGGGAATAGACTTGTGTTTTCGACTTCAAGTTTTCTCCTCAATAACATTTTAAGGTCTGTGCTTTGTTTTTAATACTCTACTTTTTACTCTACTAATTACCTGCTAAAACACATGAGAAATAGTGTCAGTACCACCAACAGAACAGATATTTAAATGTTTGTTTTTCATTATTGAAATTGATTTTGGTAAATGTTGTGTTCTCATATGTGCTTCTGTTTCACGACAGCATGATAATACTCATCGAAACAAGGACTGATGACTGATCATGATTAGATCGATTATGATTACAGTCACAACATTAACATTAACAACACGTGTTGCCGTCATTGTTGCAGTGGACATAAGGTCCGCATGGGAAACATTTATTAACTGCTCTGATTGACAAGTGTGGGAACACACAGTGTATTGCAGTATATTTCATGACTGCAGACTGGACACGGTGTCCATGTCGACCCCTGTCCATCCCTGTGTCTGACTGGTGAAGTAGTAAATGTGATGGATCAGACTCTAGAAGAATGTTTTGATGACAGAATAGTTTCTTTCTTCTTGGAAGCCATCACATGAGTTTGTTCTGTGTGAGCTTCAGTGTGGTGGAAAAGAACAACCTTGACTCCTAAACTCCTGTATTGCAATCACCAATATGTTTTAACGGGGAACTGTGACAGCATTACATCCTCTGTTACCGAAACAATTATACGACAAGCCGCACATATGTTGATACCTAACATTATTATAAATCCTATTATTACTTTTGTCCACCAAAATATCCAATCTACAATATCCTGTCTTCTGGTGTTCCGGTTCAACAGGGAGATGTGTGACTTCATGTCGTATGGGAACCAATGCTGCAAGCTGACACAGGTCATCTCTGCTTGGAGCCTCCTTCTTGTGTCCAGGATGAGCTTGTGGTGTCTACAGCCATGACAATTTGATTAGTATAAGTAGGGGTGTGCAAAGCAGCCCGGTATTTGTATCTGTATTCGTATTTGTTGAGGGGGCAAATGTATTTGTATTTAAGTAGAATTCAAAATTGAATTATATCCATTATAAAAATTATGGATATGCAATATTGGTTGGTGTTTTTCCATAAATCAAGCAATGAATATGTAACAAGGAACATAATTGAACAGAAAATAACATAACAGCCATTACCTCATCAATGGTTAAACCAACAAGTAATAATTTAATTTAATTGTGTGCACAAGTCAAATCTGCTTCTTTGGTTTTATCTGCAGCACTGACTGTAAAATGCTTCCACAAAGACGTTTTTTGGGCTGGTGAAGGACCAAGAGATGGCCCAGCAGCAGCCACGCTCTTTTCTATTTGGTTGCCCATATCCATGAGTCTAGGTAACGAGTGACGGGAAGCTATGCTAAGTTTAACCAGCCTATGGCCGACATCTTACTGTCTGCAAAGGTAACTTAAACACACCAAGAGATACATACTCCCACAAGTGCATACAATTCGACACAACTACACACAACTACACCTTTTTACCCCAATGTCAACGTCACTGGCGTAAACAGAGCGAACATGAGAGCACCCAACTGCTGACGTCAATAATGCAGTGAGACTCCTGAACATCATGCACTCATCTGGACATGCATTGCCGTCTCTGTATTCACAGGCGGCTGTTCTGTACTGTTCATTAGGGTCCAATGTGTGGACATGTGGTTGAAAAACAGCCAACTGTCTTTTATAAAATCCCCCAGTTTTTGGTTAATGAGAAAGATAATTATGATTCCACCAATTTACTACTTTTCTCATTTCTAAGACTACTCTTTTTAATCAAACTCAGGGGAGTCAGCTCCGGCATGTGACTCAGGTGGTTTGTACAGCTTCTAATCAAACACTATTCTTTTAGCTCGTCTTCATCAGCATCCCTGCAGGTTTATCTATCTTTTTAGACGGCTTTTAAGCAATTATTCGCCTACGTGATTAATGTGACAGATTTGTAATTGAATAAAACTTTGACATGTAATAGCAAACCGCCATCAGGGCAGCATTACAACAGTCCCTTGCAACATTTCCCCTGTTTTCTTAAGTGTTAAAAGTGTGTTAATTTGTTGACGAATGGTGTGTAATGGATAGGATGTGGGCTTTACACGTGTCTGTGATACACAATGTGCCTGTTCCTGCATCTTGCATAAGCGTGTGCGTATTTGGATGCATGCGCATTTGAAACAAGGACGGCAGTTTAGCTGAGGTGCAACACCTTTTTCTCTCATTAGGCTTACTAAACAGGATAATGATTCCCCTGTGAATGTGTCTCCATCGCTCTGCTCAGCCTGTCACTCTCTGCACCGCTATCGCCATGGTGATCAAAGCCAGATGTGCTCTCTTCTGTCACTGCCAACAAAGCACATCTGTACTGTGAGTTTTTTCAGTTGTCACTCTGCTCCGTGCCGTAACCTCGAGGGAATCAACTATGCGCCGCAACAGTGTAAACACACCGCAGTTCCTCTGTTGGTGTCACGCATGTTAAAGTGAAAAGAGCAATTAAAAAAAGCAACATCTGAGTAATAGGTCAGTTACAATACTGTTTTCTTACACACAATTTGTAGTATACAGTATTTATTGCACTTCTCTCTGCAGCTTTAAAATGTGCAATTTTGGCGTCAACCTATTTCATCCCATTTAAGGTATTAGTGACTCTTGCTGTTTTAACTCCTCTCCTATTTACAGTCCTAGTTTTACAGTCCTATTTCGAGCTCCTGCTGGTTTTGTCTCCACTGCTGCAAGCCAAACTTATTAAAATATCAAGAAACCAACCCATACAGCTGCTGCTGTGAAAAACAACAGCAAACCAAACCTTGCTAATTTGTTGTGACTTCAGATAAATGCACATGCAGAAATGTCACTCAGCGAGATAGCATTCAGCTGTTAGAACAGGGAATAAATCAGAGGCACAATGGGACAGAAAGTGAGATATTCAGTATCTGTTGTGATATTTTGCATGATTGCCAAATACTTGCAATTTGTTTGAAAAGTGGTGAAGGATGAGTTTTCTCTCTTTCATGCTTTTAACAAACAGAATCATCAACAAACATCTCGGCAAGACAGAACAAGAAAGACAAAGAACTGAGAGAGGGCAGAAATTTACAGTGGCGTTAACGCAACAGTGATCAAAGAATCACACAAAAGACATCTAAAAACACACCTGCTGAGACAGATGGAGGTAACCCCAGCAAAGAAGAGAGAGGGCAACACGGCACCGCAAGAGGAACCGGTAGACGAATGAGGGAGGAATAATAAAGATGGTGGGAAGAATCCATTGTTCAACCGCAAATACTGCATAATCACTTTGCACAGACATGAACACGCTGTCCTAGACCAGTCACGCTACATGCAGGGAAAAACAGTGAGTACGACATGTCCCTGGGTGACACTATTATGGTGTTGGTTTACCACCATTACCGTCTCGTCCTGGATCTGAGCCCGACAGCAAGGTGACTCGGCTTGGATTTTACACTGATTAGTCAGGTCCTGTGACATTGTGATGCTCCTTGTTGTGGCTTCACACTTTAAAAGAAAAGGCACAAAGAAACGTGTTTTGGTTGTTCGTTGAGTGTGTTCGACATATTTTACAACCATTATGTGCCGGGAACATCACTTTTCTAATGGCTTCCCCTGTATGTATAAATACACAGAGCGGTAAATGCAGTTCTGCTCTGGCCCCTGTTTCAGAAACTCAAACTGAAATTGCAATCTAATATATTTGTCCCTTTTCTTTTGACAAAATTTCTAAACACAGACTTTGTTAGCATTGAGTTAGTTGGGGCTCTGACCAGTGTTATGTGTACATGAGCAATAAACTATTCAGCATATTTCGAGAGGTTTCACTGCCAACGCATATCCATTGTGAACCATATCTGCATATCTGGTTTCCTACTGTGTCAGCTTCTGCCAACTAAAGCCTAAATCATGTTTTCATGGCTACTGTTACACGGGTCAGAGTGCTTGGTTAAGGTCAGAGAAAGACTGATCTTCAACACTGGAAAAAGCCAACTTGGAATTAAAGCATGACACAGGAAGCGTTGACCTTTTTTCAGATGTAACCAAAATCGTGATCTTTCACTAACCTTTGCCAAAGTGCGCTTGAGCTGAAACGGCATGAACAATAGGACACGGGGTGGAAATACTTTTTTTCTTATATATCTAACTCGATTCCTATGATTGTTATTCTGAGAGTAACGTTTATTGTATGTAATTTGTACATGTAGACGCTGATGACGCCGACTTGCCTGCCTCAACACTGCGTAAGCACATCATACTTTCTGGATTGGAAAAAAACACTGGGAATGCAATCCGGCCAAGCGGTTACATTTAAACCAAAGCATATTTGACAACGCAAATTAGAAGCAATTCAACACATTTTTGTAGGAGACAGATGTACGGCTACACCACTTGTAAACTTCTCCTGCGACTGTGACTGACACCATCAGCAGTCGATTACAAAATGATTCTGCCAAACAACCTGAAAATAGAAAGTGATTTTTTGCACCATAAAACTCCACAGTAGGATGTGTACATGCAGTTATAAATACTGCAGTGCTCACTCTTTTGCTCTCAGGGAAAAGAAATGGCGACAAATGTGCTGATCTGCTTTGTACTTTCCTTTCCTCCTCTACGAATCCTCAAACACATTTGAACTTTATCTCAAATCAAAAAACCTAGACTGCAATCTGCTACACAATCTGTCTTTCTACACATCATTATGCTCAGAGATAAACCTCATGGCTAAAATGCCGACCTGCGAGTCACTAAAACAAGAACTTACCTTCCTTATGTCCTCGTCCTGCACTCAGTTTCTAATGTCTTTACATGTGGTGACAAACTGTACTCGTTTACATATTGGAAACATGCAGGGAATTAAAGAGGATGGATTTCCAATACGTATGCAGATGCATGTTCCTGCTCAGACGGGGACAGTTAATCATATTGTTTTAATAATTAGACAGCTCTTTCCCCGCACACAATCACCCATAGGCAGCATGCTTTTATAGTTCACGTTAAAGAGACTGGTTCGTGACACTCTAAAGAGCCTGAGGCGTTTTAAGAGACGCATGTTTACAGCATTGTATTATGACCATGGTACATTCCTAGAAATGCCATATTAGGCAAAGGAGAACACCCACCTACTGGATCAAACCTACTTATTTTGGGGAACAGAAAAAGAAATGTCAGCAGCACAGAAATTTAGGTAATTCTCAGTGGCACTGAAAAGAAAAGGAGGGTAAAAAAAAAACTTTCACGTGCAGCCGTTTTACAAAAAGCTGATGTATCGAATAGGGTGGCTGCTGTTACATCCTTGCAGAGAACCACAGATGACCTTAAAAGAAAGTGGTTTGATTTTAAACTGTTCAGTTAAAAGCGTGCTGCGGCGAGCTAAAGCTAAATTAAGGCCACCGATGGAGCTCAGTTAACAACTGTTTTGCTCTCGCAATCCACTGAGTGCATTGCTGGAGAGGTATTTGTCTCCGGCTCTGCTCCAGATGGGGACAGTTCTCGCTCCTGAAGCCACTCACCAGCTGACAGGCTAGAGCCAGCAGACCTCGTCATATATTGGTTTAATATGGTAGCTGATATCTTTCTCTCTGTGCTTCTCAAATAAACGTACCATCTACTGTATTTATTCACAGATGCTTTAAGCTTTAACTGTTCTGTTTCATTAATAAAAGTAAGTGATAAAAGCTCACACATGCTGTCACGCGTTGAGACAGGTGTAAACTTTTATTTTGAAGATGCAGATGGACATCAACATGTTAAGTCAGTTTTTTTTATTATGTGGCATTTTATGAGCATATCTGTTCATAAAACATAAGAGACGTGTCATTTTATTTTACTATGATGGATGACCTTGCTGCATTGCTACCACAGCAGCGAACGGGTTTGTGTCTGTACAGCGGAAAAGGTCATCTATAGTATGAAAGGAAAGCTGGGGGTGTTTAGGAACATTTGGAGTCATGCGAAACAAGATATTTTCAATATCATCTAAAGAAATATGAAGATAGATGGAATTTATGATTAGGGTGAAGAAGCATGGGGATTGTGGAACTATGAATTTTTGTAAACTCATAGTACTGTGTTAAGAAATTGCAACACTCATTGAATCTAATTAAAAATTACTTTGGGAAACAAACTGAGCCTACTGTGTAGCTAATTATGCCCCAAGGAACAAGAAAAATCTTTTAGGACACTATACATTATAGGCTCTTATGTGTGGTTTCGCCAAGGCAACGGGTTACATTTTATCGAGTAAATGAAAATAAGAGAAACACACAAAGGTCATTCAGAAGTCATAAAAAAAAAGGGTTCCAGCAAGTGGCTGATATCACCGATAGTAGTCTCTCAACAGCGAAGTGCTGTGCAACAGTGTGAATGTAGTTCACTTCATCTGAACATCATCATTTGTTCAGACGTTTGTCAGCCCGAAGAGCCACAGTCATCAATTTTAGCTTCTGTGTGGACTACTCCCAGAAATACGTAGTGTTGACCTAGGGTGTACGAAAAAAAAGACAAAATACACATTCTTTTTTATTTTATTGTAAATAGTTCTATAAAAGTGAAGATACAACAAATATACTTGTGATCTGAATAATTGTAGGAAAAAAGAACAGCATGGATTCAATAGTCCTGCTGTCCCTTCTTTTTAGATTTGATTTTAATGTGCATAATATTCCTGCTAATAATGATACAAAGTAGTCTAGTGCAACCACAATCGACTTGTCAAATGTCACCGCGTATCTGCAGTGTCTGTATTGACACTAACATTTTTATAGAAAGTACAAAGAATCACACAAGTGATTTGAATATAAAAGACACCGCATCATCCGACAACCGAAAGAGAAAGAAAAACAGAGAAAATAATGAAACCACCAAAAGAAATAAATGTAGATTTAAGCGTGTATTCTTTGACTGATACATGCATATGAAAAATACTAACGTGTAACTAAAAATTCAGGTAGAACATAATGGGAGAATAGGTGTGAGGTATATGCTAAAAGCAGGTATAAGACAAGTCAAGGTAAATGTGATTCGATTTTTATTGCATATGTAGAGACTACAAAGACAGTGCTCAGCACCATCGTGTCGTTCGCTTGTAGAGAAAAAGCTCTATCACGTTCTCCTTTTTAGGACTCATGTTATTGGCAGTGCACTTTGCAGGATCAGGAAATGGATCTAATAATCTAAGCATTGAGCTGTATTTAACATTTAGAATATCTCTATTCCGGACGTGACTTTTAAAGACATTCTGTGAACATTTTCGAGGATCAAAGTGCTGGAACCTTTAGAAAACAATTATATATATTTCTGATTAAACTCGATAGAAACTCTTGTTCCCTTGTAATTTAACTGTCTCGCTATATATGTCTGACTAACCTTTGTCTAAATAACGATATTTACTGTTAATAAAACTGTTGTGGGTACAAATATATAATATACTATTTATGTATTTGCTGTTTGAGACCTTTCA
The DNA here is from genome assembly GCA_032270685.1 of Microctenopoma stevenorrisi. Lineage (NCBI taxonomy): Eukaryota > Metazoa > Chordata > Actinopteri > Anabantiformes > Anabantidae > Microctenopoma > Microctenopoma stevenorrisi. Next base: position 10,027,298 of record JAUMTR010000017.1, read on the forward strand.
CGTGAACCTCACAAGGCCCTAAGTTTGGCCAGGAGAGCCTCCACATCTGTCTCTCCATTGGTTCCACTGCCGCTGACTGCAGCACCAGCGGTTGATGGCTGGAAGGCCAGACGCTCGGCTTCAACCTCGATCTCTTTCTCTGTAGATTTACCAGTCCCACGCTCCATCACCCTTTCTCTGTCCAGCCCATAGTTTTGACCCGGGGTGTTTCTGTACCTGCGGCCTGACTCCAAACACACAGTAGTCTTGGCCCTTGCTGTAGATGGATGGCCCTGAGACTCGTTATGGCCCTCTCTGGCAGGGGGGGCTTTCACTGCTGCTGAAACCACATTTATATTCTGCGGAGAGCGAGACCTTTGTAAAGGTGCCTTGTTTTCTGTGAGAGAAAAACAGAAACAAACCAGTGAGCGCACCACAGTGACAATGAGAATGGAGAATGAGAAGACGTTGCCTGTCGGACTTGTTATTATACTTGAATGGAGGGAAGTGAAGGGTTAATCAGCTTAGATGAAATTGCAAGCAAGGCAGAGAGAGAATGGGATTCAAAAGAAAAAAAGTAGAAAATGTAGTATCAGTCATACTGCAGCAAACACGAAACGATGGAAAAGCATAAATCACTGTGAATTAGAAGCACTTCATTAAGTATATGCACATGCAGAGCAAAACAAAGACACTCACATGTATAAACACACGGGCTCCCTCTCAGTCTGGATGGATACATACACACAGGAACAGTGTGTACACAAACTGATCTGGACAAATTTTCTGCAGTAGACTGTGGCATACCGCCAGCTCAATATGATGAAATGGATATGGCTGATCAAGCGTAACAGAAACTCAATAACATCGTACGTCGTCCTTTTCCAATCTCCCAGTCTCTTTCCCTTTTCTCTTACATGACAGAGTCTCCACTTCCCCTGATTCCACCATCATCATCCATTCTCCCTCCACCACTCTTCATCTCAGCTCCCCGCTTCTACAGCACTAGTTTTCCACTTCCTTATCCCACATCGCCCAAGCCCACGTCATCCATCCACCGTTGTACTCAGCCTCTCACCTCCCAACCTCAAACACACCCAGGCAGACAGTGGAACAGAGCGACGGCCAAGATCAGACCCACGTTCTGAATTATAATCTCTCTTAGTATATCTCAGACTTCATCATCAGTGTGTGTGTGTGTACTGGAAGGGGAAAGTAAATCCATATTCATGTGACCTTGAGTGTAGGGCTAATAGGAGTGGCGCGAGGAAAGACACCGCCGCATTTAAAGTTTCCTGAGCCTGAAATGTCTGGCAAACCGGAGTCAAACACAGCCGAGCAGAACAGAGCGACCCGCTCTGTCAGCCAATCGGTAATGAGTTTGGAGCGTCGCCAGTCAGTCATGACAGTGTGTTTTATGGGCCACGCTGACGAATGACAAGGAACGTCCCTGAACACAAGCTCTGACAAATAAATAAGGATAAAGGGAGGAAAGAGAGCAGACAAGAAGGAACCAACTGTAGAATTAGGCCAAGAAAGCCAAGGATCACATACGCACTCAAATTCATACCAAAACGTGTTAAGCAAACAAGCAAAGGGGGATTTTAAAGGGACAAAGTGAGTAGTGTGCTGCCCTGCTGCAGTGACTGAACGTTTACCAAGGCTCCTCTCATTATCTCTCCCTTTCTGCTCAGTCTTCCTGTAGTTGCAGTCAAAATGGTAAAAGATGACAATTATTCCCCACTGTCGAACCTCTTGCTCCAGAGTCCCTCATCATGTTCCCTCTAAAGATCTGTCATCTATCCCCCCCTGCTCGATCGGGCCCCCCAAAAACAAACGCTTTCTTTACAAAAAAACACATTCAAAACTGATGTTATGAAATGTATCAGCTGTGGTATCAGCGATTTGAATTTTAATATCTTGTTTACACTTCTGTTGAAATTTAAACTGATGGCATTTCTGTCATCTTGGAAAGAAAGAACATGCAAGAGGGTATTATCATACATCAGTTATGACAAATTTCTTTGAACTGACATTTATTTTGGTATGTATTAGCATGAATTATCATTTAATTATTTTGTGTTGCACACAAACCACTTAATAATTTTATATGAAAACAGAGAAATGCAGAAGAAAATGCACCATCAATACATACATATTATATTTACACTTCAAAAGAAGATTACAAAAACACACACTTCAATAAGACCCCTTATCCAAAAGTGTATTTCTTTTTTTCCTAACGGGGCTCTGGCCTTTAGTGATGAACATGATCAAAGTGCTGGCAAGTTCAGTTTCTTCTCACTCTGCCCGCCTATGACACCTAGTCGCTCCTTCCTTTGAAGCCTTCCTCGTGTCTCCACATATGCCTTCATCTAAGCTGTAAAACACGTCTGAGAGGTGTAAAACATGTCCTGTCTCAAAGGTTGCACTCTTTTAACCAGCAATGGACACTGGTTTTATTGGAGAAGGAGTCAAGTGTATTTTCATCTTTCAGTGAGCGCATGCTGCGACGGCAGGGGTGTGCATTTATCCATCTCACACAATTCGACACAGATTCAGATATGTGGTATGCAATATGGCGTTCAGCGAGAAATTCAGGTGCGTCATGCTGGTGTGACCTTCAGCCTTCAGCAAGTATTAGGAAGTATGCTTCTTTTTCAACACTGACTATCACTTGAGACGGTTTATCAGACCCTGCACTGCTCCCACTGGAAACACAAAAGACTTTACTTTCCCACTTATTGTCCCTATGAAGTCTCATGAATACACTTTGATACGTAAAATCTTTCAGAGTTCCTCTTTTAATAGTGGCAAAAAGGACAAAATCTTGAACGCGTTTCTCATTACAATTTTGGCAACTGCGTATTGTTTACCTCGATTTCAGGGTCACTGCAATCCATCTAAATCCAGCTCTTTGAAGAAAGCTAAATGGGTACACGTCCTTGTAAATACAATTGCTTACTGCTTCGGTTATTTCCTTTGAGCAAGAAAGGTCAGGGGCAGGACTAGCATTACTTGCCATCGTAAGCTTCTTGGTGTTTCAGGTTGACCACTCCTGCAGGTGATGTTTCTGTCAGAATTTGAGTAATAAGTGATACTTTTTTAAGGTGCTGTTCTTTAATGGAAAAAGAAAAGACCAAGCAGCAGATCTGTCCTTTTTTGAGTCCATTTCTTTGCAAAGAAATACCACAGCAGTCTGCAGAATGAAGCGCAAGACAGGAGCTGTGTAACAAACATATACAACCCCTGCATACAAGTGGGAGGTTGTGACCCTGAAAGAGTGAAGAAACTAAAAAGTACTGTCCAGGCTCCACTGAGATATGGGTACATGCAGGCTGGTGTGGCAATAAGAGCAAAAATGATGTAAGTGAATGGGTCCTGATGACCATACTGGAGATCTAAAAAAAGTATTACAGTATCCACACTACTGCAGTACTAATACTAATACATAATCACACGGAAAAAGGTAAGATATAACAACATGCTATAGGAAATGACAACATTTTCTGTTTTTATGTCATTAGTAACATTTTTTGAACCACAGACAGACGCTTGATCAATATTTCTCTTTCTGGTTTGGATCTATGTATTATGTAGGAACATTTCACACTCTTAAATTATGATGTGTAGCAGTTGATGCTCATACCTCCATGTGATACTGGTTCCTGTCCAATATTAGAAAAGAGTGTGTGAGTTTTTTTTTTTATTCCTCCTGCAGAAAGACGCGCACATTTCCTCATTTAAGATCATTTGCTGCATTTATTTTTGCAGCTTCGACTGATGCAGATGAGCTTTCACTGATCTCTCTCCCTCCTCTCGTCTTCTGCTCTTTTGAAGTTTGTAGAACTTAGTAGGCAGGCAGAGTCAGGGAGACTTAACAGAGAGGCAGACAGTGAAGCCTGGATTGTGGCAGTGTTTGCCTGCCTTTTTCTTTCCCCGACTGTTAAAGCTACACTGCCTGCCACGTTTGTGGCAACAATGAACTCATCTACATGAAGACTCGAACCCAAAAAAAACAAAAAAACACAGTCAACACATGAGAAATCATGGCGACTGTAATTTTTCCAATGTCTGTGAAACCTAAACCTATGTGACTTTGGTAAACTACTAGTCTATCAGTCTGCCACTGTCCTATACTGTGCTGCAGAGGAAACAAGAAAAAAGAGCTCGCCGAGTGAGCTTGTCGCGCCTCTTTGCTCTCAGCTTTGTTGTGAAATGTATCTTTAAACTGCCAGTCTCATAGCCCACAGCCTTTTAACATCTACTGACACCGCTTCTCTCGTAGAAGACGAGCATAATCTCAAACAAAACAGACTAATCACTGCGCTGAATGGTTCCAGAATATCATCGGGAATTTCAAGATGAAACCGTGGTGGTTTAGTTAATGTCTGATCGGATGGCATTTTGTAGGAATGTAAAAGGCCCAGTCCAATAGAGAAAACATTACATTTCATTTTTTTCTGTCTGCAAATAGCTGGAGAGAGGAATTCACATTTTCCTCTTGTCAGATCATTTGGTCCATTTGCATTTGCCACTTCAAATACAGATGCAGATGAGCCTTTCCTCTCATCTCGTGCTCCCTCCCCCTTCATTCCACTTTTAAGAAGTTTGTTGTATTTGATCACTTTAAGAAGAGAGTAGTCACGCAGACGCACAAAAATGAAGTGAAGTGACTTCTCCTTTGCCGACTGAATGACAACATGTTGAAGTTGGCTAGATTAAATACACACTTCTACTCCCGTCATAAATCACAGCACAGTTAGTTAGTTTGGCAGTTTGCTGCATGTTCTGTCTGATGATGACGATTTGCCCTGTTTTTGCATTTATACGTGAAACATCTGGCGCCAATTAACTGAACAGGAATAAAGTCATATACATAAAAATACAAAATTCTATTTTGGAGAAAATGCGTTTTTAATTAGGGATAAACTAATGATTACTATAATTATTGTATGACAGCCTTTAAATAGTGTTGTGCTTTTCTTTTTCTTCCTGGAAGTCAGACAATGGAGCTAAGACCCTCTCAGAAATGCAGTACATCAGAGTTATATTAGAGCTATAGGATCCTCCCGCTCTCTTTTCCTGATCTGTCTGTTTGTCTGTCTGTCTGTCTGTAGATTGCATTTGCCATTTATTTACCGCAAGATGAAAAGGAGGAAAAGAGGGAGACTAATAAGACAGAAAGTGGTTAGAAGGATGCGAGAATCTACAAACAATTCCTAGAACTTGTTCCCTTTCAATGAAAGGGCATTTATATTACCACTGAGGTCAGATTACAAATGTATAAATCCTAATCAGTTTGTTTTTGTTGTGACTGTGTGTGAACAATTATGATGCAATGTATTCATGAATATAAAAGCGAGATGCACAGGAAAGCTACTTTTCAGACCTGAAGATGCATGGTGTCATAAACGTGCGTGATGTGCCCCCGCGTCCCTGCCCCGAGAGCCTTTTAAAAGGTAAAAGCTAGCAGACAGCTTGTTAGCATGCCTGTGTGCATTGGACTGGCTGTAATTAAAGATCATTACCTGGCAACAGAGTAGTCACTGAAGGTTTGTCCCTTGCTTGTTTATCATAGTTAACTGTGTGCAGAGTGTCTGTCTAGATTCTCTGTCACAGAAAAACAGCAGATAGGATTAAAAAACAAGATGAGGCAACAAGTGATGAAAGGACTGGGGAAGGACAATGGTGGGAGAAATGGGGTGATGGGTGAGAAGATGACAAGATGGACAAAATAAACAGCCTCAAGACAGTGGAATGATTTGGAGGCAATGATTGTAATTTGGACTAGACTAAAACAGAGTAGAAAAGAGAAAAGGGCTGAGGAGAGAAAATAGGAGGAGTGGGGACAGATTGTTGAAAGAGCACTATAACAATCCCTACGGGTAATGTGCAAACTCGCACTGTTATAGGTAACACAAGCCTGTCCTGCTCTAATGCATATCAAAGTGTTTTCCTTTGTTGAGCTGTGATTTGATGCCCTCCTCTTGTGTCTCTCCTCTCCCACATTTAACAACCTAAAATACCTTTGTTGAAATTCAGGGGAAGAGAAGAGATCATATTGTTAATAGAAAAGCAACATAACTTGCTCGTGTACAGTTATCAATTTACAGTTGTCTTCTATTCTTTAAATGTATTTTATTAGTTTAGGCTCAAATCAAATCAAATAATTAGATGATTAATTGATCATGGACATGATTGTGGTACGATTTACCTCTTGCCACCTCTGCCAGAGGCACATAATCTGATTTAGTGACAGTGATAAGGACACAACTGATCGTTCACAATCACCACTTCAGTGCAGTTAATTTGTAAAGGCTCAAAGTTCATTTGGGATTATTTTTGGATCATTTTAGAAAATCATCAACGTGAGTAAAGACAAACACAAATAGAGGTCACACAAGGGCAGAGACTTTAATTTGTTGTTTTGTATTTTTTTAACCTTTGGGAGATATAAGCAGCCTCGTTATTTGTAGTGTAAAAATGATCAGTTAAAAATATCCAATAGAGGATGAAGGATAAGAAAATCCTGTGAGTGTGTAGCCAGGCCCCAAATAGATTGGTTCATTCAAGAGAATGGGAGAAGTTCCTTGACATTTATAGGTCACTCTGACTCACCTACAAACAAATGTATGCCAAACATCCTTGTACATATTCTTTAGCTGGACATGAAATGGGACTTTACAGGAACGTGTGCATAAGCGACGCACTCATAAAGACATGTCAACACGCTTTACCTTCAATGCATAAGCAGACGCGATTGAGTCATATTCAAATCAAGTGTACATGACAAAGCGAATGAGCAGTGGGCACTTAAAAACCAAAAAAAGGCAACGTGGACGATATAAAACGGCTGAGCTGGATGTCCCTCAAGTCTTCTGCCCCTCAGTGTGAACCCCAGTCACCGTGAGCTGCAGCCAAGCATAACATTGCATTAGCACGCCTTGGTGCATCTAACAATGCCTCAAAAGTGAGCCTGGTTCCCTGCCACTAGTACTGCTGCCCTACACACACACACACACACACACACACACACACATACACACACTAATGTCTGGCACTGCACAGAAAGCCAATGTGAGAATAAATTAAAAAACACAATGCAAAACAAGGCTCACCCTCCCCACTGGCGATAGTGATATGTTTTTAAGGTACCACACACTAATAACTTTATCATGACAAGTCAATTTCAGTAATGTTCTCAATCTGTGAAAGTTTAACAGATGCCAACACAATAGTGTACATAACTGTGTGTTTGAATGTTGCTAAGCACAAAAAACCTACAGTGTATATCGTCGCCCTTTCTGCTTCAAAAATGTCATTACAAACCTGTGTTTAACTGTAGGTTGTGTTTGTTTTATGATAGTTTTAGTTTGCAGATGAGGTTTAGGTTGCTGCTGCAGAGAAGCGTAAATGATGAAGTTTGTTACCAGCTTAGATATAGTGCTTTCCAGCGTTGTACCCTTCTCAGCTAAGCTTTAAATCTCAGCAAGTTGTTAAAATACATTCATTCATAAATACAAAAAAAACACACCTGTACTCTATAGGTTATGTCAGCAGTTATATAAATATGCAATTTGGCGAAATGGGGTAAAACTGTTAGGAAAAGAGGCACGATTCTTTACAATATAAACTAATCTGTCTGCCCGTACAACAAAGAGGAAATGCATGTACATCTGGCAGATGGTTGTAGCAGAGTGGGCTCTTACTCCTGCTTTACTCTAATTATACCTACATGCAGGGTAATGGACTAAGAATGTTTCCTCATACAGCATCACTTCCTAGGGTTTCTTTATTTTCACACTCTCTCTCTCTATCCCACGCTCCCCACCCCCCCACCCCCACACTGAGACAACCTAACCTGACAGACATCGCAGCATAGTAGCAAACGCGCATGCACACAAACACACATGCCGTCCTTTTCTAATAAGCACTGGCTACTTCACTGATACAGGTGTACAGCCAGTGTGCTCTGCTTCCTCTGGCATGAATTAAACATGTCTTGGTTTCAGGCTCCGCTACCTGTTGTTGTTTGTGTGGTTACTGCTGGTAAATATTCCCAGCGGTCACAGTCTAATGCATATGTATTTCCCCTCAGTGGCTCCACACTAACTAAGGGTTTCTATCAGCTGCTTTCTCAGCACTGTACACCTGTCACACTGGGAGAGGAAAATATTGATCCATCGCACGCCTCCAAACATAAAAATGAAAAACACTTGCAAATGCAACTGCAGACAGACACATGAACACATTTACATGTTAGCTTCCAATCAGCCAGTGTCTTATTTTAAGCAGTCGTGTAGGCTATATTCCTCAATTACAATCTAATATTATATTACTCAATTACTATTATATTACTTAATTATATATTAAGTTACTATTAAGTTATTATATTATTCTCTTACTACTACTATTTTCCTATATTAGTTTGTTTGTGAAGACCCTCAGTATATTGTTTCAATGTTTGCAGGCCCAGCAAAGCACAGCAGGAGCAAAGCAAGTGTATGTGAAGCTTTCCCTAGTATACATGCAGCCTCACTTGACCCTGAGTTGGCTTACGTCATACCATACTGAGCACGTAGAGACTCTGGATGAACGCCAAAGTGAGGAGGCCAAGTGGGACAAGGGACAGGGTTAAATTTATGTATTTTTAGATAACACAAGTGAGGCACAGTACGGGTGGTCTTTTGGAAATAAGGACCAGGTATAGGGTGCTGATTTAGGAAAGCCCCAGGGGAGGTGTCATTGACATACATAAAATATCATGTATTTAGTCTTAGAGGTGCGGACCTCTGGCTCACTGGGTTGTTACACTTTGAATTCTGCCTCTTTGAACCATCTTTGCTGAATACTTAGATTGAATTTTGAACCAGAACTTAGATGTGACATGACACTAGTTACTTAAATAAAACATTCATTAGGAAGCTGCTATGACAACCATCAGAAGTCTTGTTTGTTTGTTGGATAATAAAGTGCAGTACTGACAGGACAGTACACAACATTCAAACACTGTGATTATGTGCAGACAACATTTAAAATGTTAACTTGCTTTCTTTCATTACTATAAATTATGCCTATCAATTAAGCTAAAACGGTATTATAAAACGGTGTCACAATCAAAACGGACATATTTGCATTATGTCTTTATGGGTCTACTTGGTTCTGAGCACAAGTCGAACACAAGTCAGTTCGGGACAAAATTTGGTTTACTCTATATGGGTCTTCTTTCATGCTGTCACATCTCAGGTCTGTTTATTATTTCCAGTGCCTGAATGGATCCAAACGAACCTGAACCTGCACCTTGTCAGCTGTGGTCAAACACACTTTGGTTCTATTCGATTTGCTTCTTCCTGTGATTGGGTCCTCGCCACGTCAGGTCGTCATGTCAGCTTTGGATTGGCTTTCCATATGGCCATTTGGGTCCGAAGTTTTGGACCTATTAAGAACTCTGATATGTCCTTCAGAAACACGCTAGTTGCTGCTCAGCGCTAAATATAATCAGTTATTGAGGAACACTTCTTCATCTGGTTGTCATTCACACCCAGTGCAACACAGGGCCGAATCACCCACCGTCTTAAACTCCAACAGGGGACCATTCTTTGTTTCTTTTCTAGTTCCACTGAGGTGTTTGTTTTGTTTCTGCTGCCAGCTTAGGGGTTGTGTTTAACACTCAAGCCGACTCTGACAGCTCTCAATATGCAGGGCCAGTCCTGCCAAACAGACTTATGAATTCCAAACAGCCTGGAGTCATGCTCCATATTTCATTGAAGTTGAATATTTAAAAAGATCAACCCACTCAAAACCCTATAAAACCTATCGTTCTGGGGCCTTGTGTCCTAAAAATAAAATCGCATCTGCCATATCGCATTACAGCCAGCCACATCAGCCTCCATCTCTTAACCATTTCCCTCTCTCCACTCCCCTCTTTCCCTGACACAACCCATCTGGTAACCAGCCTGTCTCCATCAACACAGGTTTTTCCGTCTTTCTTTCAAACAATACACTCTGCTTCCTGCATCCTTTATTTCATTTGCTTCTCTGTTCTCTCTCTGCTCTTTGGAACTGACTTTTTTTTCCCTTTATTGCTGGTGTAACTCTCACCCTTTGTCTTTCTTAGGGGATCACAGGGACCACCAGGGAGAACCCATTCTTCTCAATTTGCTTCCTGCTCCGAAATTAAACTAGTTTGCCATTTCATAAAGTGAGCAAAAGCATGATATTTGACAAAATTCAGCAAGATTTGAGAAGATAAACTGTGTCTGGCTATAAAAAAGATTAACAGTATTGCTATTACACTAAATAATAATAACTGTGATAAAAATATAAAGGCAAACACCTTCATATGAGAAACATAAAAATATATAAGTAATATCAGAACAAAGGAAAGCTTTATACACCGAATGGCGCATGGTTTAATAATGTCAGTGTTTTAACCTGTTTATGCCACCGAATGGAATTTAATATCAAATAAATAAAAAAATCAGGATAACATAATATTTATAGACCTACTGATATAAGGAATAAAACAGATTTATATTTTATCTACTGACTGAAGTGTACAATATGCTAATGTTACTCTTCCACTTGATTTCAAATACCCTATAATCTACGATGAATAAACATGACACACACATGCAGAAGCCTAAGGGTAGAAGCATGTGCATACACCCACCAACCACCCAAATCTGATCAAATCAAGCCATGCTGGAATTAAAACTAAGAGACAGGTACGGCATCAAGCCAAGGCAGTGCAATTCAGAGTGATGGTGACATCAAATAAAGAAATAATTGTATAAATGACTATCTAGACACAATGGGGAAAAAATTGGTAGATCTTTACGCCGAGCTCTGCCTTGCTTAGGGTTCCAAGGGACTCTCTTTGAGACTAAAGATGTTGTTATACTATTTACGCAAGACTATCGCTTTCCACAGTCGAAGTTTACTGTGGATAATAAGAAAACCAGTTAAGCTGAGGCAAATTTGGATTTTCCTACTTCACTAATTAAATGAGACGGTGAATCCACATGCAGGTTTTAAAACGTTCTATTACAAACGTATGGGTCACGCCACAGGCCCTACATCATATTGTCTGCAAGCTACTGTATGGTTGAAGGGCTTTAACACACTCACACACACACACAGTTAGGTACTGTGTAGCGTGAGTGTGTTGCCTCAGAGAAAATCCAGAATTGGCACAGTTTTTGTGTGTACAAGTGCTAGTCTGTTTGTTCTGTCTCGACAGCTCGACTCACTAAGAAGAAAGCAAAATTCACATTGCAAGACCACAGTGCTTTTAGGTAATATTGCTGTTCTCCTGCAACCATTGGAGCTTACTGACATATCAATGCAATTTGAATCATGGCTGTGTCCAAGTGAAGGCCAGCTAGCAGCATGGCCTAAAACCGAGGCAGATACACAGTAGGACAGTGAGAGACTGGTAGTCAGAGAAGAAACAGGTGTACAGCCTCTGTCCAGGGGCCTCATCCTGTAACTCTACTCCTAAATATACCGCATTGCAAATAATCACAGCCATTCAGCACAGACACATTTATGTAGAACTGATGGCTGGCTGGTCAGAATTGTTCTATTCAATAGACCTCTAATCAATAAAGGAGACAGATTATTTGGTGAAACACAAGGTTGCACACATTATAGCTCAGGGGGACACATAAACACAATTACCTCAAAAGGTATGGATCTGCCCAAAGAAAGCTATAGTTCATCACACACCCTGACTCCTCTCAAAGACAGACATCACTAGGCCAAGGAGAGTGCTGTTGATGATTCTGGATGATACTGATTCTATTCAACAGAGGGGTGAACAGAATTGTGTTCACTTTTAAGAAAAAAATCCCTAAAACTGTGAAGCTCCATTTAGTAACTTTAGGATTTTAAGATATCACGGTTCACTGGGCACTTTAATTGGCATAACCCCAATTACGAAAAAGTTGGGAAGAGACCAGAGTCTGGGGTTTTGGGTGAATGTTGTCCCATTCTTGGCTGATGTTGGATTCTAACTGCTCAACAGTCCTCTCTCGGCATTTCAAGATGCTCCCTAAACTTTGAATTTGACAAAGGTCTAGACTGCAGGCAGACCAGTTTAGCACCCTGACTCCATCTACTAAATCCCTACAACATGTCATGCCGTTACATATGTTATTATTATGAAATACACTGCACAAAAATATAAATACAACACTTTTGTTTTTGCGTCCATTTTTCATGAGCTGAACTCAAACATCTGAAAATTTTACTACATACACAAAAGACATCTGTCTACATGTGTGTTAGTGAGCACTTCTCTCACCTCACAGGTGTGGCATGTCAAGGTGCTGACTAGAAAACATGAATATTGCAGTGTGCCTTAGACTGCCCACAATAAAAAGCCACCCTGAAAGCACTGTTTTGCGTTATGGGGTGGGGGGCATAAAAAACAGTCAGTATCTGGTCTGGCCATCATTTGCCTCACGCAGGAAAACCCATTGAGAGTTCAGGTTGTTAAGTCTGGCCTGGGGAATGTTGGTCCATTCCCCTTCAATGTGCGAAGTTGCTAAATATTGGCAGGAACTGGAACACACTGTCGTATATGCCGATCCAGAGCATCCCAAACATGCTCAGTGGGTGACATGTCTGGTGAGTATGCTGGCCATGCAAGAACTGGGATGTTTTCAGCTTCCAGGAACTGTGTTCAGATCCTTGCGATATGAGGCTGTGCGTTATCATACTGCAACATGAGGTGATGGTGGTGAATTAATGGCACAACAATGGGCCTCAGGATCTCGTCACGGTACTTCTGTGCATTCAAACTGCTATCAATAAAATGCACCTATGTTTGTTGTCTATAACATACGTCTGCACATACCAGAACACCACCGCCACCATGGGCCACTCGATCCACACGTTGACATCAGCAAACTGCTCACTCACACGACGCAACACACGCCGTCTGCCATCTGCCCTAAACAGTGACTCATCTGTGAACAGACCGCCTCTCCAACTTGCCAAATGCCATCGAATGTGAGTTCAATTAACTCAAGTTGAACTCAAGTTTTCCATAATTCTTGAAAGAGCCGTTCTGGCTCAACTTTCTTCATTTCTCCACGAGCATGATCTACTTGACCCTTTTCAGTCTGGTTTCAGGAAAGGACATTGAAATGAAACCTGGCAATGGTAAATAACCTTTGTGCTGCTAGAGCAGTCAATCACCAGATTCTTCTCTCTACACTGTCAAGACTTAGGAATTACAAGAAACGCACTGAACTGGTTTTCCTCCTATCTACAAGATAGGTCTTTTCCGGGTATCATGGGGAGGTGAGACATGCACACTCTCTAAGGTAACCACAAGGGTCCCACAGGGCTCTGTCCTTGGCCCTCTTCTCTTTTCATTATACACTAGTCCTCTCGGTAACACCGTCCAATCCCATGGCTTTTCATACCACTCCTATGCTGATGACACTCAGCTCTATCTGTCCTTCCCACCAGAGGATACCACTGTCTCAACAAAAAATTCGGCCTGTCTCGCAGACATATCGGCTTGGATGTCTGAGCGACACCTCCAAATGAATTTATCAAATACTGAGATCTTGATCTTCCCAGGCAGCAACTCCCCTCAGTAAAACATTTCAATACAAATTGGCTCACTGAACCTAACACCTACAAAGTCTTCCAGAAGCCTTGGAGTTTGGATAGATGACAAGATGAGCCTGAATGAGCATGTTGCCGCAACCTCCAGGTCCTGTAGATTTACTCCCCATAACATCAGAAAGATTAGGCCTTTTCTCTCCCAACAGGCTGCACAGCTCCTTGTCCAGGCAATGGTCATCTCTAAACTTGACTATTACAACTCTCTCTTGACTGGAGCTTCTGCAGTTACTATCATAGCCCTCCAGATGGTCAGAAATGCAGCAGCCCGCCTGATTTTCAACCAGCAAAAATTCACCCATGTCACACCTCTACTCACCTCTCTTCAATGGCTCCCAGTAGCTGCTTACATCGACTTTAAATCCTTGATGCTTGCCTACAGGGCTCTAAATGGATCTGTCCGATCTTATTTTAACACACTACTGGTAAGTTACACTCCCGCACGCTCTCTCAGATCTGCGAAAGAATGTAGGCTAAAAATCCCGTCTGCACAGGGACAATTGAGTCATTTCTCCTTTTGTGGTCGATGGCTGGTGGAACAACTTGCCCTGCCTCATTTGACTGGCTGAGAGTATTACCACCTTTGAAGTGCTTCAAGTGATTCTACCACACACACACACACACACACACACATTGTCTAGCACTAAACAATTTTAAGTATGTTCTTGTCTTGAGGAGTTAGCCCTTATCAGAGTTTTTTGTTGTAGTACCTCAGTTTTACGGGAACCAAATGGTAATTGCTGGTGTCTTTTCCTTGTGAGTAACGTTGGATAAAAGTGTCTGCCAAGTAAAGTAAAGTCAAGTCAAGTCGGTTACGACGACAAACTGCAGTTAGGTCTAGACCCCGATGAGGACGACAAGCATGCAGATGAGCTTCCCTGAGACGGTTTCTGACAGTTTGTGCAGAAATTCTTTGGTTATGCAAACCAATTGATGCTGCAGCTGTATAGGTGGCTGGTCTCAGGCGATCCTGGAGGTGAACATGTTGGATGTGAAGGTCCTGGGCTGGTGTGGTTACACGTGATCTGCGATTCATGCTGATTAATCAGCACCTTGACATGTCACACCTGTGAGGTGGGATGGATTATCTCGACATAGGAGTAGTTCTCACTAACACACATGTCGACAGATTTGAGAACAATATTTGATAGTCATGGGTCCTTTGTGTATGTAGTAAACTTTTCAGATGTTTGAGTTCAGCTCATGAAAAATGGGAGCAAAAACAAAAATGTTGCATTTGTTTTTGTTAAGTGTATATAATCTCATCTCTTGCAATGAGATTTCTCCAGATTTTCTTTTGATGATATTACATAGAAACTGTGGAATGTAGACGTGTAATAATAGGATTATTTTATTACAACAGGTGAACCATTCAAGCTTCATTACTCTTGCTATTTGTGCCCATATGAATGAGTTTTCATTCTTAGTATTGAATGCTGGGATTGCATGATATCATCTACCAGTAGCAGCATATAGCACCTTTGTGTAATATATCTGTCTGTATTAATGGCTGGGCACAAAAGCATCCCTAACAGATCAGACTGGGGGTAGTGTTGAGCCCTTTAATTTAAGTGTGTCATTTATTTTATTCCTTCAGAGAGCTCCCACGGGGCCCCTAGCATTCCATGACCCCCTCAGATATGTTTTAACAGTTGATAGAGTCAGTGGCTATGTGGACAAATGAATGGGTTCAAATTGAAAGTGATCGACAGAGGGGAACTGTGAAAAAGGTTTGTTGAAGCTTTGCTCTAAGAAAGATTTTTGAAATAAAAATGTTCACACATTCATATAGGACTGCATAAATAATCAAAGAACCAAAAAAAGCCTTGCTGACAAAGCCTTGAATACAAATATATAACTTTTCGATTCAGGGCTTGTGTTAGCGATGACCTACAGAAATATGCTGAGCAGATGTGGAACACGAGGTGTTTATTGTGTGTGGAATTTTTTTTTGTACATGGTCATGCTTAAAATTCACATTTGACACCTTTAGAAGATAAAAACCTTGAAAATGTTCAAAGCATACGTGTGTCTTCAAACAAACACACACACACGCACCAACTGGAATCAATGCGTTGGGCTTAATGTCCAAGATACAGCTGCATCGATTCAAACCGCTTCAATCAGGGCAAAGCTGGGAGGGAATCATAGCCGAGTCGATGCAGACATTTCTGTATCAGAAAAGCTTGATATGACAAGCTTGTTTTTTTTAAGCAGGTAATACTGTCTTTTACCATGTTCCCCTCTTTTAAATCTGCCAGTCTTGTGAGCTTAAAGGTGTAAGTTACAATCATGTGTTGACCATCCTTTGTGCAAAAACAACAACAAACAATTGTGCCCTGCTGTTTTATATGCTATTTAATTTGTCACGGATATTGGGCAAACAGAATCCCAACCAAGAAAAAACTTCAATAAAGTGGTAAAATCGGATTAAACCTTGCATGATTTTCTTTTTTTTTTGTAAAGGGTACATTTTAGATGAATAAATGAAAAAAATAATGTCTCCACAAGGAACATCCTTACCTACATTTTACTGTAGAAATACAGTAATGTCTTGGTGTTTCAAAGCATTTTCTTGGCAGTGTATATCTGACCTGCCACATTTTAAACTTCATCATACACTATCACACTGCATTGTATCATGGTACAGGTATGAATCTATTTGTGTTTAATTACTGCCTTAAAATATACAGTGCGCATAGAATCAGTGTCAGAACAACACAGTTATATTATCAACCTGCACAGTTGTGTCATTTTTTCAGCACAGTCAGATGTACAAAATAAGACGTGTTTGTTTTCTTTAATCAGTCAACGAAGACAACAATGGCTCAGTGTGAAACATCAGTGCACAAAGGATTTGCCTGTGGCAAAATCCTACTTGTAATTATCACACCACCAATCACCAAACACACACAAGACAAACACAGGAACAAAGAAGAAATCAAGGGGGAAACAAACAAGTAAATAACTTCAGAAAAAAACATGACAGCATGAGACACCTTTTTTTTGGGAAATTGAGGGAAGCTTTTGTGCTGTTTTGTCTGTTGGTAGCATTGATCAGACAGGAGATATGAAATAGGGGGCGAGAGCAGGGTTATGTAGCCTTATACGTGTATGAATGATTTGGAAACTAAGTTAAATGACAGTCACTTCTAGATATAGCTGCCTCATTATGTTGTAGCAGGAGAAATAGTGTAGGAATTATATATAACCAGAAATTACATATCATGTTCTTATAACAGGACCGCCAACATACTATAAAAAAAATAATAAACTGTACAGACACTGCCTAATCAAAGTATTTTAGTATGGCACGAAATGTGTTTTGCATAAGTAAAGGAACAAACAAATGACAAGTAGTGCAGCTGGTATATGATGATACAGGACAGGGGCGTGAAGCAAGGTATTTATTACTGAAACAACAACCCAGCCCGAGAGTTTTGCCGTGGTAAAAACAACATGTCACATTAATAAATGGAACAACAGACCACAGCAGAAGCAATTATGCAAAACTGCAGAAAAATTCAACTGGTCATACTTCTGTGTTCAGGCAGAGAGAACAAGTATTCCATAAGTTCTAACATGCAACAGGTCCGTATAGAAAAATTCTAATGGGTGCAAACGTAACACATTCTTTATCTTTTTCAAAACAAATCAAGCTGGTTATTAAAAATACTTAATAATACCTATACACTTGTTTAGATCCACTGCACGTATTGTTACCGTTCTTCACCTTGCCGACAAAGACTATCGCAGAGTACTGATCAACTCATTTAATTGTGGGATAAACATGTTTATTCAGTTGAGATAATGACTTCATCAAGACTTTGCTAATCTATTGCCAACTAAAAGTGCCAGTGAAGCTAAACCAATAATTGCAAACCTGTGAAACTACAACTTTTCTTCTCAGGAGACTTTTGTCTGTGGGTAATCGAAAAGTATCAATCTATTTTCCTACACCTGCAAACACAACTTACCACAGTTTCTACCAAACTAGTTTTCTGACATTAAAATATGTGCAATCAATGCTGCACCCTGTATATGCATATGTATTGTAACATAATAGTTACAAGTACTGAAAAGAGAGCATCAGGGCAGAAAAAATACACTAGGTAATCTCATGTAACATATACTGTTGGTAAGACTTGCACTAAAACCTGGCTCACCGAGGCTACAATAACAACAATCAGTCCAGAGACTCTAGGCTGAAGCTCTAGGCATGCACAAATCAGATTTTGTTTGCGCTGATTTTATATCTGCCAAACCACTTGGCGAGAAGGCCAAGCTTACATTGTTATTGGACTTGCTGGAATCTGGACATAATCAGACATCTCTAAACCCAGAAGGAAGATAAGAGAGGAAGAACCAGCTTACACATCCCGTAAGATGCAAGGGTATTATCTCAGTGTATAGCATACACACATTTAATACTGGTCTTCAACAATAATCTTGTTCAGGGAGGGAGAAAATGAAGATTGTTTTACTTTGAATAATTATTCTAGTAATTCTACTAAAATTAGGTATGTCATATCATCCTAAAGATTAGTATTGGAGTATTATTTTACAGCTTCGTAGAGAAAAGTCATTCAGTCTGTGAGAAACAGTGTGCCAAATGAGTAGGCCACAAATGTTATTTCAACAAGATAAGTATTCAACTTTTAAGTAAATACAAATATTAGCCTTTATTTTGCCTTCTATATGAAAGGACATCTAGTATAAAATGCTCAGACTTGGATTGGGGCCATTTTTCAATGCATTAAATGTGTGCTCTAAATGGGATGTTATTAACATGAGCAAAGACTGGTAATTAAAGTACAGTAGTTAGCCACCAACAGCGTTCTATGTCAGACCCAGCAGTAAGGGGCTTTGAACGTGTACATTTCCATGAAAGTCAAGTATTTATTTCCCATAGCTATCAGCACCTTGTAAAAATAATGGATGGACGAGCATTAACTGAACACAAACAGGTCATAGCAATGGCTTTTGATACAATGATGCCTCTGACGAAACCGAGCTTGAACAAAGTATTTGAAAATACATTGAAGTGAGAGTGACATTTGTCATTCTAAATGGAAGGTATTACTGATTTCATTAACTTGACAATTTGTGGATAACTTTAGTCACAAGAAAATGAAGGTGAATATTACGAAATGACAATACAAAATATGATGTTGGAGGCTCCAAATGACACTTTATCTCTCGCTCTTTAAAGAAAAAAAGACTAAATGCACATGTGTATTTCTGAATGGAACTGGGCTGTAAACACCCGTCTAGTGTAGCTGTATCCTGAGTGGAGGTATACAGTACACACAATCTTACAGAGAGATATAGGAACAGAACCAGTGCAATCAGTGCAACACAGACACCTACTGAAAAAGGCTGTTGTGTGGTGACTACTAATGGTTCATTGCCATAGGTGGGCGAAGGAGAAGAAAGAAAAAGAGATGATCTTTGTAGAGCTCATGTTTTCCACGCAGCATGTAGACAGACACTGCTGTGAGTAAAACACAGACGACACAGAGTAAGAAGAAAACAAAGCCAAAGAAGGAAAGAAAAAGGCTGTGAAAAAGGATTACTTTTATTTTATTTGATCATAATCACAGACCTCCTGTGATGCTCCAGGACACGTGACTGATATCACTTGATCTCACATGTAAATGTAAAGATGTGTTAGATGACATAGATACGATTTTCACTATTTGAAGTACATTGATTTCTCCATTCACTATGGCAACAAGAACATAACAACTAGTCCTTACGTCAAACTAACTGGATCAAATTATAACCTGATTAGATGACCTGTTTGAAAAACAGCTGTAGACAAGCTGCATTTCCAAAAATGGCCCCAAGTCACACAGACAGGCATATACACAGACAAACAACATGCTAATGTCTACTCCTCTGTGGCTCCCGTAGAAAGTGCCACCAGCATTTATACAGGAGGACTGTGACAAATCCTGACAACATCCCCCTTGTTAGTACTCCTCCTCCCTTCTTTCTATAACCCTGGGGTGTTTCAGTGGCAAACACCTTGGACAAAACACCTTTGTGGCAAGGGATTTGGAATTTGTATATATTGGAATCAGGGACATAACATTAAGTCTTCATCATCTGCCTAGTAGGCTGCATGTGAGTAGATGGGAATGAGAAACTGGATGCAAGGATGTACAATCAATGTTTTATATCACCTTCTAACAAGTGACAGTGGTGAGTACAGTATCAAAGAGGAAGGAAGGCAAAGAACATATAAAAGGAAAAAAATGAGGATAATATGTACAAACAAAAAAGAAAAAGCTGGGTTGTACAAATGCCAGAAACAGAAGACAGGGAGAGGAAAAAGTAGAGTAGTGCCACAAAAGGCACAAAGAAGGAGAAAAGGAGAGTGGGATTTATTTGCAGCTGTCAACTGCACTTAAGGCCATAAACACATACAAAGCCTCTGCCTTGAGGGCATTGGGACAATATTGGTCGGTGTTTGTGTATTTGTGTGTGATAGATGACTCTTCACATTTATGTAGTTTGTCATCAGGGTGTGGACCATGTCAACACCTAAGCTGACTCTAATCTTCTTTTAAATTCACAAACTTGTGGCTATCAATGCACTACTTGTCACTGTAAGACTGGTGCAAAGGTAACAGTTTGTGACAGTATAAGCACCATTCCACCAGAAGCAGAAGTCACCTGAATTATCAAAACTAAAACTCAACTTTACCTTTTAATTTGATATCATATCGCTGATTAACATCTGGCAACAGCTCTGTGAAAATCTATCCATCCGTCCTTAATCGTTTTTCCTGTTATGGGTCTTGGGATCCAACAGCCCAACTTCTGACATAAAATGTTTTTAGCCATGCATTAGAACCATGAGCATATCTAGATATTACCCAGGTGGGCTGAATGTGGAAACACAAATTACAGGTCAGATGGCCTGGAGGTTACCTGAACCTTATCCTGCAAGGCCCCTAGAAGAAAGTCTGGGTAATATTGGAATGTAATCTCAACTGAGCCTCACACATGATCTACACTGGAGACCCTGCCTATCACTGAAATCAGAGTTTTTCTCCATGTGAAAACGAGTCTGACTTGTACAATTTACCACTGTGTGCTACTGGTGAAAGCACTAGGTAATCAGAATCAGAAATACTTTGAGGTCTTAGTTGCTCTGTGACAGTAACCAGACAGTAACATGACATAAGTTACAGCAGGCTGTATATGAAGCAGTAAGCACTCTTTACACTCACTTGCACTTAAGGACAATTTAGTCACCAATTATTAAATGCATAACTTTAGGGAGAAAGCTGGAGTACGACAAGCACCTGCAGGAAAACCCGGGTACAAGGCCGCACAGCCCAGGTCCTTCTGGCTGTAAGGGGCAGTCACCACACCGATTCAACTCAGTTTATATACCACCAAATCAAAACAAAATGAATCTCAAGGAACATTACTGTGGACTAATACCTTACAGAATAATCAAATACAGAGTTATACTGAAAATAACTATATGTATGTTTATAATGGCAGCCAAAAGTATCAGTTGTGTTTGAACCTCAGGATGAGTGGTTTGATTCCTAGTCCGGCCAGGTTACACTAACACCCCATAATAACATTGACATGTACCGTCTGGCAGCTGTCCAAACAACAACTTCCCCAAATAAAGTGTGCCATTATTATTACCATTAACATTATTATATAAGTGCCATGACTACGCCCCCGACCACCACCTGCTCTATGAAAAAATATCCAATAAATGGCAGCAGCACTTTTACATTACACCAACTTAATGTGTTGCCTCTATTCTCACATCATGAGGACATTTACTAACAGTAAACATCTATTATCACATTGTTGCAACATCTACAATGAATGCAAATTATAGAGGTGATGCAAACCCAAACTAATGCTGAAAAGGACTGGAAAGAAAAGAAGAACCTTTTTAAACTTAGCGATGAAACGGTACGGAGGAAGATAACATGGCAAAATGACTTCATCCATCACAAGTCTTTCTATGACGACTCTGAGTCTGAACCATTTTAAGGCTAATTAAATACCCAACAGACAAATATACTCTCAATAGAGTTAGTGCAGACAGGGCCCTAGACACGAAAATAAGGTGATGACTTTACGTGATGTCTGAGTCTCCTGGGTCTCCTATTATGCTCCTCTTTCTACTGGACTCTACACAAAAAACAGTCACTAACATTTGAAAACTGCAACGTTGTCTTCCCTTCACAATGTGGCCAATTAAGGGTAGCAGGGAAACATGAGATTCTCTGTTAGGAGAGATGTGTGTTTGCATGAGTACACGAGGAAGAAAAAAAATAAAGGATAGATAACGAAAGAAAGAGAGAGAAAGAAGAACATACTTGAGATGAATATCACTTGTCAATTGTCATTTACTCTCTTGGAAAGAAATAAAAGCTGCTTTTAAAGCATTTATAAATGAAGACATTGATCTACCCAAGAAAACACATTATCAACAGAGTAAAGAAATACAGACCCTTGTAAACAATAAGTATAACAGGGCTCTAACCAAAGATCATTTTCATCACCAATTTCAATTGTATACCAACATCTAATCAGTTTATTGACTGTACTGCCTGCAGACAAAATCAAAAATTCCCAAGCTCATTTATGCAAATTGTTTATTTTACCTGGCCAACAGTCTAAAAGTTAAAGACATTCAATTTACATTGATATAAAACAAAGCAGCCAGTCAGTTTGGTATTTTTCTCATCAGCCTGACAAAGCATTGCTGCTGTAAAAAGGGCTGCTTTTGTAATGTTGGCCACCCTACTGATCAAATGCGAGTTAAATAATGTAATACATATAATCTACTGTACAACCATTGATAAAGTCTGTGTGTGGTCAGCTGCCTGTATGTCTGACTGATTAAATGAGGGCAAAAAACACTGCAAAAGGGAGAGAGAGCAATGCCTCAGTGGCATGCACATAGCTTGCCAGTTTGGCTCTGGCAGACAGTGACCTTGTTTGCATGATTAGTAGAACCACTGGGGCATGAGTGGCCCTGTTACATTATTCTTCCTCTCTCCTTTTTCTTTCTGTCATCTCTTATTTATCAGTCCAACTTTCCTTCACTCTCCTTTCCCTTGCTTTGCTGCAGTTATTTGACCAGATCAGTTAATGATTCTATTTATTCAGCACCCCCCCCGAAAAAAAGAAAAACCTGTTTTGTATTAGTCTATATTCTAATCCGAAAGAGTTTCTTTGGTATTTTATGAATTCTGAGCATCTTGACAAAAAAATAGTCCTAACAGTCAAATTTGTTTTTTTCCCAGGTGGTAAAACACTTTCAATCAGGGACAAAGAAAAATGAAGACGTCATGCAAGTTTATGAGATTTGGCAAAAAAAAAAGTTTAAATAAATTAGGAAAACAAATGTATGAATGTAATATATAAATTTCAGAGTCTGTAGATTGGATAGTATATTGAAAGTAAATGATTACATACTTTATTAGTGTTTGTATTAGAGTAAATTATATATATA
>JAUMTR010000017.1:10052286-10154167 GCA_032270685.1 Microctenopoma stevenorrisi
TGTGTGATGTGTCCTGCTGAATGTACAGCAGTTCATCCCTGGTATAAGTGATTACATTTGAGAAACAAAAAACAGGAAAAACTAACAAAAACATTAAGACAAATGGAGAGCTCCACGCCGAGGCAGCCATCCGCGGCGCCATGATGGCCAATTAACTTGATGATACTTGTGGTAGGACAGAGAGCACAACGTGAGGCATTAACATTAAAATAGGAAAAAAGTTTCAGGGGTGGGAACTGATTAAAACTTTTTTGTGGTGTAGAGTATAAAAAACTACCAAGGACTGAAAGGTGGCAATAGATTCTGGGCCTTAAATCATAAGGTTGCCTTTTTCATACTTAGGTTAGTTAGGCACAGATGTGGAAGTTAAGAGAAAATTATTTCACTAAGCCTAAAAAATGGTTTAGCAGACAAAAAAGACGTGGTAATGTAATATTCCTCAAAGATAGGCAAAAACAATAATTGCTTTACAAAGAGTAATGAAACAGGTAGTGTTTTGTAAATATTCACTTTCATCAAAATAAAATGCATTATAATTAATTTGATGTCAAACAAAAGAAAATTAAAGTAACTATTATAATGTTGTCTTCTGGTCTGGTGTGACCTAAGCTAAGTCAAGTTCCTGCACACCATCTAACTACCACACAAACAAGAGGATGAATATGCATACATGTCACTTTGAAGACTAATAACCACAAACAAACCTTTGTATACTTTCCATATAGGAGATCAGATGATTTCATAAATGTCCATCTTTATTATCACCTATTTGCTCTTCGATCATGACTTAAGTCTTCATCTCACTGAGCTTAATAGGTTGGTGACTTCCTTCAAAATTTTGACAGCCACCGTTTCTCACACTATCTATTCTATTTGTCCAAAGATCACTTAAGCTCATAACATCCGGAATAGTGACATTTGCATTATTTTAGCCATTACACATACTGTGTCAACAGGTACTTTTTGTAGCAGTGTGGCATTTAAATATCGCATGATCACCTTTTCACAAACCAAACAAACACATGCACACACACACACACACACACGCGCGCACACACACAGACACACACTGGTGGTTCTGTGTCCAGACAGGCAGTCGTGTGCCAAATGTTTAATGAACATCGGTTGGCAGACTATCATGAGCAAACTCTGGCCCACACCACTGTTTGATGATTAGCCCCAACCCACAGGGATACACACAAACTTTCAATCAATGGCTGAGTAGAATGATGGCCATGTATTCAGTGTATGCACAGTTAATAATGAGGTATATAAAAGACGTGTCTATTATGGTTTCCTCATTTCCTCTTTTTAACAAACCTTATTCCCCTTCTTTCATAACACATTACACTTGTTTATTTCTCCATTCCTGTCACCATTTCTCTTTATCTCAAATTTCTATCATATAATCACTTCATTTTGATGTTGCCTCTATTCGTACCTCTGAAAACTATGTCTGGCTTTCCACTCCATTGTCATTATTTTTCTTGTGACAGACAGCTACTAGTCAACTGTGACAGACAAACAAAGAGGCTTTATTCTTCAGAAAAGAGAAAGTAATCTCTTTGTAGTAACAAATAACAGAAAAAGGGGACCCTCATACAAATAGGGCTATAGGCTGCTTAAGGGTTCATTTTAATCCTGATTTAAAAGCCTTAATGTGCAATTTATACAAGGACTATGTCAACTTCATGGGCTATGGCATACACTAATAATAAAAATAATTTACTATACAGTACATTAATCTTGTATAAAATAAGGCAAACAGTGTACATCCATGCAATCAACTTTATGAGGCTGTACTTGCTCAAATAACATATTTGAGCAACTTGATAATATTACCATGCTGAAGATATTTTCACTCTGATATTCTACCGTATGAACTGATGTTGGACCAAAACAATTTCGGGCAATCAACAAACCCATACTGTGTTAATTTACTGGAAACATAAATGCAAACCTTATGATTGTTATAGACACCTTGTATATATGTGCCAAATTCTATATTTCAAGAAATGCTATATAGGCCAGTATAATGTGGTGAAGATAAATCTAAATAAATCCATTTAATCTGGAGTTTTAGTATGTCAGACAGCTTTACACTGTTTACAGAGTGTGGCAAATTACCAAGCTACAGATTTAATACTTTTACATTTTTATACATTTATTAATCTTATAATTAATCTTTCATGTAGTAACAATGTCTACTAGAGACACTTAAACATGCTGAGAATTCTGAGTATGCCCTAGTCATTCATAACCAGCATGCTGTGTGAAGGGTTTCACCCTGGTTTCAAAATAAAATAAAAGGTACACTGCTCTGTGGCTGGGTTACATATACAGATAGGTAAATGATGAAATATGCTGTAAAATATCTTGAACACACGCTTGCTTGGTTTTTCTTGATTCATACTGTGACTTCTTTATTTAAAAATTGCAAAGCCTCTCTGTAATTTAGCACAGGAATCTTAGGGAGAAACATGGGTAACAAAAGGAGAAACAAAGACTTGGGGATGTTGCCAGCTGAGCAGAACAGATACTGCAAAAGATATGGTAGGAATGAGGAGAGATTAGGTGGTTAGAGACAACTAGAGTTATTAAACTGTAGCAGCTGGATGCCTTAAGTTATTCAGATTAAAAAAAGGCTTTGTGAAGCTTCCTGTGTATCCGTATACAACTATGACAAATTTATCTTAAACATGGGTTAATTAGCAACTAAAAACAGAATCACAATATATCATAAATCACACATCAGAAGAACCAATTTCAGACTTTCTAATGTCCATAATTTTCTCTTTTAAGCTCCTAAAAAACACAAACAAAAGAGCCATAGTACCTTTCTGACACTATTGTGACTCCTTAAAATACAACATCTAATAAAAAAAACAAAACAAAAACATTTCTAGCCTGAAATGTGTTAGTCAATAGAGATAGTGTACGGTAGGATCGAATCCCAGCCGAGTCTTCCAGCCATTCCCCCATACCAGGTGTGTCCCTGAGCGAGACACTCAGCACTAGCTCCCCCAAGGAGAGGTCAAATGCAGAAGACAAATTTGTACCATGAAAAACGGATTACTAATTACAGAAAATGTGTTTACAATATGTGTTTTGCAACTGAGACTCGAAGCCAGATGTTTGAGTCGCATATGTCTTTTTGGCATATGAAAGAAATGTTCCTCTTTGATAGATAGTCTGTGAGATATTTCACAGTGACAATGTCAGTCCTTCTATTTAATGAGACTTCTGTTACCTGCATATTGCATGGGCAGTATTTGTTCCTCCCGCCTTTACGAAAGATTATCAGTAGTCATTAGATGTCTTTGATAGAGGACAACATTATCCGAGAGTGTTCTGATGCCTTTCTAAAATGAATTTCAATCAGTAAATGACAAACACACCTTTCAAATAACAGTGATAATCTAAAAACCCAAATTAAATAAGCAGAGAAGCACAAGGCAGCATATAAAAAGCATCTGCTAAGGTATGGTATAAAGGAACATCGACACAACTGGTACTTCTTGAAGATGAGCAAGAGGAGTAATGGAAAAATGGGAAAAAACACCATTATCCAATCAATTTAATTTTGAGAGAACATTCGGCACTGCTGGTTGATAACAGTATAAAATGTTAATGTTACGTGTTTAAACCCCTTCACATGACATGAGGTCCATGTCTTTCATATTTTATTTCAGCACAACCCATCCTAATTTGATGCAGAATGATACACTGGTGGGTTTCATTTCTTCACCAACTTCAGAGCAGCAGCTCAGGCAGTTTAAGACAACATTTAATGGACATGTAATTTCTGTTGCTATATATATGGTGCACAATCCAGTCAGATGTCAGATTTTTACTGGTTATTTAAGAGCGTTCTGTAGTTAGGATCCGTTTAAAATATGGGAATCATGTGCTTACACAACTTGTTTTATTCACATGGTTTCCCGTACGCTGTAGGTTTCACTGTTCCTTCTTCAAAGCAGAGCTGACAGCCTTTCACGGTTCAGGTCACTTATTGCCATTTTCAAGAGAAAACTTAACTTTGGTGGCTAAGAACAAATCACACCAACCTCACCCTACTGTCTTGTAGCTGACAAAACAACTTAACAAATTAGTGCTTGCCAAACTAGAACTTTTAAATACATCTGTAATTAAGCAGCGAGACCCTGTCATAAACTAACAACAGGGTGTGAACCATCAGGGAAGAAAAATGTAAATTGTTGTCTGTAAATGCCATGTGAAGGGCTTTTAAATGATAGATAATTAAGTACAGCTTGTCCTTGCAAATCTACAAATCAACATAATTCAGATACTTTGCATCAGTGTCAGTACAGTGTATTCCTGAGAAAAAGTCAAGGCAGCCTGTATACAGTGGAAGCATTAGTCATCTATGGAATCTTGGAATTTTAAATTTAGAAGTATTCTAGTTGAAAAATGTGCCGTTTTCACTAATATATATAAAGTGAGGTGCGAAAGTTAGTGCAATCTTGTCAATCTTCATGATTTTCCTGTATAAATCAGTAGTTGTTACCATGAAAAATCTCAGTTAAATTTATCATATAGTAGACAAACATAGGGATATTTGACAAGTGAAACAGAGTTTATAGGATTTACAGAAAGTGTGCAATAATTGTTTATAGAACTTTAAGCAGGTGCATAAGTTTGGGCACCAACAAAAAATAAATGAACTCAATATCTAGTAGATCCTCCTTTTGCAGAAATGACAGCCTTTAAACGCTTCCCATCGCTTCCAATGAGAGTCGGGATTCTGGTTGAAGGTGTTTTGGACCATTGCTCTTTACAAAAAATCTCTAGTTCATTCAGGTTTGATGGCGTCCGAGCTCGGACAGCTCTCTTTAACTCACACCACAGATTTTCAATGATATTCTGGTCTGGGGACTGAGATGGTCATTCCATAACGTTGTACTTGTTCCTCTGCGTGAACGCCTTAGTAGATTTTGAGCAGTGTTTAGGGTCGTCTGTAAATCCTATTAACTTTGTTTCACTTCACAAATATCACTTTGTGCGTCTCCTATATGAATCATGAAGATTAACAAGGTTGCCCAAACTTTCGCACCCCACATATATACAAATACATAATATGTATATGTATATATGTGGGGTGCAAGTGTGTGTGTGTGTGTGTGTATATGTATTACACACACACATTAAAGCTGTTACTTTGCTTTAACAATACCACTATTTCCATGACAACCTTGGGTTTGGAGATCTGGTGATCCAGCAGACTTTGTACTGACAACACAGGTGTGCAAGAGGAGAGAGACTTTGATTGATAAGCAAAGCTGCCTACCTCAGGCTCTACTTTGCTCTGGCAGGGACAAAACAGCAGTCTGCTGCGCCTGCCACTGACATTTGTTATAAATCATTGGCAATTTCATCAGTAGAGAGAGAGAGAGAGAGACAGAAGTCACAGAAAGCTGGGGAAGAGTGACAAAAAAATGGAATAGACACCTGTCTCTTAACATTGTTTACTCCATTTGGTTTTACTCTGAGATTAGCATCCTTGTCCCTTCTCTTTTCCACTTTTTGTCTCGGTTCTCTATTCTCGGAAACACCTACTAGCTATGCAGTATGGCACCATATCTTAAAGCATAAGGTCAAGATAGCTATTTTCAAAGGAAGTGTGCAGTAATTCACCTTGAAGGTTCAGTTCACACAAATTACTAAAAGACATACTGTACTTTTTCAACGTACTCCTAGAGGTATCAAGTCATGGAGACAGTTGCACTTTTATAAGCTGAGTATTGAAATATCCGTCTTTCAGAGTTGTATTACTACACTGATATACAGTATATATACATTTTGTGTGATTTTGCTAAACTGATCCGTTGACCTACAAGAGTAATATTTGAGGGGGATGTATTTAATTTTGATCGAATGTAAAATGGCTGCTCTGGCTGTTGGCACAAATACAGTACTCAGTGGAAATGTACAGTACATGTGTAAGATCAGTGAAGCTTCATAGCCCGCCTGCATTATTGATGCTCAGAATTCACCTTAGCTTATATCGATGTTTCAATTATATACATTCAAGTTTAATGACACAAGATATTCAGTCGACCTGTAGTATGAAGTACATGATGAAAAGTTCTGAGAGCTGTTGCCAGTGACACCTTCCACTGCACAGATGCAAAAAATAAAAGGTGGTAAGAGCCATTTTGGCATCTGGGTTAGGGTTAGGGTTAAAAAAAACGAACTAGTTCTACATTCAGATATTTTGCAAAAAACGTATAGTACATGAATGTATCTAGCTTGTGTCTAAAACCCATGTGGAGAACCTGACAATATGGGAACCCTATTTGATTCACATAGTATAGTATTATCAACATATGGCAAGTAAAAGTGCAGCACTCTGCGGATTAGACAGTACTATGGCATGCTCTAGACTTTAGGCTATGTCTGGAGTGAAGAGCTAAAATTTCTAACACTTCTCGCACTTCATTTGGAAAACTAGAAAAACAGGGACACAGGTTTACAATTAATATTCTGTATTCCTTACAGTACATAGACAGTGTGCAGGCAAATGCAAATGCACATGCAGATATTTCAGCCTAATACCTTTCTGTGCACTTTCCATATCACCCATCAACCACCTCTGAAATCCTGATAAAACCCAAATCAAGGCGATTTGGACTGTTATTGTTGATATTTATTTACTGCAGTTGGGATCTTCAAAGGGACCATTGAAGCCCACTAAAAATGGTGTCAACTCCTTTACCCCCTTTCATCGAAATAAGAATCCTGTACAGTCCTGCTAACTGGGACGAAACAAAAGATAATGACTTACATCTAATGAAAAAGAGATAACATACACTAAGATTCAAACCAGTCATCTACAGAGCCAGCGTGAACTGTCAATGTGTGAAGCAGAATTTGCACATGAAAAGCACAGTGTTTTAACGTTAAGTGTTTCATTATTTGATTTCCACTACATTGCTAGGAGATCACAGACTTTTCTCCTACCCTGATCTATTTTGGTGCTCCTCATTTTCCCCTCTCTAACACCTGAGACAGATAATTATCCATTAGAAAATGAAAAAAAGTCCCACAGTTTGTCATTTCTTTCGAGGCAAGACATTTTTAAATGTGACACAGTGGAGTGACAAGCTGAAAGGCCAAAATTATAGTAATCTCAAATCATAATATGACGGGAAAATCAGTTCAAGTTAATGCCATCACAAAAAAGTAAATACTTAAAACACACATTTATATGTTTAGATGAAATACATATATTTTAAAGGCAACCACCTTCACAAAGTTAAAGCCTTTATGATATTCTCTATTCAACAAATTGAAACCACTGTTCATTTCTCTATAGTGGCTTCACATGGCTATTTTTCACAGGCACCCATGGACTATTCTTTGCATGTTTCACAAAACGATATAGGATCATCTTTTAGCTCTGCCCGTCTTCACATAATCACTCAGTTCCCTGATAAATCGCATCCCCTCTGCTGTAGCCCAACACCTTCCATCTTCAGAGCTCAAGCTCAGCTCGCTAGAGAGGCTGATGGATGATTTACAGGGAGTCAGTCAGTAAGCCTTGTTCATTAACCCTCTCACACTTCCGAGCCCATACAGGGTGACCAGTCTTACACTTTGTCTGTATAGCAAGAACTGAAGAGTAAGTGCAGATGAATTCCAAAGGCCACCCCGAGTGTGCGTTTGTGTTTGCCACCAGGGCATATACAACTTCTGTTCTCCTAAAGCTTTGCACCATAATCTGATCTCACAGGACTGAGAAGTCAACAGTTAATCCTGAAGTCTTCATCCGAGAGCTGCCACCTTTTCTTCTCCACCTTTTTACAATTCTGATTCAGGTTGGCGAAGAGCACTAAATTCAGATTTTTACTTGGGAATTATGCCATTGTAATAGAGCTCACATGCATAGCAGCTGCAGATATGACTTACACAGTGTTAGCTGTTGTTATTTCACAGCTATCTGCAGAGACGCCAGATGGACACCACAAGACTTATGTCTAGGCATGAGAGAACATAAATGTGATTACTTTGACTATACATTAATGTGAGGCAGTGGTCTAGAATAAAAACAGGTGACATAACACATATATGTACAGTATAAAAACAACAACAAAAGAGAGTAATGTAAGATTGAAAAATGTACAACACAATAAGCTCTCTGAAGTAGTCAGTTGCTCAAAATTGATATAAATTCAAGTTGTTTTAAAATCGTGTTGCATTCCCTTGAATGTGCCTGTGACTTTTCTTTCTCTCATCTGAAAGCTCTTGATCATGCTAAAGGTGCCAATGAATCATCTTTCCATGTGCAAGCAATGAAGAATATGTTTGGACTGCTACTGTGCTAGACTCGCTGAATCTCAAAGCACAATTAATGTGAGAAAATCACATAAGCAACTTTCAATATCCAGTCTACAGCTCTGTATTAGGGTCAGGCTGTACAATAATGATACAGTGCTCAGATATTGAAGGCATTGTAAATAAGTGGTGCTGGGAAACTGGGTTAGAACAACAACATACCATGCAGGTAATTTGCTATATTCCAAGCTGAAGGATACTGTATATTAAAATGAGCAAAAAATGCGAGGCAAGTTTTAGGTGGAAACAGCTACATGTGCATGTTGTCTTTATTTCTGCTTTGAGAAAATAAAACAACTTGTTTCCGACAGCATTAAAAGCTCGCCACATGTGTAACTGTGGCAAAAAGCATTATTAACGAAACGTAAAGTGAGATTAATGGGGCACACAAGACAGTAAAGTCAATTCAGCTGGGCAACATTGGTGCTAAAGTAGCTCTGCCGAGTTTTTACCTTAACCAGAACATTTTATAATCACAACAAAGGCAAATGAGAAAGTTTCTATGCCCGTTACACTTTATCAAAAGAAATGTTATAAATAATTGTGTTTGGCAAGAGATGTTCCTGCATACGGAATAAAATCTGTGCAGAGTGTATCTGCGTGTGTCAGACTGTGTGGACAAAAACTATCTGTGAAATACATTTAGGAAGCCTCTTTTTTTTCTGTGTCCGACATTGTAATTACCATTCAAACTAGCCAGGCTAATTACTGCCCCGTTTAGAAAAATAATCAGGTTTGTACACAATTCAAGACTAGTCA
The DNA here is from genome assembly GCA_032270685.1 of Microctenopoma stevenorrisi. Classification (NCBI taxonomy): domain Eukaryota; kingdom Metazoa; phylum Chordata; class Actinopteri; order Anabantiformes; family Anabantidae; genus Microctenopoma; species Microctenopoma stevenorrisi. The sequence goes on from JAUMTR010000017.1 coordinate 10,061,401, forward strand.
CGGACACCGCAGCCTAAAAACACAAACGCTTATCAAGTCTGCGGAGCATGATTATAATGTTTTCCATTTAATCAAAACTCGCATTAAGATTTAAAGTAATAAATTATTACTTTTTGTTTTCCAAAGATTATTGTATAAACCCCTAAAGTATTCATAATATTCTGTCAATCAAATGTCCCGTTGAATTTGTTACAATCTGTAACCTCTATTCTCACCAGAGTCTAATATGATCAATCAATTAAGTGTAATTAATATGGGTTGTTGACGAAATGTTTTACTGTATCCTATCGTTTATACTCTACACTGCATGGTATTCATCATTATGTGTATAAGAAATGACATATTACCACAGCAAGCATTTTAAGAGGAAGATGGTTCATGGTCAGGTAACCGTTTTCAATAACAACGCTTCCATGACATTGAATCACAATGTGAGTGATAATTTTGCTGTACTTCGCAATTGCCTCATTATCAGTCAATCAGCAATCAGGAGCGGAAAGATCTAATTTTAATCTATAAGTCAACCTGTCAAAACAGCTGGGGCAGTGCTAAAACAAGTCTATGTCCACCCAGATTTGATTTGTTATCTTACTGTAACACTAATACAACTGATAAAACAAGGAGAATGCAGAATTTACCACAAGGAAACTTTACAACCTGCAGGACCCTTACCCAACAAACAGGGCAGCAGTATGTCACATGTCACTAGAGCCGATAGAACATGAAGTAAACTCCAGAAAAACAAAATGAGTAAGTGGACATCTTAAAAACAGAAATGCAGAAGATGATAAAAAAAAAAAAAACATCCTGACTATACAGGTCTGAAAGCAAAGGCAGACTTTTTTGTTCATGCCCTTTGCCAGCTAGCACCCATTTCCTTTCCTTTATTCCTCTGCCCCATATCTGCTATATTGTGATGCTAAACAGCGAGTTTTGACATTCAGAAGTGCCCTGCCAAAGGACAGGCCAAGGGATGCAGTAGAGAAGAGAAGGCCTTAATGGGTTCAACTGGAATGGAAAGCATCTGCTAGTCTCCAAAAGCTAGAAGAGAGAGAAATGTCAAGTACGGTTATTAGAGAGCAGGCAGCAGCTCTAGGAATTTCCACCTGAATGAAAAACAGTCTCAGACAATGCACACGCACAACCTACATTTACATCTATACTGAGGGAGTGAATGCATACATCCACACCCAGACAGACGTGCTAGAGCATGCGACTTATGTGTTTATGTGCACAAGCAAAACAAGTACTACATAGTACACATAAAAACATGTGTGTATGTTACTGTAGTACCAAGCCTTTCAACACTCCAACCTCCGTAGTTTTCCTGTCCTGTTAACTAGGAGAGTATCCTCAATAAAAGCACATCCATCTCACGAATGGAAAAGAAACCACATACTTTGTAGCTTTCAAACAGACAATCCCAAAGTGAGCATTTCATCACGACCCTGGGGGCCGCTAATCAAGGATCAGTGCCAGACTAATGAAGTGATTTAGCCCAGACGCGAGAAAGACATACAGTATATGGCCGTAGCCATTCCCAAAGGATGAATATCTACACAAAGAGAGGGAAGGACATACGCCATGGTTTTCGGAAAGATAACACATCACATTTTTGATCCCAAAAAGGGAAAATACATTTTTCACAGCATCAGAGTCAAACTAAAATCTAACAAATAAAACATAACATATAGAGAATTATTCAAAAATAGACTGCAAAAAAAGGTTGATGTTATCCAGGTCGCTTTTGATGACTTATCCTACTGACTTTTCTCAAACTACTCTTATAGGTAAATATTCTTCAAAAAGTTACTAAAGTAAATATAATGGAGTAAATGTAACTTGCTTACGATCCACTTCTGGTCAAACTGGTGGTACTTGGAGAGCCAAATATTTTTTTTAGGTGGTACCTGGTGTAAAAAGTTTGAGAATAATTGGACTAGACCGTTACAAAACCTCGTTTCAGTTATTGCCACATCTACGAGCTACTGACTCACGGGAGCTACTTAGTAACGCCCACATGTTTTTCATTTTGCCTACATTTTTCCTAAACAATGGCACAGTTGACACAGTTATGTTGTTGGTTGTATGTTAAGGTTGCGTTTGCCCAATATTAAGAACTATGACAGATGGATGATATCTATTATGTTTTTACACAAATAATGTGGATTAAAAGAGGAGGCAATAAATGTAGATGCTGCAGTGAATGCTTGTGGCTATATTCAGTCAAATGTGTGAGTGTATGGGCATAAAAGGTTGGTATAACCACAGATCAGCAAAGCCCAAATCCCACTCTCTAAGGGGAATCCAGCATCAAACAGATCCTGCTGCCTGTGGGCTGGCCTTCCCGCTCTGTCGGCATGGAAACTCCCATCGCTGCACTTAGAGCTTGTGGATCAGTGAGAAGACACATAGCAGGTGGAGAGACAGCGGAAATGGCAGCCAGAGCAAGGGAGACAGAGAGATGAGAAAAGTGAAAATTTTATCACTACAGACTAAAGTGGTCCTGGGAATCATCAACAGCAGGAGCCCTGCAGTTTGTTCCTACTTCGGTATGAGTATGGCACACTGGAGAATGATACCTGGATATGAGACTGTTTACAGATTACTGCAAGAAGGCGAGAAGAATTTTAAATCCTACATTTTCCTCTTTCATCACTCCCAGCTAAATTCTCTTTTTTTACTTCATAGTAAAAAATGGATTAGTGACAACCACAGCATCATATGCAAACAGAGATGTAGCTCTTTCTACCAAGAACTACTTTGCGACCAGTTACAAACGTTAGCCTGAAATGCCAAACCGAATAACTAGTCTGTGGAAATAAATAAAAAAAATAAACGTTTGACATGATAGCATCAGAACTGAGATTAGTAAGCACTGCTTCACCAAAGGTGTTACCACACAGACAGAACTCAAGCATTCCTTTTGTAGAGCACATAGATATAAGAGGAAGATAGTACTCATTTCCCTCCCATAACAACAGAAGTTCATATAATCATCTCCCTCGTGCTTCCTCTCCCTGACGGCTATGTGATATGGCTGCTGGCGTTGGTAAATGTGGGAGGACCAGGAATGTGTGTGGCTGGGCGATAAGCCTGCTGTAAAATTTAATTAGCACAAAGCCATGGTGGAAATGACTTAATTTCTCAATGCATTATTAACCAGTACTGTGTAAAAGCCTCGTCTCAGGCAGCGTATATAACAGGTTGATGAGACAAAGAGCTGGAGAAAAACAATGACACATTATTTTTGCAGAGAGCTGGAGAGAAACAATGACACATTGCTTTGTCTTATATACAGCAAAGATGTGGATCTAAACTAGTCCCTAATAAAAACCTTCAAATGATCGACTCGCAAATGTTTTTCCACTGTCCGCTGAAAACAAAGCAAGCAGAATGTAAGAAAGTACATGCATAGAAAGAAATGGGCAGGATCTGAGAAGTTGGGCTGAATGGTAATCCTACATTACCCGCTTCCCCTGCTGTTTGGGGCCTGAGGTGGTGTGAATGGGCTGACTAGGCTACATGGCTCAACATGCTGAACACCACTTCCTATTTTACGATCCACAGCCTTTTTTACAGCCCGGCTTCCTCATAATCCAGCTAAAAGTGGATATCTGAGGAGCCTGATTGGCTTAGGAGCTGGCTAAAATGTGATGTACAGCAGAGTGACATGGACCAGAGTGCAGAGGTGTCTGTTATCATCTGTTTTCTATTTATGACTGGGTGGGAACATTTGAGCTGTGCGTCCACTCTACTCTCATCTGTTCCACTGACCTCTCTAAGCGGTAAATACAGCACACCATTTCGCTTCACTCATCTGGCCAAGGATTACAGAGATTGCGATTTCATAAATGTGGGTACATTTACTGTTGGTTCTTTAAGTTTGGCCTCTTAGCTCACAGTTTGATGTATGTGCATCAAAGTGTGACACATTTCATATAAAGAAGCCTAAATATTCATAAGGTGGGAATTTTATAACTCATGTGGGAGCCATCAAACACAATTCTTCATCTTCTGTGTCCTCGCTTTTGAGACAACATTTATGCAAACTTTATTTTGAGTGGTTTGCCACAAGGAAAACACTTCATATTTATTCATGCCTGTATATAACATATCCCACATGTCTTTGGAAATAATTTATTGAAGGAGAATGTATACGTTGTGGTTCCTTAGAATAAAAGCAGCATTTTTTATATGAGAATCTATGACAAATACTCAAGAAGAGCTGTTAAGTGACCAAGAGATTTGAATATTGGTTTAGCAGCTTCTATATATGACTGAGTCTAACTGCTAAGTAAGCATCTGTTCTAACTAAAAACTGAATACAGATTTAAAAGCATGTTTCTTTCATCACTCATAACCCCATGTACTATTTCACAAGTTTCACTGCACTGACTGAACCTAATTACAATAGCTACTTTGTTAAGGTGCCCTTTTGCTCCATCTGTTCGGTGCATGTGTGCACAGGCTCAAATGATACGCATGCGCAAGAACACACTCTGAAGTCCAGTACAGACAGACAGACAAAGGCGAGTCAAGGCGCACTGTCCCATCTCGATATGTCTTTGTCTACAAGAACAGTTAAACATCTAAACCAGTAATCAAGTGTGGTGATGGGCCGGGGCACTGCGTCTCCACTGAGAGTGGCCAGATAATTATGGACATAAATACAGAGCGTGGTACACCTGTCCAAGTCTGGCACACTGCTAATGCCCTCACCCAGGAATGGCCTATAACCTTGTGCCTGCACATCATTAAAACACAGGATTTAAGCTGACCACCTCTTTGCATGTATGCATGAGCTCGTACAATCCCTACCAAGAGTATTAAATAGGCAAGGCCACGTCCTCGTGTCTGCTGTTAATCTGGCTTTAAGATCAAATCATAATTTAAAAATGAAGGTTCAGTATTTGTCAGTCATATGTCACTAGTACCTTCTAAACTAAATTCTCACTTAGAATCTGTCTCCGTGTGATACAAAATCTGCTGTGCTGGTTAATAAATCTAAATTTAAACAAAAGGTGAAATTCATATGCATATTCATCTTCTGAATTTAAATCCAACAGACAAACAGCAAATAAAAATGAATTGGCCTTGTCATTCCAATACTATCACAGTGGGCTGTATACGTGAAAGTTGAGAATATACACTGTGTTCAGGAACAGGAGCTCCTTGGCAATAATCTGTCATTTTAATGAAAAGTACATGGGCTGTGTGTGATGTGTGGATGATATATTAGAACCAAAAGATAAATCACCAACTTCTACAGTTACACTTTTGAAAACAGCAGCGTGTTGCATCAATTCAAATAGATCTGGGTACGAGAGCATCTACGGTCCTCTTCTTTCCTCGCATTGCTCTCTGAAATGATTTAGTAACCCTTCTGTTTCTGCTTATGCCATGTCTGGGGTAAAGCAGCCAGGCCAGAGAGGAGAGGGAACAGGGACAAAACAAAGTCAGAAAGTGAAGCGTTGACAGAGATACCGTTAAAGTTTTGTCCTATAATTGACATTAAGATGAAGATACAGAAATGTGGAAGAGGAATCGAGAAGCGAACACACACACACACACACACACACCACGTATTACTTTATAAGAGGCTCATTCAAAAAGGTAAGAATCCAATGAGTGAGACTTAAACTGAAAGTTATTGCTAGTTTTTCACCACTGTCCCACATGTTGAGAGGAAGCAAACGTCATCTTTTATCTTACTGTTCTGACTTTCCTTTCAACTTCACACTATTCCCACTTTCATCTTAACGATTTTCTGCAGCTGAATCTCTGAAAGACACCGTGGGTTGAGTCTCAAATTAAGCCTATTAAGTCATCTCCTACTACCATTTGCACCTATACCGAAGCCATTTCAAGTATGCACTGAGAAGCTGCCTGTATGAACCAATGATTCCACATTATATACAGAAACATAAAATCAGCAAAAAGGGTAAGAAAGTTGACTTGGCAAATGCATAACACACGAGATCACCAATAGCTAGAGGCTGGCCTATAGTGTAAAAACGTGAAAATAAGCCCTTTCCATTGAGTAAAGGGGTTCACCTACGTTGAGACGTGACCTTTACATCTATTTCAAGCTCTAGTTAAGAACTTTATCACACATACTAATTGTTAGGTCCCGTGTTACTAAAGGTATCTAAGAAAATAAATGTTTAATCCTTTATAGATTCTGTGCATCATCCACTCTCAGTAATGGATCACACCATGACACGGCACACATTCCCCTTTCCCACACCTCTTGATTCTGCTAAACACAAAAAATACAAATCTGCAGCTATATGATTACTCTCGGTGTTTACGGACACCACGCCATCTTCAGATCAGCATGGCTGTGATGGGGGGTTGCATAGACGTCTGAAATAAGCAGACAGTGCCTGGAGAGATGTTTTCAGAAGGACACAGTTAAAAAGCTATGGCTGCTTTATAGATTCAATAAGGCTCTTAACACCTGTGTGGCTAACCACCATCGATCCATCATTCTGTGGAGCCCAATCCAATTTAGAGTGTCAAAGAGCCCCAGAGCCCCACAGCCTTATCCTAACCCAGGCCACAGTCATCGCAAAGCCTGCTTACCTTCAGCCCCTGAAGTCTGCAGATGTGTCTGTGTGTACTTTTATGGCTACGTGTGTATGTGTGCTGAGGGAGACTGCAGACCAGGCTAAACACCTTAGCTGCTGGCTCACGCTAAAGTGTGCTGAGCCAATTTATGGGTTGGGGTGGAGAGGAGATGAGACGAGAGACAATAGAAGATGAGGAAAAAGGCAGGGAACCCAGGCCAGAACCCTAACGCAAGAATAAGAAAGTAAAAAGGCAGGAAAAACAGAGAAGTAAACAGTCTGGAATGTCTTAATCCTATTTTCTCTCGCGTGTCAATCACACTCATGACAACGAGCCACCGTAGCAACGAATGCACTACTCTACAGTCGCATCAAAGTCTCCTAGCACTCTGACTGGTTTCTGCAGACAACAGGCTGATGCACTTGAGTCTTCTTTGCTATGAAGGCTTAACAGTGCCATGCCTCCTCAGACTGGCCATTCAAATCTCTCCCTTCACGACTAATTACGGCATATTCTGATGCAGACGTTTGTGTTTTAATTCTTCTTGCTGCTCCACTGGAGTGCAGAAGCACCCCTAAGATCAATTATTAGAGGGTATTTAAAACAGTGGGAAAAGGAGGTGGCTGGGTGGTGTAAGAGTGAAAGCAGCTGTTTAAGTGCTTGTGCCCCTGACTAAACTTCATCGCCTCACAACTAAACTGAGAGCATCCTGTGGGTTTAATTCATTCCACAGACAATACCCAAGGCAATTAATGCCTAGATCACCTTAGGAGAGAAGGAAGGAAGGGAAATGGAAGAGAAAGGGTGAGGCAGGAGAAGCAGAGAGACTCCATACCAATAAAAGGCAATTATGTTTGGGGAGGGTCATTGTCAGGCCATGAGAGTATAGAAGAAGACATAGGGGATATGGCATGGTAGGGAAATGAGGAGGAGTGTTATTTAGGAGGCAGATGGCAGAGAGGGGGAAATTAAGATGAATGGGCACTGAGAGGGCTGAGCTGGTGCTGGGGCTGGGCAGAGAAAAGTAATTAGCTGTGTTTGCTCTGGGAGGCTGGCAGTGAGTGTAATGCCTGCAGTGACAGGCTAAGGCCTTGAGCTTTATTAGTCAACAAAGCCATGTCTGAAGCTGCCAGCAGGGGGCAGCTGGGCCAGCAACCTTCCAGGACCTTCTTACCTGTTCAGCACACCATGGGGTCTTTTCACAATATGAACACAGGGCGTCGGGTCTATTATACACTCATTCTTCTAATCCCATGTTAACTAAACACAGCTATGGCCCGGTCTTGCAATCACATACTTTCTCACATAAACAAACAGCATTTGGGTCCAATTTTTCTTTTTTTTCTCTACATTATTCCTCAGTTTCACCCTTACCAACAAGCTCCATCTTTTTCCTCACACCATTTCACTTCATTTCTTATGGTACAGCCACCTCTATCTGTCTCCTTCCTCCCACCCTGTATATCTCCCTCCCCCTCGTCCCTTTCCAATCTAATTTCAGATAAGTCGGAGCAGAACAACAGAGCAAGGCCCTTTATCATTGCCATCAATGATGTGGGTGGATTGAGTGTGAATAATTTTATTCATGTGTGCCTGTGCCCAGCCCACTGGGATGCCAATTACAAGTAATAAGAGGTAATATAGTTACAATGTAATTTTTTAAGAGCCTCAGTAATGATTGTATAAACCATTTGACAGGAAAGGAAAGCTATTGTTTATATTATTAACATCTTAAGTACAATATCTATTTACAACTATGAATAATATTGTACAATTTAATTTCATATAATTAGTATTCTATCCCATCTTCACCCCCAGGAAGTCATTCACTTAGACACACACACACACACGCACACACACACACACACACACACACACACACACTGCTCATATTGCTCCAAGCAACAAGTGGTTTGTATCCAATCTTGGCACATTTGATCTGCACATGCCTCATACCTCCTTAAAACATGCAATACAGGGGTCAGCTGTGTAAAAATCAACATGAAAAGTATTGTAATCTCGGACACTGGACTCGCCTATGTACTGGCTATAGCTAGCTCTGTAGCATGCTTACGAAATTATAAAAAAAAACGAGAAAGAGTCTAACTGCATTTAAAAACATACAGTAGAGTTGAACTCAAAATTGTGCATTTATTGAACAAGTCCTATCAAATTGAGCTGCCAGAAGAGCCCACATACTGCTTTCAAAGAATCATGACCACACTTCTCTCAGCAAGCACAAGGCACTGCCTCTGTTTTAACATCCCAGAAAAGCAAAGGGATAACTGAAAAGGTCACTGGACACACAAAAAGCAGTGGAAATTAACTGTCAAGGGGGATTGGAATTAAATGCAAGATGAATTTAAGGTGGTTTTCCCACAGCAATTAAAAGACAGAGCTGAGCATGCTTGAAGCTTTTGGCTTTGAGCGTTTTGTATTTGTTTTACTTTACCATGGTTAACAGGCCTGAGAACCTGGCGGAAGGAACTGGGGCTGATTGCCTGCCGCTGGTTATCTGTAAGGAGGGCAGTGGAAAAATAATGCCAACATATACAGTATAAAAAAGCTAATAAAGAGGGATCCACCAGCTGAAGAACGGCTGCAAAGTAAATGTCGTTAACAATAGATACTGTGTTAAAGGGACCAGCTGTCAATTCCCCCTTAAGTTTCATTAGTCAGTCATTCAATCCATACACATATCTCATGCTGGCATTGTAATAAATGTTTGTTCTTTCAGTTTTTTTCAGTTCCTAGATTTGGATTTCAAAGTGCCAGGGAAACACTAAGTGTGTATTGCACTACTGCGATCCAAACATCAAACAGTTGTAGTTATGTTGTCAGGCTAGCAATTCTCTGGCATTGTGCTGCTAGCAAGCATGTGTACAAACAACAAGCTTGTGTATTTTGCAAATGAGTGTACGGCGCCAAGGCATGAAAACAAGATGATGCATTCAATTCACTCAGTTTTTAAAAACAAAACAAAAATCAAGTTGGCAGGGCCAGATTTCTTTTTTCTTTTTGGACATCTGACTGGAATTAGAACACTGTACACAGTGTATCCTGACAATATCAATACTAGGATTTCATGTATGCATCTTTCCCTCTGTATAAATATGACTAACGAAAATTAAACTCACCTCTGGGCCTTGGTGCTCTCTTCCTGCGGTCTCTGAATGCAGCTCCTGACTGAAGGGCTTCCAGCAAACTATCCATCACACCTGTCTCATCATTCTCTGAAAAAGCAAAGCAGCAAAAGGATGAGGGGGTGTTAGAAGACAATGCAGAGATAAAGACACACAATCAGGTGAATTGCTGCATCTTCACTGTTGAGGTGAGGCGTGCTGTTTTTGAAAGAAATTGAAATCCACAATAAAAAGGGCCACGATATAAGCACACAGTGTATCACACAAAAAAATGATTATATCACATGTATTTCTACTTTACTGTAGGACCAAGGCTCTCCAGCATTTGGTAAGTGACTAAAACATTATGCAACAATAGTGACAAACAGCTAGAACAGATCCTTTTAACCATGCCATGTGGTGCATCACAACACACAGTTACGTAGTGTCACTGTCCACTGTCAATTCTTTCATCGGTTCTTTCATGACCTTATCCACCTACCTAACATTGGCTTTACATCCTGGTATATTATCAGTAGTAAAAAGGAACATTTGCAAAAGATGAATTGACTATATGCCATTTTTGTACTGAATGCATACTAAGGATGTAAAAAAGGTTGACTCTTTGGTGCCTGCTGTACTGAAGCAGTTGCCACAAACTTCACTGGCTTCACAGCCTGTGCAGCTGTACCATCAACCAAGCGGTGCCTGAATTAGTGAAGGGTATGAGGACAGCGCTCTGATTAAAACTGTGTTTTTTTCTTCCTCATCCATTTCATCATATAATTTCCTAGGTGTTATTTCCTAATTTTACAAACTCTGAGGTATAAAAAAGAAAGAATAATCAAATGTGATGCTACCAGCATGTGTGCTGGGTCAAATTTGAACAATTCTATATCACCATATTGTGCGGTCTTAAAATTAAAAACTAAAAGGTATAACAATAACATATCTTTGATATAGGCACTGTGCCGACAAAAAATAAATTGTGAGCAGGAAGCATATATTGTTGATCTGACCTTAGCCAGCCTTTAACAGAAACAGTAACCAACACAGTCTGACTTCATTTAAAAGAAAGAGGATTCCCAGAGTGTGGAATGTGCAGCGTCCCACATTTGATTATGATTATGACTGTCAAGTTTGTCAGCTAATGCAATCTGGTACAGCAACTCTTTAATAAATCATTCTGTAATCAAGTTTACAGGATTCGCTGACAAAAAGCTGTGCTTGTAAACAGGAAGGGGGAGGTATCCTCATATATAAAAAAAAACACCTTCAGATAACATCTATAAGATCAAATATGATCAACAGAGACATACGCTGCCTGTATTCCACTCAGCATTCACAGGTAAAAGCTACAGCTGGATAATAACGGCAGGGATTATTATGTTTCAACCGCCAACACAATGAGGTCCGGTGACCACCTGAATGTACTGAATGGCCAGATTAATTGCACACACTGTTCAGATCTTAAGTCGAGTTAATTAAGAATCTTTGAGATGTGCTGGAGATTAATTCCTTAAAGACAAAATCCTGCTGAGAAATGAACGGATAGCAATCAATGTGGTAACATAAGCTTATCAAAAACCACGGTGAGTGTGCTGAAATCAAGGCAGAAAGCAGCACAATGAATGTGTGTGACTTGGCCAGTTAGTGTATTATGACAACAGAAGATATTTAGGCGGCATCCAATGTCCCATAATTTATTTAGGTCACACACAGAGGCATATCTACATAGAGTCCAGAACCAGAAAGATGGCAGATATCACTGTGTCAGTGGAGTGACTGAAGTTGTCCGAAAGCCATCGCACTGACCCATAATCTACACCAAGACAAAAGTTTCCCGTGGGGTGTGAAAAATTCTTGCTTTTTCAAGTACAAAAAAAAAATACGGCACGAAAAAACCTTAAGTGTTTCTCTCCAGCACGCTGTGAATGATTTAGTCTGTTGCTCAAAGACCAGCTTGTGGCCAACATCACACACTGTGCCTGAATAAACAAAGAAAGTCTCTATTATGTACAACTGGTAGAACTTCTAAGTGCTCTGCTCTAGATGCAAAAGTCTACACTTTCTCACTTCAGTTACCATAAACACAATGATTCATATTTAAAGTATTACTGTGTAATCTGCTTTATATCTATGAAGTACCAGACCCAGTTGAGGACAGGTACTTAGTGATCAACCAACTGAAGCTTGTACCTCTGTCAGGTGATGCAATCATTAACTAAAACCTCTACGGAGGGGCTGCAAACTTCTTTCCTGCATATAGCACTGCTGTGGGTGTTCTGCAAATCTACAAAAACTCAGTCACTCAGCTCCACAGCACAGTCTCTTTGCGGAAAACCTACACTGGGTGCTGCTGTATTAAGAGCAGGGTCATGCGTTGGCGTTTGCACGCACACCTCACAAAAGCTAGGACTACACCTTAAACACGTACATACACAATAAATATATCATGCCCTACTTCCCTGCCTGCTTCTATCTATGTGCTTTGTTGCTGTGCTCATTCGTAACAGCTGAATTCCTCCTCTAGCTGATATGTGCCTAGTTCTTCATCATTACGCAGAGCGGGGAGGCAGTACAAATTTCTGAGCAAAACCAACGCTCCTCAATGTCCAAATTTGTCTCCACCGCTGTGGCAATTCATCACAGGCAAAAAGCCTTGCTCTCACCAGAATACACAAAAAAAAACCAGATAGCACACAAAACAAGCAAAAAGGAGCAGATCAATCTAATGCAACCTGCAGTGTATGCCATCATGTGTAGTACTCCGTTTGACTCCAACCCACAAGAACATGAAACACTTTGTGTGCCTCTGGAGGCAGGGAAACTGAAACCCACTCACATCTCCCGCCTCAGGAATATATGGGAGCAAAAACAGTCCAATTTTACACATCAATCACAAGTAACTCAGACAGGCTGAGACAAAAAGCTGCTTTATACAATGTAGACAAGAGATACTTTCAGACAACCCAACACTGAAAATCATAACACATATTTATATACTCATGCTCACATGCTCGCAAACTTCACAGACATGTCACACGGATGGTAATGGTAATGGAGGAGGAACACATGGCAGAGGACTATTAGTGAAGCTAGTAGCGGTAAAAGGGTTTTGAAACATTCATTCAACTTGTGAAAGGTGATGTTGAGAAAGATAAGGCGAGAGAAAAAAAAAAAAAAAAAGACTAGTGCGAAGCGAGGGACAGTGAAGAGTGGTATCCCGGCTCTGGCAGTAGAGCTAGCGATTGCTGCTTTGATGTGCACAATTTGCCTGCCTTTTTCTATTCTGCTGCATCTGGGATCAAAGCTCTCATGACAGGTGTGCAATGTGCACGGAGACTCTTTACTTTAACGCTCACAAAAAAAATAAAGACACTCTCACAAGCTAGTCAAGTACATTGTGACATCTATTTAAAGAACTGTAAAGTGCGTCTGCATGTTGTTCTTCTTCATCGGAAGTCTCCAGTAAGTCCCACAGTGCAGTGGTAAAATCAAGTCAAATGAACTCTACTGTGAGATGTTTACCTTAACTGACTGAAAAAGGTGTGGACATATGTGGTAAGGTATACAAATATAGTCACATCAACAACGAAGAGGTTTGTGAACCACAAGCGAAAGGGGAAGAAAAAAAAAGTGAATTCAAGAAAAACCTGAAACTCCACTTCGGGGAAAATACACGATACAGGTATTCTCCTGTCTGTAGTAAAACTTCAATCACCACCTATTTAATCAGAGCCTGTTCAGACTGGCATTTTTCATTGTCCAGATGCACGCTGTGTATCGATGACCATCTATTCAGTCCTGGACTAATCCCTCCCGCCACTTCACTCGACAGGAAGTGGCACTTATCATCAGGACAATGACCTGGTTGCAGCAGTGTGTAGCGGAGGTGGGCCAGTGCAAGGCAAGAAATAGGGTCAATTGGGCTGGAATGGAAAAGCTGAGGAGAAGGAAGTATGTGACTGAGTACAATGAGTGCACGCTAACCACTGGGGTCCCCTTGGACACTAGGAAAGGTGTGGTAATGCTCGTCAACCCCCTCCCTCCATTCCATCCTCTTTGTTCCACTTTAGTTGAACAGAGGTTGTTTATCATCCACAAAACGGCTTCGCCACTTGATGAGCAAGGATGCACAAATGGCAAACATGCATTACAGTAGTAAGTAAAATACAGTAGTCTCATCTATGATTAGTTGCTGCTTCAAGTTTGTGTTCCCTGCAGCACATTAGCAAAAGAGCTCCTACTGAAAAAGCAGAGAGACCAATACATGATGAATCCAAATATTCATAGCAAAGAATATCTGTCACTTGTTTGCAGCTATTTCTCAGCAGCATACAAACGTGTGGTCAATCACACACACAAACACACACTGAAAAGGCGACATGTGCTGATAATTATTGGTGACAAATGTGTTTTTCCCACACCCTATGCAGTACTAATAGTGTGATTTTGTATGTGACTATAGCATCGTGCAGTTACACATCTCGGTTGAGACAGGATTATGAACAAGGATTATCAGACTTATTAATACTTTTCACACCAACAACACAAAGTCTAAGGCAGACTTTTTGATCCCTCAACAATCTACTTTGGGGTTAGTTTTATAACAACCACATTGTGCGACTTTGCGGTGGTTTCAACATGTTCTCACCTCATGGAACACGTCACACTGCCGCTCACACAGAAGCATTGTTAGCCAGGCCTCCCAGAGCAACACAGAGAGACACCAGCCTGTTCTCTGGGTTCTAGAGACACCGGCAAGATCCAAAGAAACTATCAGTTGAACACGAGGAACAGCACACAGTATAAAAAAACACACACACACACACACACAACTAAGTGAGCAGCAACGTGATACTAATACAAGTTCCAGAGGGCATTGCTTTGATTACAGCGTCACTAGCTCCTGCTTCAAAGAAATGTTCTTCTCTCTCTTATGCCCCGCCTATGATTTGTGCATCTTTTGCATGCAGGTTTGCAGCTCTAGCTGTTCTTCTATTTGACGTCTTAATAGTTCATTGCTTGTAGCTATGTAGGGAATGTTAAATAAAGCTCTGATGTGTAATTTGTCGCTTCACAAACATTCTCGCTGCGGGCCTACCCTGGGAGTTAATGCAACAGATTTGTCATACACAAGCCAGGCACGGCTAGAGGAGGCAGGAAAAAAAAAAACACCTATTCAATCTGAATTTCAATCTCTATAGGACTCTATGCAAATGCATGCAAGCTGATGCTCTCTCAGACATTCAGAATGCACGATGCAGATGACGAAACCAGGCTGAATATTATATTGTAGGTAAAAGCCCAGTCTGTGAGAGGTAAATGAGACAGAGGAAAATGAGAAGGAGACAACATTAGGACCAAACCAAGCAGATATGTGTAAGCAGGTAACAAAGCTAAAATCCATTTTGATCATTTCCTCCAGGAAACCCTTCCCTTTCTTTCTCCCGTCTCTCATTGCCGTGCCCTTCAGCATAATGTGGGTATGTATCCTCTCTCTGGCTTTTTAGGGAATTGATGGATAATCAGATGATTACACAGAAAATCTCCATTGAGGACAATCCTCCCTGACAAACAAAGAGAAAGCTCTTTAGTTAATAAATAGGCTGAGAGACAGACGGAGTGAGAGACAGAGTGAGAGAGTGTGACAGAGAGAGCGAGTAAATCCTGTCTTGGGTTGGCAGCACAATGCCAAATCTCTATCACATATTCATTTCATCCCAGCAATCTGCATGTATGAATGTGTATGTGCACATGTGAGGATGTGTGTCATACATTGCCGGCATTACTTCTCGGGGATGTCACTGAGTTTGCCTTTAGCTTTATCTTAATTTGAGCATATCTAAATAAATTTCAAGCTCTAGGCATATTTGTATAAGCCTTTCCCAAAAATTTGGCCCCAGTTTATTCTTGTGATTTTCTTATTTCTGAACTACTTTTCTGAAAGAGAAAAGTTTGCAAGGAAAGAAAACTGAACATACAAGCACAGGAGGGAAAATCCCAGGCTGTCAATCTAACCGAGTTAAAATCTAAACTCGTGAGAGTTCAAATAAGGACACAAATATGCAGAATTAGGTACAAATACCAAACTGCTACTTATTGTTATTATGTATTGTTAGAAGAATCAGCAATTTTATCTTCTAGTCTATGTGGCTGAATTTAAATCATCTGGACACCACTACTGGTCGTGCTCTGTTTAACTTCAGGACAATGGCAAGTGAGCAGCAAGTTTAAAGTCCTTACACAAATTCATATTGAATTGATTAATTAAATGATTTGGTCATACCTCAGTCAGTCATGCTGGAGATACAATTATTTCCTCAGTCAAAGTCGTCTTATCAGAATGCAAACCATCTACCATCACAAACCTTCCAGAGGAACATCAACACCAAAATGCGTCATGCTGGAGATTTTTCATTCATGTGTGGTGTTTGGATTACAGAAAACGTTGTCTAGTACGATCCTAAAAATCTCAAAAGGAGCATCTTCTCCTCATTTGATATCTAGAAAAATCAGAAGACGCAGAGCAGTGCCTCAGCCGACACCGGCAGACTATGGACTACCAATCAATGTACATTACTAAGCCTATTTTCAGATAACTGCATCATGAAAAGGGTGGGATTCAACACAGCGACTGGCATAATACTACACCGTACACACTCTGTCCACCAGAATCCTGTTTTTAATAACTAATAACTAGAACAGAACTATGAAATGTGATTTTTCTGTTGGCAAAAATGTGAAAACTAAAGGATCTCTAGACTATAGAAACACGGGAAAGAAAGGTTTGTAAAACATTTCAGCCAAGAGGCCCCAGTTTGGCCCACAGCACAACTTTGGCCTGAATGGACCGTGTTGATTCTCTACGTGCCCTCTAAAGGAGTCTACGGGAGTGCCACTGTGGTTGGCACAGCCCCGTCATATATATGTAGATGCTGGTGTAGAGCTCGGACTGCCAAGTTTAAATGCTTTGCCAGCTCTGGCACTAAAAATGGGTCTGGAGGCTGCCACGCTGAACAAGTTTCTGGCATTAGCAGCACTCCAAAGGGGACAGGAAAATACTAACAAATAAAAATAAAAAAATAATGGAAATAAAGAGCAAAGGAGACAACTGTCAGTTGGAACCAGGTGCTCTGTTCATACCTGCTTGCTAATTGAGACATAGCTACATTATCTTTAATGTTCACAACTACGGGGTGAAAAAAGGCATATATCCACTGACAACATGAAAGTGTACGTTAGGAACTCAAAGTCCAAACCCGATATGTATCTGGATAAAAATGGCTCAGGTCTAAAAACTCTGAACTCAACCAGTAAACTTGTTTATCCAGTGCAGGTGACCATTAAATGTGGTTGAACAACATAAAGTGCTGCACATTACAGGTAAAGCCAAGGTGCTGCAGGCAACTCTGAAACAACCTACTCATCACATCATATATTTATATGTAAACAACATATTCCTGAAATCCTTTGCACGTATTCTTAGCAAGGTGGGCAACCAAATACTCTATGTCTTATACCTTCCTGAAAACGTAGCTACCTTTGAGATATGATTTACATGAAAACCATATTAATACAACACAACGGCGCATGTTGCTGCATGTACACGAAAAATAATGTATGTATGATCAAGGGACTCCAGTTTAATGATAGATCAGTGAGTTAGATTAGTTATGAGAGAAAAGCATTATCCTAAAGACATCCATGTGTCCATGCGTAACTTCTTCAAATTGCCCAACTTCAGTAATGACTGCTAATGTACATATTTCATTATTAATCTTATTTATAAACTCAATAGAATAGAAACACTGAAAGTAGTTCGGATATAGTGGCTACAGGCTTATTACATATTCCTTTAAAGCAGCTCCCTCTTCAGGTTCAAAAAGCAGACACTGTCTCTACCTTTAAGACTAGGCTAAAGATGTCCCTTTGTGATAAAGCTTATATGCCAATTCTGCTATTAACTGTGTGTCTTCTCTCCCCTGTAGCTCTGCTTCTTCCACTTTGTCCCTGCCTCTCTGTACCTCTGTACCCGGCCCAGGGCGGTATGATATCCATTGTGCAGCTGCTGGCCCTACCACCCTGCCTAATGTTTCATTGTCTGCTTCTTCTGTCTTTGATTTCCCAGTTGTTCTTTTCTCTCTCCTCTGTTCACTCACACCAACCGGTGGAGGAAGATGGCCGCCGGGTTCTGCTGGAGGCTTCTTGAGTTTTATTTGTGTGCTGTATATTAGTATTCTTTTGGTGCTGATTCTCTTATTGGTTCTTTCTAATCTTTTATGAACTGAAAACGGTTGTAACAAGCCAAAACAATTTCCCTCTGAGATTAAAAAAGTGTTTTGAATTTGGAATCTTGGAATCTGACAAATGCTTTTGTTCCTCTGACGTCCCAAGAAAGTCAAGGAAGAGGTGAATTTCTCTACTTAGATCAATAAATAATCAATAATCATTATATCACCTTTAAATTCTGACACTGAATGGTTGATCTGTTCAATAGTACATATCAAGAATCTTGCCTTGTTAAACTGTCCATAAATAAATATAGAGATGAAACACAATGTCACCTTCTAATGAAACAATAACATGAGAGCATGTTAACATGTAGTGCATGCCTGATAATGAATGCTCTTAATGTCTGGAGAATTATATTTGACAGGGCAATTGCTCAAAAATAATAAAAGTGGTGACTGCATGAGAATTGCTAATGCTTTTAAGAAAACTTTATACATTGTCATATAATTATCATATAATTGTATTTAATTATTTCCAGCATTGCTTAAAGTTTGTCTATCAAAGTAAGACCAAATTATTCCCATGTAGATACCAATTTTTATGTCAAATTCCTTCAAGAGATATAAGTAAAGAACGGAGAAAATAGGTTTCTCTTCTACTTCATTACAATTGGACACGCTTATTTAACTTTTTTTAAATGATCTACATAATTTCACTCTAGAATGATTTAGCACAAAGATCACTGTAAATGGCTTAAGGATGCAAGACTTGACAGGGAAAGCAGATTAACATTCTCTACCTGCATTGACATCGAGTAACCTTCTCTTCTTCTGCTGTTTCTCCTGCTTTTCACGCTCAGCCTTCTCTTTTGCTGCCCGTGCTCTCCTCTGTTTTTCCTCCAACTCCCTCTGCCTCTGGTTCTCCTTCAGCGCTTGCTGTGTGTGTGTGTGTGTATGTGGGGGGGGGGGGGGGGGACAGAAATGAAGGAAGGAGATTAGTTGGACTCTGCATTAATATTTTGCTTGTTAGAATGAGTGTATAAGGTCAAAAATGCAACAATTACAGTATCAGGTTCAGTAGCTGGTGGTACATGTTACATCATGTCTACACAAAAAACACAGCGTGAGCAGTACATTAGAGCTGGGTGCTCTATATGTTTCACAGGAGATGTTGAAGCACAATACTGAATGTAGGTCATCTGAATTGTGGAAGTGCTCATCAATGCGCTTGCATTTACGAGTTGGGTAGCACATTTCACATTTAATTACACGTCGGCCGTCAACGCTGTGTGTGCAGACAGCTTGATTCATTAAAACACAAGCAACAAGTTTCTGTGACACTCCTCTGCAAAGACTTGTCAGTAAGAAACATTCAGCATTTGCCAGTACCAAACCTTTGTCCACTCAGGTAACTGCAGAGTTTAATAGCACTGGCAACTGCAATACATGAACACAGAATTCAGGTGTGTGCATGTGTCTGTCTATCACACCATCGGTGGCTTAATTAGTTATTAAGAATTCATATTCTAACTATACTAAAATAAATGCTAGGATACATTTTAATATTAATGCTTCTGCAATTGTAATAAAAACTACATTAAAGAATTAAGTGGATCAGAGTAGGTTATGTCAGAACCTTCTCACATTTAGATTTGCAGCAAATAAAAGCCTATATGAAGTAAAATAATATCTAAAAGGTCTATATTTAAATTATTGATATAAAACTGGGAGAACAGAGACTTCTGAAACTGATCTGACAGAATCCTCTAAAAAGATGCCTAAAAAAAGAAAAATCAAGCTGTAAGACGGGAGTACGTCCTCTCAGAAGCTACAGAGAGCACTGGAAGTGAATTAATACTCTTTAGTGACAGGTGAAAAGGCCTGCCGCCTCTGGCACTCTAATTGGTGAGTGCAAAGGTACAAATAGTTCTATAAACAGTTTTGCGCACTACAAAACTCATGATCCTTAGGACAGGCTGACTAGTGTCGGAGTCTAGCAAACCCATTTCTATCTGGCGTATTTGGCACATGTTGAGAAAACGTTGAAGTCAGTGCGCTCACATTTAGAATCATGGATATTTTCTTTACACAGAGATACGCTCACATACTGTGCTGGTCAAAACTTTGTCGCAGAAAAATACAAACGGCAGATTTTATAACATCAACTTGATTAGAAATGCAGTGAAGACCGTGCTAAGAATATCTTCAGCTAAGAACAGCAGTACTGTATATTAGTACTGAAAATCATACTGCAATCATGGTAACACAACTGAACTGCCTCTTGAACAGCTTTCAATTCCACTGAACATGCGCAGGCCATCTGTGCCTCTTCATGGTTGCTAATACCACTGGATCTTTTAATGTCAGTGACCAATAAATCCAGTCACCACACTTGTCAGCCTAATGTGTTCACAGCACAGGTTCGACAATCCCTGTGCTGTAGGGCTTTTTTACTCACATAAAAACATTCATAGCCAAATAATGCAACAGCCAAGAGAAAGAAGGCTAGAATGGCTCGCATGCTGAACAATAGCCAATCGCCTAAACGAAGACTGTGCTTTTATCCAGCACCAAAATCCTCCTGTTCATCTCTCCTCCTCCTGCACAATTCACACAGCCCAGGAACAAGACTGCCAAACCAACATGGACAAATGTCCATAAAACACACTAAGCAAACTGGAGGACTACAGTGTCACACTAAGACTGGGGAAGCTACTCATTGAGGTCCACTGACAGCCTCTCATTAACTTCACATACAAGTGACCATTGTTGGGAATGACAGCGTCCGTTGGAATCCAAAACAATTTAACATAGTCAACTTAACACTAACAGGGCATCTGAAATAGAAAAATACCAAGACGAAGAAACACCAAATGAATAATAATAAAACCGCTTTGGTGCATTCTGTCTAATAGAGGCTCCACATCAGCAAAGTGTGACCTTGATCTTCCAGTGGAGAAAATCATTTTTTGTTATTTAAGTTATGATTACCCGACATAAAGCGTGGTCTGTTGGCAACCCACAAAAACAAAAATACAGTACATGCTTCAAAGACATAGACCCATGAATAAAAACAACAGGAGCTAAAGACAATGATGCAGGTTTATGGAACATTGAGGAGGAAAGAAAATGCTGAAGAAGTGGAGAAGGGGGGGATGAATACCAAATGACTAAGAACTCAATTTTTAGGTAATTGTTAAGTAAAACCAACTCCTCCACAAAATTAACGTTGATTTCTTGGAATGATTGTCACTTGCTCATGGCCACCACAGATTCACAACTGGCTATATTCTTAGTAGGCACCAAATCTGGTAAATTATGGGCAGACACAATAGGGAAAAAGAAAGGGGAAGAACAAGTGTAGAGACACATAATACATTTTTAAAAAGGAACAATTAAATGCTCTCAGGTTATAAGTAGAAAACTGTGATAGATGTCGAACACGAGGCTACTCAGAACTCCAATACTCCTTCCTCTATTTGCTTTCGAGCAGCACTCTGATTAAAAAGTCAAATTCAATTATGAAAACTAAATATAAACATATTTTCACCGTAACAACCAAACAGAGCCGTCATTCCCCTCAATGTAGGCAATTTCATAAAGCATCCAGTGAGAGGTGAAATCAATGTCATTACCACAGACTGGAACACTTTTTTAACTGATGAAAAACAACATAAAACACAGTGTAGCATGCTAAAATTTGCTAAATATGAATAAAAACACAGAGTGGGGCAGCCAAGGTTGCTGGGAAAGTAATTCGTCTTAGACACATGTAGTCAATGGCTGGAGTCAGAGGATCAAAGTCATAATTAAAACATCCAAACCAGATTTTACAACAGTTTGTTCAATAGCTGTCAAAACAAATAAAAATGCTAATCTTTGGTGACTCTTGGAGCAAAGTGTGCGGATCACAAAAACAACAATATGGATAAAAACTAAATTTTTGAAATAAACTCTGGTTAATTATTGCTTTCAATTATTTATTTATGCCTGACCACATAGTGGGGTCGACCAACTCATCGACCAACCAGGACTACCGACATTACACCCACACTGCTAACGTGGTTAAAAATAGCAGGTGGTTTGAATAAAATGTCTATGCAGATGCACAGAGGAAATGTGGACACAAAACAACTTCTTATCTCAAACTGGACCCTTTACTGCAGCCAAAAGCTCAAGACAAACAATTATCAGTCAATAAGCTACTAGTCACTACCAGTGGTTAAGGCAGAGGGCTGGGATGCAGGAACAGCGGGATCGATTCCCAGCAGAGTCACCCATCCCATCCCCCATACCAGGTGTGTCCCTGAGCGACACACTCAGCACTAGCTCCCCCCCAAGGAGGATGGGTCAAATGCAGAGAATAAAATAAAAATGTATCAATGACAATAAAGTGGATTCTGATTCTTAATTGGTCAATACCACAAGTGGGCCTGTTTAATAGAAGATCGCTCTTAAACTTCACTAACGTAAGAATTATACATGTAAAGAAAAACTGGTATCGCCATAGTAACACAAGAAGTAAATCACCGATGTCAATGTGGCCAAAAACTGACTATTGGAAGATAAAAAACCCTGTTTTAAAGCAGGAGTGGTTTTAAAGCTAAATTCAACATTAAATATAACTATGGAAATACTAAAATAAATAATAAGGAAAATTGATTTCATGAAAAGAAGAAGAGTTATGCAGTTTATGTCTTTTGGCAAAATTATCTTTTTATGGTAATGTTCAGCTACGGGAAAGAGAGAGATGAGCAGAGGGAGAAAGAGAGAGAACCAGCTCTCTGCGGAAATTGTCCTCCGCTCTCCTTCATCACTGCAGGTCTGATCACCACCACCACCACCCCCACCACCCCTCCTGGATGTCCGCCATTAGACACGCTCAATTGGATTCCTGTCAGATGTGCGGCCTCGCCCTGGGTCTCCTTCCTACGGGTGAATGAACGCGTTGTATGTGTGTGTACGGGTGTATGTGTGTATGTTTTGTATGTGAAAAGCAGCTTTCCCTATGAAAAATTGGCAACACAAAATGACATCCACACACAGACAGGCACACAGGCTTGTGTGCGCGCACACTCACACACACACTCACACACAAACACACTTTATAAGAGAAACATCCACACAGTTCAAGGCTCAGTTCACTCCAGGCATTGGTCTAGAGACAGCCCACACCTATTAGCATGGGCCTTGACAGAGCAGGGTAAATGCTGACACAGGTTTGAGCGAGAGGTTATGGTTCTAAGAATTACTGTATACTTACGTTCTTTGACCTAGCCCTGGCTTCATCCAAATAGGTCTGTGTGATGTGACCATTTGAACGAATTGCTGAGCGTGTAAGCTGGTTACACCTTGACCTATCACAGGGGAATAAATAGCTACCTTGGGAGTTTTGACAATATAATGCTAGTCTTTAAAACACTTGGCTTGTTCACCTTTCACTGGCAGAGTCATTTACTATTAGGTTTGGTCAGAATATAAACACTAATGCTGCAAAATACCAACCTGAAATACGGTGATGGAATAGAAGTTACAAGCTGCAAATACTAAAATACCAATCTAATCATTTTAACCCCTGGTGAAGAGCATTTCAGCTATATTCTTCCTGATTTGTTCATCTTTTTATGGTTTAAAACCATGTGGTAGATTTTTTAGCATTTTCATGTTACAAATATAAAGCAAACAGTGAATGGTCATGCGCTAAGCTTCTTCCTCTATATGTTGTACTGTAAGACAATATATTAATGTAAATTATTTTTATTATTATTATTATAATAATAAGAATAATAATAAAAACTTTTCTTTGTTGAAGAATTTAATTGTAATTATTAAACAACTGACAACTGAAAATTTGACATTTTCCCTCGTTGTCACTCAAAGAAATCTCAAAATTAAACTGTTCTAGTTTAGGACAAACCTCTAATTAAATATGAACTGCATTATTCGTACTTTTCCAAACAGTCACAACAGGTTATAGAAACAGAACAATACAATAAGGCACCAAATGTTTTCGTGGTTGTTCGTCCACAGCTTATTGCAGCCTTAAGGGTATTACAAACAGAGAACTTCCACACATACAACAGGTTGTGTGTGTGTGTGTGTGTGTGTGTGTGTGTGTGTGTGTGTGTGTGTGTGTGTGTGTGTGTGACATTAGCAGGACTGAATAAAGAGAAAACACACTGTGGTGCATCTGGTGGAATCACAAGCGCTGACTAGAGTTGGTGTTAAGCTCTGGTGACCATGTTGTTGCCAGAATGTATCGCTGCAGGTTCCAGTAGAACTGTGGGGTGCACAATGTAAAACACCATCAAGACAGTCTTCACTGTCAAAGCAATGATGAGTGCCAATTAGCTGATGTTAGCTAGCTACCTAAAGATAATGGATCATATGTTTTAGGGTAATTAACAGTCTGCATTCATGGGCAGTAGTGACTAGACAGGTCTGATCACTTTAGTAAAGTATCTTGTGATATTAATCCAGTCTCAAATTCAAATGTTCAATTGTCAATAAATCATTCCTACATGAAGGAAAATATATGATTTCACTGAAGATATGTTCTTTTATCTGAGGCAAACTCTTTACTGTGGGCATACAATAACACAGCACACACACGCAAAAAAAAAAAACGTAGTGAAAACACTGTTGTTTGCAACAGTATGAAGTCCAGAAAAGCCTCATAATGGCCATCAAATTACACCAGATTAACACATTTATCTTTAAATGCGCTCAATTTTCTGCTGAGACACTCACCTAGAAGGTGCAAAGTAAACACAACGCCCAACACCCCCCAGCCCAACTGACTGTCCTGTCGCAATCTGAAATTTACATATAAAACAGGAATAAAAACGCAGAGAAACACTGGCCCCCTCTTTGTCTCAAAAACACACCAATGTGAGAACAAGACTTTGGATGAAAGGAAATGTAAAGCATAACTAATGGCTGTTTAGGAAAAAGGCAAAGAGGAACCAAATTCATTTATGTGTGTTGTAGATGTTAAGTTGGGGGCAGAGCAGGAACTTCAGCGGGGTAATTAGCTACTATTATCTGTTGCACCCAGTGGCCTGTGCCACTAATCCTGCTGATTAAACACAGTGGGTCTCCACAGCTTCACGGCACACAGTAACACCAGACTGATAAGGCCACAGAGTCCAGTGATGAATAAACGTCTGGGTGAGACTGGACTATATAAGACTGGCACTGTTCTGCTCTTCATTAGAATGCAGGACACTGATGCAAGACTCACATAACTCAAGGTTCTGTCTTCATACAGGCAATGTATATAAAACTCTTCACACCTGAATGGAAAACAGCTCTCACGCCAAAGTGATGTTTTTCCTTGCACGTTATTGAAGGTTTACTTATTCTATGTTTAGAAATATAAAACTAGTAACGAAGGCCTATTTTTTTTTATTGATGTTGATAATTCAGCAAAGGCAAAATTCAACCTTAACTCAAACACATTAGTGTCTTTAAACAATATTATTTAACGCCAGTCACTCCAACACCTCTTTGCTTGAGAAGTGTACCAACACACTGTAATGGAACACACAGGCCACTTTATCATGTACACCTGTACAATCAATCGATGCATTCCAGTAGAACAACTCTGCTATTACCTCTACTTTTAGGGTTTCATTTCATAGTTTTGGGCGAAACTGTCTAAAAACTAATACTAATAATAAAACTAATAATTCTACTGTATTGATATCACAGTGTGTGGCAGAGTTGTAGAGGAATGCAAGGTGCTTCTAAAAGCATTTCTAATCAATTTATTAGCCACGAGGCACGTCTACACAACATACTCCGAAAAACAGGTTTCAATGCTCAACTGTACAAAAGAGCAGTATACTCACAGTGAACATGGAACGGAAGCTGCAGAGGTCAGTGAACAGCTCCTCCACAGATGTCTTCTTGGAATCGATGGCAAAGTACTCCAGCACGTTCTCATATAGCGTCTGCATATTGCTGTGCATGGTTGCCAACTTGCCATACTGCTCCCGTGCAACAGTGCTGAAGCTGTGAGGATCACAGTCAAGGTCAAGATCACATCCATCACATGTTAAGTGTTAATTAAATTTGGCTGTGACAACTCCCCTTTCTGACAGCAATACGGGATTTAAAAAAATAAAAAAGAACTTTCACATTTGTTGTCTGTTGTAATCTGAAGCTGGGAAACATATTGCCAGTAGTAAGATGTGATGTTTGTTTTAGGAACTCTAGTAGGATCAGTCATGTTACTACAGCAGTGTGCTCACTGCAATGACCCCCTGCAGTCTACAGCATCTGTTTATTTCTGCCTGCTGGCAAACTGTTTTGGTGACATGACAGACATAACGCAGCAACAGAACCTAGCGAATGTGATTGATTTCTAAATTGACTACACTGCAGTCCACTTCAAAACTGAACAATATGGAAGACTGAAGACCATTATGAGACCCTCCTGGGTAAATCTAGGAAAGCAAAGACAGCTCCTCTACAGTATGTCTGCACGCTAGTGTGTGGGAGATGACAAATAATCACTGGAAGTGTCAACGTGAGCTGGAGAGGTATCAGTATCAGGCCAGTAGAGGTGGAAGGCGAGGGCGCTACAACACATCCCGCAATCTACAGTATAGTACTGCATACTGTTAAGAAAACGCATTACAAGCCAACACACATACAGTTCACGCATAATAAGGCCTCAAAAGACTGTCCCTTCTACATCCTGACCAATGAAATCATGTGTTCCTAACCAACACTCCAGCTAATGACACCACCATCCATGTCTCATAGCAGATAAGCAGAAATGCCTGTATGGGTCATATCACAAGAATTATGGAGCCTCTCTAGGTCTTATTGAGCCCCATGATTATGAATAATTGACAGAGCTATTTGAGGTCTGGTCTCAAAAAGCTGAATCTGGCTTGAGTTGAGACCACCTATTCACAGCTGGGTTCAGTAGGAACTGCTCCCAGAATGAGTTGTTAGTAATATCTAGCCAGGAGCACGACGGAAGGAGGAGCATGTAAAAGCAACCAAAGACGAAATAGACAGACAACATGGTTAATAACTACCATGGCATGTAAAATGCTGTATCGCCCCTCTCCTGACTTCATCCCTGTTTCAGCAAAAGAAGCAGCCCACTGCAGCACGTTTTAAAGAATCCCTGGTCACTCTCGCTCTCTTACAGACCTTCACTACCCCTCTAGTGTCTCCAGTCAGGTTTTCTTCTTCAGCTCCTCTCCTGTTCTAATCTGCCACTTTAGCTCAGATTCAAAAGTGTAACACTAAACCAATAACCCAATAACTGTATACTCAAGTGGTGCATGAAGAGGAAATGGATTTTTCCATCGGTGGCACTCTACGCCTGTCATGTGTAGCTAGTGACGGCAGCTTTCCCTGATCAAAATAACGACTGCTGCTAGAAAACTACCAGGTGATGATGCTGTGTGTGAAATTGAAATTATATCAACTTTCAAAAGGCTTGTGGAGGGTTTCTTTTAAAGATTTTGTTGCCCTTGACTTTGACCTAGCACTTTTCGATACACTCTGACCTGGACTAATAGGCATGTTTTAATTACAGCAACGGTTCAGTTATGTGAAACATTAGAAAAGGATGTAAATTGACTTTATAGTCCTTGGTTGTACAAATGTGACTTTATCTTCATCTTCAATGACTAGTGCTACACGTGTATAAAACTTACTCTATGGTTTAAATTTAGAGCCCCTGATGCTCATTCTTTAACTCGATCTATATTTCCCTGCATCAGCATATACTGTATATACTGTATCATTTTAAAACTTGCGGGTTTTTAATAAGAATTTCCAAGAAAAAAACCTTTTGAGCAAGACAGACCTGTCAAATCCATTTTCAGTTAAGCTTCCTGTTTTGCACTCAAGTACTCTGCTAACTAGTATAGCACAAGCCATCAGCGTCTCAGCCCCAAGGCTACTGATCAAAAGTACATGAAGGAGGCAAGGCACGGGGTGTATTATTGAAGATATACCAGGCACAGTCTGAGACATACCTGTCAACCTGATCCACTTGTACTACCTCAGAGTAGTGCTGACAATGAGACAAGGACAGCTGTCAGCAATAGGCTGGCTGTCCAAAACAGTGAAACTGTAATATTGCATTGTAAGTTTATGCCTTAGCTTTTTGTAATGATCTCAAACTGACAACGGAATTAAACATTTTAACCTGCTCCTGTTGCACCTTAAAAGACAAAAACAACCAACACACTACAAAAGACGAGGCCTCGTGGCAAAGACAAGAAGTCTTTGTCCAAGTCCTCCTTCGCTAGCCCTTCCTTTCATTTTGAAGTTGTCTTCAATGTGAAGTACCCCTCAAAAAGAGAGCTGAGAGGGACACTGGTACAAATAACTTGACTGTAGAATGGGATGCCCTCATGACTTGCACACATTAATGAGAGTGTAAGGAAAGACAAGTGCTGTACATACAGGACCAAAGGCGGGAAGAATTGCCTTCTCTTCTTTTCTTTTCAAATAAAATATCTACTGACTGATTTCGCACAAAGATGCAGAATGTGTTCTGAACAGTCTTTGGATAAACAAAGTGGTGAAACATAGCAGTTTCTGCCACCATCAGAAGCTCCAGTAGCTACTTTTTTCTGTCCTGTTGCATAAACAGGACAGAAAATAATGAAGTAGTATCAGCTTTTCCTCTGTGTAACACATTAAGGTGTACTGAGTACCTATGAAAGGTTTTTATGAAATTCCAGCTATTTGTCATTTGTATGAACGTAGCATAACGGAATACAGCAAGGGTAATTCATCTAGTGCTTAATAAACCAAAAAAAGAGAGTTCCTTGCCCATATACCACAAGTTCAAGTTTTATGTTAAAGCTATGAACATAATCTATTGCCACTCTGAGAAGTATCACAACAATATGGAAACATATATTCCTAACTTTTTCTCTGTTTGATTCACTACAGTAAAATCCCAGCATAAGTCCCACAAACACAAGTGAACGCATGCATGTGTAAAGGATATAGCCATTTTAGTGAAGAACATGTCATTGGGGTCATCAGGGGAGGAGAAAGTCTCCAGGTCTCTCTCCAGCTGCAGCAGCTGCCTCTCCATCTGCCGGAGGCTCTTTTCCAGATTCTCTGCAGACACTGACACACACCCACATATATCAATGCACGCACACACACACACACACACACATACGTGTTAAAGTGCGCAGAAATACACCCACATGGCAGGGAAACGGTAAAAAACAGCAGAGAAAGAACAACTCAATTACATGTGCAGTCCAATGCATTATTATTTTTAAGCTCCAAAACAAGCGGTAAGAAACAATAAGAGAAGAGTAAACTAACAAAGCACAGTGAGTGTGGGCTCAGTGCGTCAGAAACATCATGGAAATAATCAATGTCGGAGGAAAACCTAATAACAGAAAACAACAGTGATTCAATTGCATTAGGACGGCGAGTTGGAGTCCCTTCCATCCATAGCTTTTTATCATCTGCTTGCATCTTACATCTTCATCTGTATGATGTAAAAATATTGATTCAATGCAAGAAACCAAGGCCCGTAGTGATGCACACAAGAAGTAAAGACAAATGCCTGCTATGTTTGTTCACTAATTTCACTGTTTTGCAGTCTTTAAGCAACAGATTCAAAATGGCAACGGCAAAGTATACTGATGACTGCTGAAACAGAAATCACTGTACACTCATCATTTTCCTTTAGCGTTACCAACAGGTGCATGGATCAGGCAGGTGGGAGAGCAGGGGAACACTGAGCGTAACTTTCAGTTAAGTTCGTCATGGCTGACACTATAAGCTAGACACTGAATACAGCATATGGCTTAAATTACCATGATTAGACCCTGCTTGACAAAAAGGAATAAGCTTCTTATTTTTAAGTAGTTTCAAATTTCCCTTGATCCTAATACATACTTTGGAAAACGAAAAGAGAGACAGAACTTCAATGTAGCTAAGCTTCTCATAGAATCTATGGCATAAACCTCATTTACTAATGGCAACAAACTGTCTTGGACACATATGCTTGTTCAATCAGACATCCTAATACAAAATATTTTGCCCAATTTCTCTTTAAATATTATTATAATTTTAATATTAGTCATACAGATACAAACATAATATTACAGCATCTATTTTGAAGTGTTCTTGAAATTGAGTGCCATATAAAAGCTGACATTGTTTACTGTACTTTGAAGCCCCATACAGTATTTCAATTGTGTGTTATAACTCAATTTGTTGTTTGTAAATTGGGATTTTTTTTGTATTAATTGACATATCAAAAAAACTAAAACTAAACAAAAAGACATATCAACTAGTTAAATGACAGATGGTAATGTTAGTGTGTCAGTTTGGTTGGAGATTGTTCACTCCCTGTTTTCCCAAAAGCCGTCAGAATAAGCAAGCTAAAAAAAAAAACCTGCGGCGGGAGATGTGGGCAGCATACAGAAGTAGAAGGAAGTCAGTCAGGCAGTCTGTTAATAGAAATGATTAGAGTCCTGCAACGTTGCACCGACTGAGAAAAGATCAGTGAAGGGCAAGATGGAAAGCAAAACAGATTGGGATTTCTTATTTTCTTCACTTCACAATCCAAACTGCAAGCTTTTACTCTGACACTCCCTCACATGGAAGGGCATATGAACAAGAGGAGACGTATAATTGAAGCATATACTTCAGGAGAAAAATCTGCTTGGGACTGATCAGGAGCATCAGTACAGCAGCTGGGATGTTCTGTTAAACACACATATCTCCAAACTGATTATGCTGAAGGTTTAAATAAACACACATTTGTCATACACAACTGAGGAATTGTGAAATAATTGCTGTGTGGTATGTTGACAAGCAGTGCGGGAAAAAAAGAGTGTTTCCATGTCATCTTTGTTCTTTCTGTCCATCCCACTCTTTCCTTCTCTTACTATGTGTTAAAACACACAAGATTTTATGAGCAGCGGGGTCTGAATGTCTCCTTGGTCCACAGGGGTTGAAGACAGATATCGGATGTTTTAGAAGAATAATAACTGGAATATTTGTAGAGGTCAAATCCCCCATTGACATCCTTTTATTACTCTGCCAACCTGCTGTGCTATAAATGAGACAGAAGCACAAAACCACACATACTCACTTACAAACAGCCCCGCTACACACAGAGCACTGCTATAGATCACCTTTTAATGTATGGAAATGAAGAGACTAAAAGCAAAGACCCAGATGTACGTTCTGAGGCCAAAGCCTGACGGACAAATGTGACTTAAGTGGTGTTGCCAGAGGCTGCGCATTGGAGACTTGTAATACAAAAAAAGCACTACTGCACACACTCAATGTGCTGAGCACATGAGCCACTGCTGAGCTACATACAAAAACGCCATGAAGGTCACTGAATTGTAAGTTGTAGGCCAGAGTGCTTATTCCACCTGGGGTTCATCATGCAGCCTGCATGTGGCAAACACACAAAACAAAGATTGAGCTGTACTGTATGTAACTGAGCACTCATATTACTCCATCATAACTACTCAGGGCTACAAGCCTTAAACAGGAATTGAACCAAAAGAGCTTTTCTGTTTTGGCTGCAAAATAAAATCTATGCAGACATGTCTATTTATTCTTACAATTTACTGATTGATTAGTGAGTAATGTTTCAGCTGCTGTCAGCCAATATTTGAAGAGTAACAAGCTGAAGTTAGCTGGTTGAGCACATTATGTATCAGATAACCCCACTATATCTATATTTGACAGCATCAACATCTAGCAGTGAAAAACAATCTACCTTCATACATGTGAAGGTTCTCAGTCATCCAGGTCATTGTTACCTCAAAAAGGTTTTATCCAAAGCAACTTTTTTGTTTGGCTTCTTGACGAAGACGTTTCACCCTTTCATTCCAGAGGGCTTTGTCACATCTACCTTAATTGAACAACCCTACCTGCTGTTTATTGCGCGTTGCATGCGTGGTTCTAATAAGTTATCAAAGGAAGGCTGTAAAGAAAAGGGACAAAAAGTGAGATTGACAGACTGAAAACGTGGAGCGACAGACTAGAAAGGTACACAAATACAGAAAGATACATAGATAACCACACAGAGAAACAGCACACAAGGACTGCTTCTCCATGTCGGGAGAAATAATTATTGTAGTGCTGAAAAAAGAGGATGACACAGGCACAAGGTGAGAAAGGCACAAAGGGACCTTGAACTAAGCTGTAGTTTTTCTTGCATTCAGAAAGGAAGGCTGGGCTATATTCAGTTAGAAGCACAAATTATTACTATTGCTTCTATCCAACCTTGTTTTCATGCTCAAGTGTGTTCTTTGGTTAGTGTCTAATAATGTAATGCAGCTTTTTGGTGTCTTCAGGCCTTCCCGAATGCCTGTCAGTCCCGATGAAAGGGAAGCTATATAGGAGCATGGTTTGCTAAGACAAAGAGAGATGAGTGTGTCTGAATACTATATAGCGAAAGATGAAACACTTAGCGTATGCATCCCATAATGGTGCGGGCATGTAGATAGAACACTATATCTATAAAAATACAAATATACAGTACTCTGCAAAAGTCTTTGGCCACAATTAGAGTGAGCATTTATTTTATTTTTTAGTCCCTTTATAAGAATACAACTAGTATAGTTGTATAAACAACTTTATACTAGTATAAACAGCTTCTTTAGGCTGTAAGTGAGAAATATAGTCTGAACTTTGTAGAGGAATCTAAAGAGGTCATGGACCAAACTTTCTTAGAGTTCCTTCCTTGAGAAACCAGAAGACATCCAACAAGGACTTGACTGAGCATCCCAAAAATAGCGGCCAAGAAAATACTTTTTATGTTTCTAGTTGTTCTAATGTAGAAATAAATAAACAACTCTGGAAAAAAATAAGAAACCACAGCAAAATTGTTTCATTTAGCTATTTAGGGGAAAAGTTTGAAATAAATTAATATTTCTGTCACATTCTATAAACTACTGACAACATAACTCCACTGTCGCCTCAATGCTAGCTCAAGTGGGACTGTTGGGTTTTCTACATTTTTCTACATATATTTACACAATGTGTAAAGTCTTAGACTTTACACTGTAAAGTGCCTTGTATGTTGTGAATTGGTGCTATATAAATAAAGCTGAATTGAATTGAATAACTGCTAAAATCCAAATACAAATATTGTCCCTCTGGGATTAATAAAGTGTTTTGAATCTTGAATTAAATCTTGAATCTTGTCATTTATAACACAGGTTTGCAGAAAATGAAAAAAAGTCAAACGATCAGAATTCCAGCATTTTCAGACCTCAAATAATGTAAAAAAAACAAAACAAGTTCATATTTATTTTTACACAAAACATTACTAATGTTTTAACATAGGACATGTTGAGAAATCAATATTTAGTGGAATAACCCTGTTTTACAATCAAAGCTTGCATCTTGGCATGCTCCCCACCAGGTTTTTTTTAAATTGCTGTGGAGTGCCTTTGAGTTACTTGTGGTGCTATTATTCAAGCAGTTCAGCTTTGTTTGTTGCCTTGTGACAATCCATCTTCCTGCAGAACACATTCCAAAGGTTTTCAATGGAGTTCATGTTTTCTTTTCAGAGATTGGGCTAGGCATGACATAGTTTTAATTTACAATGGTCTCTTAATGGGTCCAATAGTGACCTAATACTTTTGTACAGTGCTGTACATTCAGCTTACAAATTGGTGTAGATGATGCAATCATCCATCTGCTCCATCACACCTACACACATCTGGACAAACCTGGCAGTTCAGTAAGAATCATGTTTTTCAACTTCTCCCGTGCATTTAACAGCATCCAGCCTGCACTGCTGGGAGAGAAGTTAAAAAACAAGCTGGTTGACCCTCCCACGATTTCCTGGATTATGGACTACCCCACAGGCCGCCCCCAGTACGTCCACTTGCAGAACTGTGTGTCTGACACTGTGGTCTGCAGCACAGGAGCTCCACAGGGGACTGTCCTGTCTCCGTTCCTTTTCACCCTGTACACATCAGACTTTATGTACAACTCAGACTCCTGCCCCCTTCAGAAGATCTCTGATAACTCTGCAGTTGTAGGATGTATTCAGGGTGGAGACACCACAGAGTGGTGGACAGCTTGGTGGACAGACTAGTGTGAGCTCAATCATCTCCAGCTAAACATCAGCCAAACAAAGGCGCTGGTGGTGGACTTTGGTGGAAATCTGGGGGTCCCGTCACCCCTCTCTTCTCAAGGGGGGAGGAGGTGGAGATTGTGACAGAGTATAAATATTTGGGTACATGCCTGGACAATAAACTTGTCTGGTCCACACACACGTCTGCTGTGTATAAAAAGGCCCAGAGCCAGTTTTAAGGAGGCTCGGGTCTTTTAATGTCTGCAGCACCGTGCTGCGGACGTTCTATGAGTCTGTGGTGTCCAGTGTGATCTTCTTTGCTGTGGTTTGCTGGGGCAGCAGCTTGAAGGTAGCTGACACTAACAGACTGGAGAAATTAATCGATAGGGCTGGTTGCTCTCTTGATGTGGAGCTGGACCATGAGGAGGATGATGACCAAACTCCTCTCAATCATGGACAGTCCCTCCCCCACCCTACACAGTGTCCTGGTTGGACAGAGGAGCACGTTCAGCCAGAGACGTATCAGTGTCAACTGCTCCACAGAACGCCACAGGAAATCATTTCTTCCTGTGGCCATCAAACTCTACAATTCCTCCCCCGCCTCCCTTTGTTAAGGGGAGGCGGGGGAGTGATTTATGTGATTTATGTTTGTTGTTTTTGTTTTTTATATATTTGTGGTTTGGTATTATTATTTCTGTTGGTGCAGATTCTGGTTGTGGTTCTTTTTAATCTTTTCTAAACTGAGAACAGCTATAACGTGCAAAACAATTTCTCTCTGGGATTAATAAAGTTTTTTAGATTAAAAAACTTTATTAATCCAAAACAGGACCAAAAACTATGAATAGCATGATTTGAAAGCATTTGGTTATTTAAATTGCATATTAAAATACATGGACTCGTGATAAGGGGAAGTGTACACAAGGGATTTAACATTCTAAACAATAACCTAGGAAAAGACCAACCTATGTTATAGTATGTCCTGTAACTGTTTTCTTCTTTTCCTACTCTTTTTCCTGACTTTATTTTTTTTGTAATGTAAGTAAGTAGTGAATGGAATGTACCAGACAACTATAATAAGATGGAAACACCTTTAAACTACATTTAAAAATAAGCAGTTTACTGCAAGATTGAACGACCCTTGTTAAACAGGGGTGGCAGCCTTAGGCACAAACTATCACCCACTTACAATGCCGTTATCTTAACGATACTCTGGCCCAGGTGGTCACATTAACATACGTGAAAGCCAGAGGGGAGGACAATCCACAGGTGACCACCAATCACCAACCTGAGGGTTCCACAGGGTTTATAAACCTGCTCCTCTCACCAGTCAGTCAGACTTGAGAAAGTCAAGAACCCAAACAAGTCCAGTTGCTTTAGATAAAACCTTTTTGAGATAACTGACCTGGATGACTAAGAACCTTCACAGATACATTTCAGGTCTATTGTTCTTCTTCTGAGCAGTAGACGCCACCTGTAGTATTCTCTTGAATAGTAAACCTATACCTCTCATAAAAATGCAACAGCAAAAGATTAATGTTAGCATCAAACAGCAGTGCAGATGAGCACATTGTAGCACACATGAAACACTAAAGAGGTAAAATACGATATGTATTTGCAGAATCAACAAGCATCTAATCCCAGAATAATCCCCAGGGATGTACAAAAGTAGAAAGGTAAGAGTGGAGCTCAAAGACAAACAGACAAATAAATAAAGAAATACTCTTTTCCTCTGTGGTTAAAAACATTTTCTAGGCAGGCAATTGTTTATGCATTAATATTTCATTGCTGGATATCTCATTACTGCATATCAAGTAAATATATAAAACTTAATCTAATATTGAAAGAATTTTCATCAATAATAATATTATGCAATATTAAGTGAGGTAAACAGTTTGATCATAATGGTTTAAAGTTATTTGAAACAGCAAGAAATTAAAATGTTATAAAGTTCACGATTTCACTATTTATATGGTCAGAAAACCCACGGACCTTGTTAACATTTTATGAGGCTCACCTGTCCAAACAATTGCCACTGCTATTTTTTATATCATAGATTTCAATGTTTTAGGGGGTCCAAAACCAAAGTAAAGGTTGAAATGTTACATTTAAAAATAGTTGTTTGGAAAGCTGTAGTAGATGATGGTGCTACTGTGAGGTTTCAGTGTCTTAATTTTAGAGGAGGTAGATCGGTTGTCCTCCAAGCGTAGGATCTCTGGTTCAATTCCTGGCTACCGCAGTCATGGGCAGTCCCTGGGCAAGACACTGAACCCCAAGTTGCCCCCATTGTGTCAAGTCAGCTGCGTGGCAGCTCTGCCATCAGTGTGTGTGTGTGTGTGTGTGTGTGTGTGTGTGTGAATGGGTGAATGAGAAGCAGTATAAAAGCACTCTGACTATCAATAAGGAAGGAAAGCACTTTATAAGTGCAGACCATTTACCATTTGTCAAAGAACACCTCAGCATGTGACCAAGAGGAACCAAAAGTGGAACCACTGAAGCTGGGGTTCATAGACGACTGCTCTGGTAATAGAGCTACATGCCACTCCAAAGTAACATTTTCACAAACCACCCCTCAGTTAACAGCTGGACATACCTAAATTATAGGTTGAAATAAAAATGATTACTTGAGTCTGTTTAAATACATTTAAATAATATTTCCTTGGTTGCTTAAGCAACATGTTGGAAAGAAGGTAATAAAAAGCTCTTTTTCATCAAATTGTAAAATTCAGAGAGTTTTTCACATGAAGCTGCAACATATAGATGGGAAATAATATATAGTAATACAGAAACATAGTACTGTTTGTATGTTTACTCATTTACCATGTGTATGACCAGTTGGCAGAGTCCTGCTGCTAAACATCACCAGGAATGTGTGGATGAGTGGATGAAACTCCCTGTGCAGTTAAACCGCAATATACCTATTTTTGTTTCTTTCCACAGTACATTAAATCTGTCCGGTTTTAGGCATAGCGATAATAATGTATATTACCTCGACTAGCTCGGTCCACATGCACAAGGTCGTCAACGAACTTGATCACATCTGGAAATTCCTCCTCGCATACTTGTGCCAGGAAGTGGAGCAATGTGGTCTTTTGGTCTGCTGATTTAGTGTCCTTTAGCTGTAGTAAAACAAATACAAAACACGTGTATGTACATCTTCCTCAAATAACAGTAGAGAATTTTCAGTAGATTTAGTTTTAGTAGCTTTACACAGTAAAGGCTGAGTATTGACACTGGTACAGATGATTTTACATCTGACACTGCAGTGGAAATATATTCACAATGTGATGACCTCTGCTGTGCTTTGTAGATCTCTCGACAACACAAGCAACAATTTTTCAATTTCTATGATAGATTTTCATCATTGCTCTTTTACAGTCTAATTCCAAGATGTCGCTCAGTATCCCTGCCAAACATCCCTCCTGTGGAGTGCATTGCTGTGTATCTCTCTAGGTGATCTATTGGTAGACAGCAGTGTAGTCAGCCCCGCTGGGTTTAATCATGTTTGTATTATCTCCTCTAATCAAATATTCTCATCATTCTTTTCATTTCTCTTCCCCTCGAATTTTTTTAAGCTTCAAGTGCTCGCTCATAAAAGGTCCTTCTCTGAATTTAGACGGATGGTAATCATAGTTGACAATGTAAACATTTTGCTTTTTCTTGTTGAACTGGGTGCAATTTTCTTGCGCCGCAGAGTGTGCTGTGGAATTAAGTTGTCAAACTTGACAGCGGGCATGAAGGTGATGGCTTCCTCCGGATATCCTACCTCTGACATCAACTCACACCTTAGCCCCGAGCATAGCAGTCAAAGACAAGGACGTTACGGAAACAACAGCAATACAAATGTTCTGAATAGATGTTTCTATTTATTAATAACAGTGGATATTGCCGTCAGACTAACAACATAGTACTACATATACTAGTGTGTATATGAACATAAACACCCAAGTCTAAGAGGCCAGAGAGGTGGCAGTGATGAATGGCTGTACTGGTTGTTACTGTGGAAACTGCTGTGAGTCTGCCAACAGCTGTAATATAACCACTGAAGTAGGCTCCCACTGCAGGATCACACTCTCTGTCTATTACTATTATACCGACAAACTTAAAGATCTGTCTTTATGTTATACAAAATTCACAGTTATAGTCATATGCAGTCTGGACCACGCAAAGGGTGAGTAGTTGAGCAGGGCTTGTGAACTTCCAAGAGATACCGACCATAGAACCTCTCATCTATTCGGAGCGGGCGAATGAGGATGAAGCTCTTCTTTGGTCAGACTGCTTTAATAGATACGAGCAGATAGAGAAAAAACTGTCTAATGGGGCTAATAGTGTTCAATCAAATGAACTAGTTTCAAGGAAAACATCTCATTATTGCAGCCATTTTAGATCAGTTACTGATAAAGCTCAGCCAAGCCGGTCACAAAAAAAGCAGAAAAGAGTAATGTGGATTACGGCTAGCAATCCCAGAAGCAGTAAACCACGGAAATATGGAGGACTGAGAAGAATCTGTGAAGCCCCGGTCAAATAAGGTTCTAAAATTATTATGTTTGTATAAAGTATTTTAAGGATTAAACTGCATAGTTGTTGCTGCCACTATAAGTTAACAGCAAGTGCAGCTTGGGCCACTCGTTAAGAATCACTGCTACTGGAGGAATTAGGTGTTACATACTGTAAATGGACAGCTGATTGTCAGATAAGCATTTAAACCCTCACCTTGCACAGGGAACTCAGGTCGAAACCATATGACTGGGCATTTCGAGAGCCTGCATTCATGTAATTCCCCAGCAGCAGCACCAGCTCCAGCAATCGGCCAAAGGACCGGCTCTTCCTGACCTCATCACAGGCAGCGTTTACAGCCAGGATATCTGGACGCAGGTTGTTTACCTGCTCCTCGAACTGCAGCCGGAAAAGAATGTGGCTGAGGCGAGGTCGCAGGCGTTTTACACTGCTCATCTAGGTAAGGAGAGTAGTGAAAAAAGGAAGCGCGGATGAGAAAAGACGTTTATAAAAAGAGGAATTCTTTTTTTGAAAATCAGAATAATAAAAGAAATTTAAGAGAAATTCTGTCAAAGGAAAGTCAAACAACATAGTTAAACTTAACATACTGTAACTACAAACACACTTTTGGCACACTCTCAACATTCAGCCGATCTAATTTAAAAGACATTTATGCAACTGGCTTGCTGGAAAGTGCTGTTAGGCAGTGGTAATGGATGCTGGCAGTGATTTGATTTGGGACCCAGGTCTGGTAAGTTAATTGTGGAGTTAGTGTCCATATAGGGCAGGCATCAGAGGGGGTGGAATATACAATAGGCTGCCTTGGATTACCACTCTCACATAATTAGAGAAAATTGGAAAATATTGCATTGGGCCCAAGGCCTGGCCACAACAGTGACTGTGTATGTGTGTGCGGTGGCAGGGAGGGGTGCGGGTTCCAATTGTCTTTCGCACACAACAGCTGGGTGTGTGGTTTGATGTCGTCCATCAAGGGTTTAATTATAGCTACTGTAATGTTATCAAATGACTATTCCTGTCAATGAGTGAGTGAGTGTACGTGTACTGTGTGCGCGTGATTACATGAGAAAAAAGGGGATAGAGAGGAAACACAACAAGACCAAAATATGATATATTTGATAAAAAAGCAAGGTGCACAAGAACAGAATATAATGCTGAACTAGAGTTCCCACAGATGGGATAAATTACGTGATAACGATATTTTAGTAAGGAGAAAGCACAGGACGTAGAAAGACAAATGGTCTAGGGCATCTTCAGAGAGGAAATGTTAAATGGTATTTCTTTTTCATAATTTCAAGAAAGCAAATAGTTAATTTAATATTTTTAGGCCAAAAGAGGATTATGGTATGCTTTGTCAGTGAATTAGCTGTTAGGTGGACACCACAATACACAAAATGCAGTACACCTCTTATGCACAATGCTAATAAGCCTTTTTCTAAAGTTGTTCAGCCATAATTAGGCAGGAGTGCTGCTCTTTACTGTACATAAATTAGCACGGCAGCCCACAGGTGTCCTGTCTTTCCTCTTTAGGCTTAAAAAGAAAGAATTTTAAAAAGCTGAGGATTAATGTATTCATGAGAGTGATCTGTGTGTGTGTGTGTGTGTGTGTATTTGTAGGAAAGAGAAATGTTAATACAAGATCACTTTACCTTACTATAACATTAAAACAGTAATAAACCATACTTTGTGTGTAATTCTCTTAAACCACT
The DNA here is from genome assembly GCA_032270685.1 of Microctenopoma stevenorrisi. Classification (NCBI taxonomy): domain Eukaryota; kingdom Metazoa; phylum Chordata; class Actinopteri; order Anabantiformes; family Anabantidae; genus Microctenopoma; species Microctenopoma stevenorrisi. Next base: position 10,101,620 of record JAUMTR010000017.1, read on the forward strand.
TTAAGCACAATACACACAATTAAACTTAACTGACACAAAAAGAATATAATGTCAGAAGCCTTCCTCCCAACTAACAACAATATTACAACTAGAACAAAAATATTTCTGTGACATATGTGTTCATATTGTAATAACCAGCTGTTGAGGAGGTGGCGGCAGTTTGTATGTATGTGAGAGTGTGTACTTACCACAACCCCAAATTGCTCAGGTTCAGACAAATTTGCATACTCGTTTTCATATTTGGCCAAGGCATTGAGCTGCTCCTGCTCTGGTAGGTGCTTTACAAGATTCTACAAAGAGATGAGATGAAGAAAGGGAGTGAGAAGCAGTACATAGGAAAACCGAGCAGAGAAACGCAACTGGTACACATTTTTTTAAAACAAGCTTTGTGTTGATGATGTCACAATGTCAGATAGACTTGACACACTTTAGTGTGCACATTTTATAATATATACACACGTTTTTTTTATATCTCCTACAACATGACATTGAGCTGAAACTATTTTAATCAACTACTTTTCTAACTTTTAAACTGATTTTTCTTAAACTCTGGCCCAGTAGAACACAATTTTAAATGTCAACTGAAAAGATTTAGAGACTAATTTAAAAATGTCTTGCATTTATTTAATTAACGCTTAAATAAATCTAAACCTAAATCTAACCTAAATAAATAAATCTCCTTAATTTATTTAACGCTATGAACAGGCTATTTTTTGAAGAATGGGGACTAATCAAGATTTAATGATATACCTGATATTCACAGAATGTCCACACGCTGTGTTGGTGTAGCATAATGTTGCAAGTTCAGTTAGTCAGTACAGCAATGTTTATTCTCAATAAATGAATAATGAAAAAAAAGCATTTACTGTCACAATAAATAAAGTTTATTTCTCATGTTTCCAATGTATCCTTCAGCATTATTTTAGGAATTTTACTACTGATTTACTACCTTTTAATACTTTTTAAAAAACACACATATGGATCAATTACAGAAAAATTATATATCTGTAATGTAATGTAATATGTGAATAAACTTTTTGCCTCATTTGATTAACACATTCACAGCAATCAACTTCACATTTTTGATGTGTGCACTTTATATGCCTTAGGTTTAATTTATTAAATTATGTTATAATTACTTGTGAGTTTTAATCCTGGAATAAGAGCCATATTTTAACACTCTGAGCAACAGCCCAGAAGTCAATTAAAGGTTTACAGCTTGTACATAATGTGGCAGCAGAGAAACTGACAACTAGAAAACTACAGCACATTTCCCGATTTGAACCTTCTCGTACGTGTTACTTGTGTCCTTCAGAATTGATTGTAAAGTTTCACAGCTTGTTTGCCCCATCCTACACTGCTGACCTACTCTGTTCTTACACTCACATTACTGTTAGTAATCCATGGTCTTCCCAGAGCAAAGTTGGAAAGAGAGAGAGAAGGGCATTTGCTGTCAGGCCTCGATAACAGGCTTCCATTTGTATCAGGCAAGTGTGCGTCTGTGTCCTCTTCTAAACTTTCTTTGAAAAATAAACTTTTAAGCAGTTTAATACTTATTTTTATTCATTCAATTTCATTTCATTTAGATTGTTGTCACATTATCATATATACTACTTTTCAAAAGTAATACCTAAATGTCTTTGTGTTTTGATTTTTTTTTTAATGCTGTAAATGACCCTCGTATCCTAATGCCAGTTTATCAATTTAAAAAGGCTAACTGATTATTAGTTGTTATTATTATTAATAATAGAAATTATTTTTGCAATTAGGACATTACACCTGAAGGCATCTACAGTTGTGCTTGAAAGTGTATTATCCAGTCAGAATTTCCTCTATTTCTGTATCACTATGTAACGTGTAACAAAAAAAAAAAAAAAACAACTGAGACGTTAAAATGTGCTTGTTCTTTTATTAAATGTAAACAATGATTAAATCTTAAGTTTGTGTGATAAAAAATGTGAACCTGTGGTTCCTGTAACTGGTGTGACACTATTTTACAGCAATGAATTCAACCAATTGTTGAATAAATGTCAGTTTATTTCTGTGAAAATAAATCTAATCATGTTTCAGGTCATGGTTACACATAAACAGATACAATGCTGAAAGGTTAATGAACTTTTAAGCACCACTGTGTGTACTTATGGAAAACAATGAGTGACCCCACACTTTCCAATGGCAGTGCTCATGGGAATTTAAATTTTTGTTTATTTTTTAATGCAAGACTATATTGTTACAATAATTAACCTCTTCCTTGCAGCTTCATCTAGTCCTGTAAAAGCTACAAGTAGGGGAAGAAGCTCACAATTATTTCCTGACAAAATGGTTTGAACCTAATTGAATTGATCGTTGTAGAGAGAGCAGGAGAAAGAGAGCCAGATTGACACTGTCCCTATATTAAGGGTGCTATATAAGCATTTAAGTAAAAGGTGCATGTAAATAATGGCCACACAGATAAGAGTTAAAAAAGGCAAAAAGAACAGCAGATTTTTTTAATAAACCCTGCCTAACATTGGCAAAATAGTTATTTATTTGTTTATTCACAGATTGTGATGCCTGTGTGCACCAACTGCTTCAACACCTGTTGTACTATAGGCTTTACAGATGCCAGATACTTCAGCCTCAGGCAAGGCAGACAACTAATCAAGCAATAGAGAAGAGATGGGGCATGAACTTGAGCAACTGAGTAGGAGAAGGGCAGAACTAAGAATACACTTTTTGCCTCAAGTTGAAAAGTTGCACAGTAAGTTTCCAGCATTCTACCCATCTAGGAGATACAGTAGGAAGGCGGCACATAAGAATCAGGTGGTCAGTTCAAGAAAGTCATCCACTAATGTCAGTAACTGGAGCTATGAGCATGTTTACACCTCTATGGCCTACCTGGATCATAGGTTCAGTGAGTTGCTCCTCGTCCACCTCCAAAATCATGCGACGGATTTCCTGATAAGGCATACGGAAGGAGCCGAGAAAGATAGCTACACAGACACAAAGGAACAAAAAACTGCTCACACAAATCAGAAAATGGTAGAAACTGAAGGCAATAGAAAAAAATAAAGATATGCCAGTCCATTTAAATATTAAGACAATAAAGTCTTACCAAAAAAAAAAGATTTAAAGGATTAGATTGGTGTAATGAGATCGTATGAGATCGACCGAGTGGAAAAAGCCTTGTCGGGATATGTCAGTATGAGTAGAAAGATAAGGGACTAGCCTCAGAACAGGATGATGCACAACTTTAAAGCCCTTTGGGAATATTTAAATGTAAATAACTGTGGTGGTGGTGTTTGTTTAATTTAGTATCCTACTCTTACTCAAAGCAAACTGGCATGAAATACAGTTAGAGTAAAACAAATTAAAATCGCTGTCTGATTTAGCAGTAAGTCACTAACTGAACAAACAGCCCAAGAAAAAGACTGACTAGTCTTTCAGTAAAACTGGAATAGAAGTGAACTTTGCACCTTTTAAGTTCAAGTAGAATTTGATCTCATTAGAATACCACTATACTTGATATATTACACTATTATCAACATATTTGAACTTTATAATGATCAAGCAGCGGGAACTAAAACCCCCAAACACTTATGTCAACCTCAAAGAGTTTAGACACTCTGCCTATGTCTACACATCAACCACCTACTCTCCTCATTTTCTCTCCTCATTCCTACTCTATAATTTCCACCACATGATTTATCGCCGTTGCTGGGGTGATCATATCCTTTTTAATACATCAAACAACAGTCACAGCTCCTCCTGATATAAGCTATACAGATGCAAAGACCTGGGAGTGCTTAAGAGATCAGCTAGATCCTCATTAATGCTGGGTGCTTCTAAAACAGTAATTTCAAGAGCACGAGTGTGCGAATGTGTGTGTGTGTGTGTGTGTAAGAGAGAGAGAGAAATAGAGAGAGAGATCAGTGAGATCTTACACCGTAGCATTTTCCTCCTGTTCCTCTCTCCTTAATGGATGCCTAACATTGTTAATTAGATCAGTGTGTGAGAAGACAAGGGTCATAAAACTCAGAGGCACCAGGTTCACAGTATGCGTTGTCTTGCTTTACCTACTAGAGTGTCAAGCAAATGTAAAAATTCTCTTTTATATCCCTTCATAATATGTAAAGAGATATAACATGAGATATAGGCAGTGACTGAAATGAGACAGAAATAGAAAGCCCCATAGAATCTAACATAGGGACACATGGGTGTGTATAAATCAAGCCCTCGAAGGAAACAAGTACTTACAAAGATTCTGAGCAATCTTAGGATCGAGCACTTTGAGCTCCTTAATTCTTTTCTTTATGGATTTCTTATCCTCCAGATCCTCCTCTTCTTTTTTGGCTGATAAAGACAGAAATCATGAATTATTATAGACACAGGAGGGCAATATTTACACAAATGCATGCACTTACTGGATTGCTGGCTTATGGTAAACACAAATTCAAACACACCAGAAACATCATAAACAAAGGAACAATACGAAGAAGGGAAATGGAGAAATCCAGTGCATTTATGGCAAAGTGTTGTGATCACACCACTGACAGAGTAAGGTATGGGTGAGCCGTAGCTGTTCTAGAAACTCGCTGTTGCACCAATCAGGTTATAGGTGATGGTAAATCTGTTCTGGGTCATCAGGGGTCAAATAGGTGGGATCAGAATAGTGCTACTGGTGCACACAAGAAGCGTTATGACAAATACAAAGATATTAAATATAATAAAATATAAAAACAAGCAACACGTGTACACAAACCTCTTGAGCCACACTCAGAAAGAGAAGTTCATGGTTGGTTTTAATTATTTAGAACACCAGATTAAGAGAACAAAACGGGCATCCCTGGAGTATGTTGGGTAATTGTCTGGTGAGGAGAGGAGAGGAGAATAATGGAGAGGAGAGGAGAGGAGCCACAGTATAGGTATTTCTCATATTCCGTATAGACTTAGTCTTCCTTCAGATATTCTATATCTAATTAAAAAGTGAAGCGGTTTGGTGGGAGCTTCTGCAGAAAAGACAGTTAGCATGTCCCCAAACATGAACAACTACAGTACAGCTCACATTGCACAGAAATACACAAAACACAGCCACACACTGAGCTATCCATGGACTTACGTGGCTCCTCTGTAGGTACACTCTCCTCACAGTCTTTTAGTGTGTGAGAGAGGGGAAAGCACAGAGCAGAGACGAGGACAACAGATGAAAATGTGTAGCATGGGAAGGGGAAAGGAGAGAAAATAAAGAGATAAAAACAGTTTGAACAACAAAAGACTGGACCGCTGCAGCATGAAACGCAAAGGGACTCAAGGAAGAAAACAATAATGTGTCTGAAAACGTAACCAGCTAATTCCAGTAAAGATTTATCTAATTTGACATATACAGACATGTGTGGCATATTTGTATTCTTGGTCAAGATTAAAACTTAAATGATTAGCTGATGAATAGCTGGAGTTATATCAACTAATTTAATAATGTCATACATTTTTAGAAAGTATAAAACCAAAGATTATTATTATCCAGAATAATAAATCTAATACCTGTTGGGGCTGTTGGCTGAACAAACCAAGCAATCTGAATGTGTCATCTTAAGCTCAGGAAAAATGTGACGTACAGTTTTAATCCAATTTCTAGTAATTAGCACATTAATTAAAAATTACTTTTTGCTGCCGTTATTGTTGATGCTGTTTTAGTCACAATCCAAATGCTTCAAAAGGTCTGTATGTTTGTGCAAATGTTGCTATTTCATTTATACTGCAAACAGTATAAATGAAACATGTATTTTTTTCCATTCAGAGCAAGATGCCATGAAATAAATATCTAGAATTTGAATAATTCACCTGATATAAGCATGATACAGAACATTTCAGTGTTGAACACAGATGACACCATACACGCACCAAGCAGCCACGATATTAAATCCACGTTTTCATATTGTGGTATTTCAGGCTGCACACTGCAATTCTCAATTATATTTACAGCACAGTGAAGTGAGCAAAAAGTGAGTTGGAGTTGATGGGGTCTGAATAATTTCCAAAGCAACTGTAAAAACGTTCAAACACTAATAATGCAAGGCACGTCATTTCAAACTGTACCCATGAATACATTCAGTGCAGAACAGTGTCTCCTCAGTAAAAGTACGAAATACATTTAATAATAGCATATTAAATAATAGGGCATAAATAAAATCCATGAAAATGCAATGATGTCAATATTTACCTTAAAAACTAGCGAGAAGAACTGAAGTTTTCAGTATTCTTACGGGAAGGTAATCGTGAATTTTATATAATTGGGTATTTCAATGTAATATTAAGAGTTAGCCCTGAAAAGCCTCCAGCTTACTGCATTAAGATGTTGTATTGATCTAGAGTACTCATCATAACTCACAGCCTCACAGAATCTCATTTATTACATCAACACGCACAAACACAAGCACAGACCAGAACGAGCTCAGAGAGTATTAACCACCTTGTTTTCAGGCATACAAACACACTTACAGGCTGGGTCATATAATCCATGAACAGTCCTCAGATAATACTGTTTAGCTACATCCATCTCCATACAAGAGATAGTGATAAGATAAAAGTCACACACACACACACACGCACACACACACCAAACAGCCTCAGGTGTTATCAGTTAAATCAGCTAATTAGATTGCCCCTTCCAACATCACCCTTCATCCTCTCTGGCCTTAAAACTGCTCTTCTTAAGGGAATCCTGCTCATTATACATCAACCAATTAAAATGCCCCACGGAGGGTCAGAGGTCACTGGTTAATCAATCAAAGGGAGCGGCAACCGTTGTAGTTATCAGAATCTGCCATCACCAAGGAAGTGGTGGAGATAAGGATACACTTGTGTAAAGCAGTGGGGAGTCTGCATCAAAACCGAGGTCCAGCAAAAGTAGGACAGAAGTGAGGTACAACTGCAGGTATTTTAGGCTCTAGTGGAGAGTGGGTTTGCCAAAATGAATTTGTCTCCAAAGATGAAATACTGTAGATGAATCACTGACGAAAACATAAAAATAAAATTGTGTTCACTGAGGCAGAGCAGAAAAAAAAAACAAACAAAAAAAGCATCCAGTTGGTGTCATGGGAAGAGGTAAGTTGCAAACAGAGACGTTAACAAAGTTAACATCAGAAACTGAAATCAAATATTACACAAAGCAAAGCAGGACCCCATCAGCAGACCAGCAGAGCAGTGCACAGACATCGACGCTGGAAAACTGTGTCAGTTGAAAGGCCGGCCCTGCTCTGTCAGCCATCTACCATCTAAGCACTTTCAAGTTAAGCCCTCTTAATGGAGGCTTGTGATAAATGCCAACTTGATGTCAGGACTGCAGCAAAAAGTAGAAGGCAAGAAACAGAGTATATGAAAACTGGTCCAAAAATGACCTCCAGTGCAGTGTTTTTAAAAAAGCACGCTGCATTGTTCAAACTAAAATAACAAACAATAAGTATGTCAAGTCGTGTTCCTTTACTTTTGAATGAAAAACAAATCCTAGGGCCTTGGACGAAAACTTTCTCTTGAGAAAATGTTTAGCGGAAGGTTCAGATGAGCCCCTCTCACTTTTAATAATTCCACAGACTCATTTTGATCCAATCTCTGCCACAGTTTAAAGGCATTAGACAAACACATGACAATATGTTACACTGCGTGCACACACACTTCGCACACAGAAGCACTTCCCACAAGGCAGTATCAGAGAATTGTGCCGTCAAAGTACTAAAGGGAATGGTGGATGAAATAAAACTGCTGTGAAAGAGCATGACTGATGCTGTACATGACAGGCAGGCCTCAGAGACAAGCAAGCAACACCTCAAATCCACCCCCCGTCCTCCACGGGCGCGCGCGCACGCACGCACGCACACACACACACACACACACCAAAATCTCCTCCATCTCGCCAGCCTTCTGCACTCACACCGGGATGGAGAAAACACCTTACTGGAACTGCCCTCATTTATACACAAACACACAATCCTTACACTAAAAATAAAATTAAGATAAAAGAAAGGGATTGACATCATTTTGACTCCGATAGGCAAGACACAGATGGTGTATGTGTTTGTTTGGCATGTCATTGCATCCGGTATTTGTTTAACTACTGCATCTTAGGTCCCGAAGAGATATCACACCCTTGAGTTGACTTTTCTCTTGACGGGGTTTCATTATTTATGGCATGTTTTAGTGATATGATCATCTCCCCCTGTGAAAGAAGATACACAAGCACCAAGCGAGGAAAATTTGAGAGGGCAGCTGTCTTCAAAAGGGTAATTAAATCACTGTGTTGTTTCCAATCGCCAATCAAGGCAGTCATGCAGGTAAAGTTTAAATCACTGCTATTAGGGGAGTTTCTGTAGCAGGGATAATTTGGGGGGTTCACAATGAACACTACCGATACATGCATAATACACACACACACACACACACACTACAGCCTGAAGCAAAATCCTCTATAAGACATCTGATGCACAGGAGGGAGGCTGTCTGCAGCAAGTGAACAAATCCACCATTCCGACACATCTGTCAACGCTACAGTCAACAGAGGAGAGATGAACAGTCAAACCAGCCGCTCAGTTTGACTGTTGACTCACTGTACGGTTCTGATCCAGCTAAGTCCTGAACTTGAGTCATCCTGACAGAAAGCACTGGAGACATCCAGTACGTCCAGCAGCTACTCTGACTATCAACACCTGGCCTCACCTTTCTGTCTCTCTGTTTTATCAAGGAACACACTCCGCCGTCCAGACGAGCACCGACGTGACACCTTGAATGGACTGTTTGCACACAGATTACTTCACCCCGCACAACCAGCGCCGAGGTAGTGTGACTACCAGCAAATGAGGGAGAAAAGAACAGAGTAATGAAGTGAGAAGCTGTGTTGTGAGCAACCTAATCAAAGTATACTATTCAGGGCCACCTCTCCCTGTGATCCAGACTAGATGACCCAGGGCCATAATTAGTCTGAGACTTTCATTCTGATAGCAAATTAACAGACTTCATTAGATTTTCTTCTCCATTCCTGCTATACCAGATTGTTTCACAATCAAAACCACTCAAACTGTTCCCGCTTGAGCGTGAGCATCTACAGCGTGCCAGCCAGTTGCACTTAACAAAGGAATTCAAGAACACGTAAAATTATTGACACTAGAGCAATAGATTCACAACAGATTAGAAGCCTCAGTTAATATGAGCGTGCTACTGTGTGTGGTGATGGATTTTACTCGATCCCATATTCTCAGTGGAGTAGTGCCCTCTAAAGGCCTCGTAAAGATCTACCAATCTCCTCTAAATGTGTGTGTGTGTGTGTGTGTGTGTGTTCTAAAATGAGTATTTTCTGACTACTCTGTCATATCAGGTATGAAGCATTATTATCTCCTTTTCATTTCACTAGGTGACAGCACCAGTCCAAACTGAACAGTTGTTAAGCCCACCCTAACATTTCCCAAGTCATTCAATGGATTGATGACAGCCTAAATCATTCATCTTTGAAGCCATTTTCCATTTTTCCCCGGTGCTGCTGCAAACATATCTACACTGCTTCCCCCCCGCCCAATATACACACAAGCCTACATGTGTGGATGACAAATCACCACAGAAAAATAAAGTCGTGAAAGCAAATATGTTTTTAACGAGCCAGCCCATTACTTTAGTGATGTGAGAACATAAAAACACAAATTGGGAATAAATTGAGGTGCTGATGCTTGAGAAACTGAAATGGGAGGAAGAAAGAAGAAAACACAGAAGAAAAGCAAAGCAGGAAAACACAAAACGGTTGAGCACAATATTCGCGGCAAACATGTGATGTGACATTTTTAAGTATTTCAATAAGCCCTCAGAGATCCAGGTAATCTGTGTGTTGCTGATTGTTTGAAGTGAAGCAGTAGCTAATTTAAAAGTAAAATATTAGTTAATACTAGAATGTTGCTGTATTATGGACAAATGTCTCTCTCGCTCTCTTTCTCATATATTTGTAAGAAAGAAAGAAATAGCCACCATGTGTACTGTGTGATGAGATGATCCTATTCAAAAACAATGAAAAGACCCTTTAATGATAATGCTTTTGATGGGATCTCTCATAATGGCACAGATTTTCTGCAGCCACATGAGAAGTCATTATAGAACTAATGGTGTTCTTCAAAATGTCACAGCAAAAACATAAAGAGAGTGGGAAACGAGGAGAAAAGAGCAAAACAAGCAAGACAGAGGGCGATAGACACAGCATAGAAAGTCCATTTGATGTGAACAAATTTATACCAGTGGAGAGCAACACTAACTACTAGACAGCGTGAGATGGACTTCCTGCTGCTTGTGTGCTGAGTGGTTCAAAACAAACTATATTTACAGCTTTTGAAATCAGTTTACCAACTAAATATGTGTCCTACCTTCAGTCCCACCACCTAAGCTAGATTTTATAACAATTCTGGTACATAAGTCATTTAAGTTAAGACAAGTATAAAGTATTATAATTAATTATAATATTAATATAATTAAAGTATACTCCAAGTTCTATAAATACAACATTTGACTTCCATAGCCTCATTTGGGCAGGTAATTAAAAAGCCCACCTAAGGTGCATCAATCTCCTTATAATTCCTTTATGATGGTGACCACTAACTTTCTCAGCTCTTTTTGAGTCGTTGTAATTGGAAAGCCTACCAAGTCCTCTACACAGCGGGGTACAAAGGCTATTACACGTCTAAGAAATACACCCACCTTGCATGAGAGACCTATTACCCATCAATATATGGATATGTTAAGTGGCTCAAATTTACAGGCAGTCTGATGGGTATTGTAGTAGAGAATGGTAGAATAGAAGTAATAGTTTGAATGATTGTGAGTGTTTAACATGTCACATGAGTCTGAGCTTGACAACTCACGCCAAGGTGTCAACTCTCACCATAGTCTTTATTTCTATGAGCCCACTCTTGAACCATCCAACGATTCATATGAGCTTAACTCCTTCCACACACACACACACGCACCCAACCACCACTTCTGTCAAGCACAACGCTTATACTGACAAAACCCACACAAACACGTTTCCTTACCAGGCCATTATAATCATATGGAAATAGGCTGTCTAATTATCTCTTACAGCTTGCCAACAGTTGGAAGGCGGCTTGTCGCGAACTGTCTCTTTAACAGGTTACACTGATCCAGAGAGCCTGACATCCTTAATGCTATGGCAGCAAACATAAAAGGGGGCCACTTCTGAAGCCATTCTGAGTGTACTTCTAATAGTTTATTCATTGAAACTGAAGTTGTTAAATTTAATTATACACCACATTGTATACTTTTACAAGCATAATAATAATTGTCCAAAATTCCCAAAACTAATTCTGAATTATAGTTCAATAATTAATTGTCCGTTAACATTAAATACCATTTTTTTTTAAGTAATATAAAACACATGCTTTATTAATAATAATAATAATAATAATAATAAACGGAAAGGAACAATGAGGACCATACCCCACCTGATAAGTAGTAACCACTATGTGAAAAACGTACAAATAAAGTGTTTGTAATGACCAAATTAATTAAATTTTCCCTGTCCTAAAATTTGGTTAATGATTGGTTTATTGTTTGGAGGTAAACATCATATCAACCACGAGCTCAAAAGGCACTGATAAGGATCTTTGCATTCATGTCTCAATACATTTAATGAAATGCTAAAAGTCCTCGAAAGGATGTATCCTGTTTTTTTTATGTTTACATTTAAAATACTCTTTCTATTTACGAAATCACTTCCTTTTCACTTATTTACTACATGCTGTATGTACACAGTCATTAGTCCAGTGTTAAATTTTGGACACTCGAATATCATTGTCATAGTGCATCATCACTACTGCTAATATAACCTCTTCTAGTCATGAAACAGGAGCAGTGCACTCTGAAATAATTAGCAGAGACTGTAATGCCATTTATAATTTTTTTTTCTTTTCACTGTGGACGTTCTTTTTACTGTACTGGACAGGTTTACACACATTTGGACACCAATACAAAATGGCCTATGTAGTAAATAAGAAGTGATTTTTGACACATCCTCTGTTTCGCTCAACTTTGGAGTAAAGGTAGGTTGTTAGGGAAAGCCTGAATGCTGAGAGAAATGGCAAACCGATTTTGTGATCTTTGAGGGTTTTGTCTAATTGGATGTTATTTATTAGCCAAAAAGAAGCCTTAGGAAAGGGCAGCTCTCTTCATGTTGTTGCTCATTTTACTAGGACCATGGAGATAAATGTTTATCGCCCCTTTCATGATAAACAGAGAAAAATAGGGTCTGTAGCAGATGTCAATTAGGATATGTCTATTTAGGCCATGAATACAAATATGAAAATATAAAACTAACATGCATCTTCAATTTCTAGTGATGTAAACAGCCCAATTATTCAGTTCGTGTCAGAGAGAGCTACATTTAGGCGGCCTGGTAGCTCAGTGGTTAGGGCAGAATGCTGGGATGCAGAGATAGCAGGATCGATTCCCAGCTGCGAGACCCAGACCATGCTACATACCGGGTGTGTCCCTGAGTAAGACACTCCCCGAGCGCAGACTGTAGCTGCCCACTCGTCCCATCAGGGGGATGGGTTAAATGCAGATAGACACATTTCACTGCGTGTTGTACACTGGGTAACTATGTATGTGACAAATAAAATTGGAATTTAAAATAAAATAAAATTTTGTTTTGCTTTCTAAATTTGGAAATTAGCTCATTGGGAACCCCAGGGTTTGATACCCAGTCCCTCTAGGTTACATGTCAAAGTGTCCTTGGACAAGACACTAAAGCACCAACATGTACTGTTGGCAGCTGTGTACAAATAATTTCTCAAAGGGAATCAATAAATCAGTAAAAACAGAGCAAAGGAGAGAGTTTTGGTAGAACAGACTGAATACAAAAGGCCAGATGAGACTGTAAAAAGACAGGTTTCACACATCCCTCAACTACCACATGTCACTGTCTCTAAAACATTCTGTGGTTTTTACTGTCACTTCTTACTAACACCCACAGGAAAGCCATGCTATACATGTTTTATCTCTAAATATTGACAATAATTATGTCCAAGAGCGTATCTGTGATATTAAAGAAACTGGGGTAAGTCCTGAAATCTGTCAACATTTCTCTCTGGGCGTCCACTCACTACCTCTGCTTGTTTGTTACTTTGCTTTTTTCTGTTCTTACTTTGACTATAGAGACATATAAAGAAGCAGTGTATCTTTTCCTCCCTTGCAAGTGCTAGTTAGCAAACAATGACTACAACGGCGGCCTGGTAGCTCAATGGGTTAAGCGTCAGACTGGGAAGCAGAAGGTCGCAGGTTCGAACCCCGTCTGACTCCTAGTCCATCCCCTGCCAGGTGTGTCCCTGAGCCAGACACCCAGCGCTAGCTCCTTGTAAGTCGCTTTGGATAAAAGCGTCTGCCAAGCAAAGTAAAGTAAAGTACAACGATTCTGCCTAGCAAGCCTTGGGCACATTGCTATTCATGTGACTCAACTTTGTATGGTTTGAATGCTGAATAATTATTATTCAAATTTTCTTTATTAATATTGTTCCTCCTAATACTGAACACATTGAGGACAAGGTCTGTGATGAACCACAGATAATCTAAAATGATCTTCCTAATCATAAAACTAAAAAGTACCAGAATTGATCATTACTATCATACGCAAATAAAATCAGCACAACTGCATTAAGAATGCAAACCTCAAGCGGTCACACAATAGCGTGTGGTGGCAGGGGTATCTATGAAAAAACATGAACCATGGCCCAAAGCATTAAAGATTACAACCGTAAAGGCATAAACTCAAACTCAGGGGTTAAAAAGCTTAAAAAACTGAACCAAAAATACTCCAGAGCAGCCTCACGATGATCAACCCCAACATGCTACCCTTTGCTAAACTTCGTGTATTATGTTGAGAAACACACATGAGAAAACACCTAAGAAAAACTGATGCGGCAGAGTAGTCCAATTAGCTGAGAAGTTGTTGAAACAACTAATACTGGTACTCAGTAGTTTGCATGGCGCCTAGGTGCTTGCACGAATACCCAACTACCTTGGGAAATGCTTCTTATGAGATGACAGATTGGTGTCGAAGGGTATTCCTTGCAGATCCTGAGCTCCTAAACAGTCTGAGGTGCAACCAGATGGACGTTAACATGTCCCAGAGATTGGGTTTAGGTCAGGCATCTGGAAGAACCCAGGACCCACTGAACCAGCAAAAAGTATAACAAAGGGGTTAAGAACTTCATCCTAATACCTAATGGAAGTCAGTGTGCTATTGCCTATTCTGTACAGGGCTGTACATAGCTACATGGATCAGCCTCCACACCCAGTGACCCACGATAAAAACTGAACACCGAACAATGCAAGCCACATGACGTTCACCACGACTTCTCCGGACCCTTTCACATCTGTCACATGAGCTCATAGTAAACCTGCCTTAATCTGTAAAAAGCACAGTGCACAAGTGTCAGACTTGCTAATTGTGGTGTTCTCTGGCAAATGCCGGTCATGCTTCACAGAGCCGAGCAGTGAGCACATAGCACTCAAAGTCTGTTGCTAATGGTTTGGTCAGAGACATCAAATGCCAGAGGGTCGCTGGAGGGCATTTTGTAGGTGCTTTGGCAGTACTCGTCCTGTTGCTCCTTGCGTAAGTGAGCAAATACCACTACTGCTGATGGGCTTCTCCGTGCTCTTAAGCCTGCCTTTGGCAATGGCACATATTGAAGTGCTATCCTGGTGGACTTGGACTGTGTCGTTGTAACCTCCATAGGGTCCAAGTATCGTCTAATGCTACCAGTAGTGACACTGGCCGTCAAATTAGTCAAATGCAGTCAAAGAAAATGAGGAGTGGAAAAAGTGTGTAGCCTCTACTGTTTTGGGGGTCATCTCATTGAAGTCCTTTTAGTGCACTGTTAATAATTTCCCATTCTGATCGTATCGTAGTGCAGTACATCTTCATCTGTTTTGTGCATATGTGAGGTAGCACGCTCATAACAAGGTGGTCTGTGCACGAAAGAGGGGTCACCTGATTTGGCAACTGACCAAATAGGCTGCGCAATTGCTAACTGCACCCTCAGCACATTAACTGGCTGCAACAGTGAAACAGTAAAATGAAACAAACTCCAAACAAACTCCAGAGCCTGCTTAGTTTAGTCAAACACGCCTCACTCTCCACCATCAGTGGATCAGTTGAACTGCCTTGTACTCTTTCAAGCTGGACTGGAAATGTTCAGCTCCAAATGGGAGGGATATATATGTGTCTCTGTGTGTTGTGTGTGTGTATATGTATGATACACACACACACACACACACACACACACACACACACACACACACACACATACACTTGTGGTGTTTGTGAGAATCATTAAAAAAAGGAATGTGAAAACCTGAAAACCTTTAACTGGTTTTATAAAAAATCATCAGGCCACCGTCATGCACTTTTGAAGAATATCTCCATGTACACATGTACCCACACTAGAGTGGGTTATGCTTTCTTATTGGCTTAACAGCAAACCTGTCATGCCTGAGTCATCAGTTAGTTACAGTTTGCCACAAAACATGACATTATAATTTCTCTGATCGTTTGAAAATAACTAAAACTGATACAGTAAAGAAAAATAAATACAGTACAAACCTTTGGTTTCTGTTCCAGAGTGAAAATCAAAGCAGATCATGCAGCCAACAGTTAAGAAAGAGCAAGAAGAGAAAGCGACAGAAACAAAAGGAGAAAAGACGGTTAGTGATATTTGGAGCAAGACATTGTAATTTCAGCAGAGAGACAACAGAAAGCACTGCACTCAGCATTATAGTGTAATGTTACAGTTGACAGAGAGAAATGGGGCATAGTAGAATCAGGGGTGACCATGGAGCTGTTGGTAGTGTAACCTTTCCACAAGAACTTCGCCAAGGGGATTAATAAAGTATTAATTATTATAACTACTAGGATTTACAGTGTCACACAATCATGGAAAATCTCAACTGATGTTAATGTTGTAATAGCGCCGAGTAATTTCAGGTAACAGTGACTTTATTTTAAATTAGAAAAAAGTCTCACAATGATATCAGACATCACAGGTTAGAGGTTCCCCAGCTTAAACAGACTACACATCCGTTGCTTGAATTAGTTTTTTGTTTTTTTCACTTACTTTTTTACATTTTAATACGTGTGAATATGTTTTGACTCCTAATCAAAGCAGTGACTGCAGCAAATAATGGATGAATCTTGTGAAGCACAGAGTATGATTTGAGAGTTCATAAGGGAAAAAGTCAGACAGCCTGAAATGCACTTTTTAACATTTTCAACATTTTCTGAGTGACTTCAAATTGTTTGATTCATGAGAGAATAGTCTAGTCCTCATGTGTTTTTCAATACAAGTATTTCCATAAAACAGAGAACAAACCCTATTTGGTATGTGTGTACTCATGAAAGTAGAAACATCACTATAAAAATGCAGATATTTGCAGTCACATCACTGTTGCTGACGCTACTGGTAAGCAGACAATTTACTATAATAAATGACAATGGACCTACAGTCTGTGCCACTTCCAGCCCTCTCTCTTCTGAAGTTCTCAAAAGAGAGAGGGCTTCTCAGTAACCACAAAGACTGCAATTAAAACCCTCAGATGCCGAGGGAACAGATTGAAGTTCATAGTTCAGAGGCAGGCTTCATGGCACCACTGAGGATGCTTAATTTATAATCTGTGATGAATTATCACAATTTAATAATTCTAACTCTTAATATAATGATTAATATAATATGTGTAATATGTGAGATATGTGTTTGCAAGTTTAGTCGACAGAGCATTTGGCATTAACCAAATATGTTTTAAAAATCTAATATTATTTGACAAACATCTGAAATAAACTGAATTGTGTCTGTAAAAATAACTCACCCCCTTTAAAGGAAAAGGGCACAGGCACGAATCTATAGTGCATCGTTAAAAACTGAGTGGCCAAGACACCTTTCACTCTTCAGAAAGACTTTCAAGCTTTCACGATTGAATTGTGAGAGTGTTTGCATATAGCTGTTGCCTGGGTTCTTCAATCATAGTATCTAGCCTGATGGGCCAGAGGTACATTTTGGTCAGGTCTTCCACATGCTTTCCGACAAACACTAGCTGAGTGTAGATGTGAACTTTTCTCTTCGACCGGTAAAGAATCAAAATAAAAGGATACTCTATGTATAGTCTCTCTCATTCATTTTGAATGAAGAGGAGTTATAGGTCTGTCTTTTTTAGGTCGTCTCCATTTAACTAACTGTATTACTCCTTAAACTAACTGGTTGCACTTGATGCATATGCGTTACATAACACATAAAGGGTGCCTCCTTGAGATAAATTACAATCACTAGTTTTTAGTTTAGATCCGTTTCTATGAAATCAGAGGGAAACGTTTATAGAAAATAAGGGACACAAATATGCACATGCATATGATGAATATAATCTATTCTACAGTAATTTACTTATTGGCATCTTGTCATCTAAGCCAATAGTTACTTTGTGTAAATCAGAGAGGGAGGAGTCGCTGTTGAGGTCAATGTACATCTATAGTTAAATAGTTAAAAAATGCATTTGAAGGTAATTTTTTTTATAACGGCTTCAAAGGCATTTAAAATTTAAAACAAGTACATTATGTATGTATAACGTATGGATGCAAGCTGTGTCTTGTGTCCATGTGTTTGGACTGTACCTGGAGAAGACCCATGTAGACAAAGGAAGAACAAGAAAACTCCATTCAGTAAGGCCCCTGGCAAGCAGGGATATTAGAGTTCTGTGTGATCAAACAATGGCAACCTCTATACCTCTGGCACCCTGATTCAGGTGTTTGATAAAATTAGATAAGGGCATAGACTGTGTGAGTAAATGTGTGACATAGACAAGTTCAAACTATTGTATTTACTTGTCCTGTTTCAGAGGGTATTGTAATTTTACCTGTGTTGGAAAGGAAAGCAACAAACAAAAATACATCAATACTGCAGTAAACAGCTATTCATGTAAACGTTTACAAGTTATATTATCTGTATTTATAAGAAAATTGCAACAAAAATTATGTGAGATGCAATCTGTATGAAATAAACTAATATAACCTTTCAGCTGTATATATGAAAATACGATAACATCTCAGGAAGCAAATAGGAAGAAATAGAACTGCGTGCCTAGAGTTGTAATGCCATAAACTGACCGGGACCTTGCAGACAGAGCAGAGAAAAAAATCAGAGAAAGATTAAAGACATATAAGAAGAACTGTGTGTGCACGTGCACGGAGGTGGCCTATGTTGGAGGGAAGTTATTTAATAGCCAGACCAGTAGACATTATAGTTCACATATTGGTAGGCGTTACCTGGAAACAGCAATGAGCAGCATAAGGCCAAAGCATTGTATTAAATGCTACCTATTTTTAAAACCTACTTTATTTAATAAGAATAAAAAACTCAAAATGTTTAAACCATTTGTTCTAAATTGCGTGAAATAGTGCTCTTTAATAAGTTAGCATTACAATCCGTATTGGCATTTCCTTCCAATACAGAAACACTCAAATACTTGCTCAAATGGTAAGTGTTACTGTTTTATGAACCTATGCAGAGACACTAGTCTACAACTATTTTCATGGGCAGACTGCAGAGCAGCAGCTGTGTTGAAAAAAATGTGTAGCACATTTTGATGCATAACTATGATAATAATAATAATAGTGAATACTTTGTTGATGCCCACATTTTTGTTTGGACACCTACTAGACCTGTGTCAGCGCTACTACAGGGTTTCCGTGTCTTGTCCTCGACATGTAGCTTCACAGGAACTGGAATCAAACTGATGACTCTTGGGTTCGAAGACAACTGCTCTAACCAGAGGTATTGTGCTAAAATATGGGCAGGACTTACAAACTTAAGACTGAGTGTTTAAAAGCAGAGTCATGGTAAATGGACTTCTTCCTTGTAAAGGTGAAATGTGTCCACAGAACTTTGTCGGTCTGAGGGAAGTTGGCTAGTGACCATAAACTTATCCTCCAGGTTAGTCTCACATCACACCTGCCTTGAATAGCCTTGTCTATTGAAACAAAAGAAGGGGGGGGGGGTAGATGTAACTGTCACACCCCCCGGCAACTCCTCCTTCTCCCATTAAATGGGTCATTAAGTGTGGTCAACCTGGTGGAGGTGTGAATTAGGCCTGAGTCTTGGGGCTGCAAAATCATCCTCTGTCACTCTAAAAACTGAAGATGCATATAGGAAACAAGAAACATTTGGCCAGTAGCAGTAGCACTAAATTCTGTGTTTCATTTAAGTGCATTTAAGTGTGTTCATGTGTGTAGGTGGAAATGAAAAGGGCAACTAAGCTTTCCAAAGCCAGGCTGTTGTCTAAATGAGCTCACATTAATATGAGTTGGTATGCAGAATTGGTGTCATAGACATAGACTGCTTTTTATTTTTAATGAGTGGGAAATGGAAGAACGAGAACAGTAACACACGTCTTTAACTCAGAATGGGTTTTTTATGAGCAGTTCTCTCCACAGTACAACCCTGGTTCTCAGGAGCCACAGCCAAGCTTGTTTTCCAACCGTTTCTGTGCTTTATTGATCCATGCTGCTCTTTTCAGCACTAATAATTAGGATTCATTTGAGCCAATAAAATACATTTTATTCATGAGCCGTTAGCCTGAAAAGATCCGAGAAGAACCTTTAGAGGAAGTACAGACCACCCAAAGAAAGAAAATACCCTGCACAGAGGAAAGACTCAATGGAATGCAATGTTTGAAACATGATAGGCCACCCACAAGCAAGTGCCCCATTTATAATGTTTGTATTTACTGCCTCTACCATGCAAACTGGCACATCAAGTGTTCTCTGTGCTTAACGTTACTCTGCAATCAGACTGAAGACATAACCTTACAAACATTAGAGTGGCATCCTCCCACTGTTTTGTCTCTAATTGAAAAGTACCATTACTTTTTATTGTTTAGAACAAGACATTTACAGTACATTTGCATTAAAGGCTTACAAGTAATTAGCAGAGGCCTGAGAGGAGACGAAAATCAACTCCCATTATTCAGTATTTAATTTTGTCCACCCTGACCCGATCGCACAAGTTAAAACACCCATTTATGACAATTTTATCGCTGAAGTAATTTAAGTGGCACTAACCCTTTGTCAAAAGTCACTTCTCTCCAAACAGAGGTGCCATTAAGGGTATTTTAAATACAGGAATAATCTACTCCACCAAACGAAATAATATATTGTAAATTCCTGCAGACTGCATTTCCAGTCTTACTACACTTATTTAAGTAGTAGTAGTGACTAACATAAGTAAATCTGTACATACAGTACTGTACAGGATAGCAGGAAAATTACAGTAAACAGCATGAACGTCAAACAAGAATAAGGAAGTTTCAAGGGAAATACATTAATATTTAATGAGAAAAACTTAGTGAATACAGTTTTATACGGTGTCCTTTTTAATGTTTAATGCGGATCCAGATGCTGCTGCTCTTAAGTGAGATGAAACATGATGCTACACGGCTGTGTTAATAAGATGGCAATTACGTGTGCACACATGCATACACATAAACTCATTGACACACAGCTGTGGTAAAGACTGGTTCCGACAGCAAAACGCACCAGTCAAGCTGCTCCTACAACCTCCACTGGGATGGGAATAAACAGGGAGGAAAAGAGCTGGGAGAAGGGATTCAGACCATATGAAAGGTTTGATTTTAGTCAATTGTTTTGTGCCTTTCTTTTCAAAATCTAAAATGTATTATCTGTGAGTAGTAACAAGCCAGACAGGCCTCTTTGTATGATAAGAGCTGTGTTTCCTGTTTACTGTACAATAAAATGCTGTGTCTAATCATGTGCAAATTACCCTAACAGGAAAGTACAGTTTGCTTGTGGATCCTTTTCTTGCCCTCCTCAGACAACATCTGCTTGAGTGTCTATCTACCTGTTTGCCATTTAGATCTACCTCCATTATTCAGCACATTGACGGTAGGGAGCAAGGGGCGCACTGGTTTGTAGGGGGATCTGGTGTACCTTGAGTGGAGCAGCATGGAGTTGTGACAGGTAGATAACACCTAGATGAATAATTCAAATTGGCGTACGGTAGCTGAGTCAGTGACAAGACCAGAAAGAAAATACAAGACATGTGAATAAATCATCAGAGAAGGGACTAATAGGCCAAACACAGGAGAGGACAAGACTGATAATAACTCTTGCAACCTCTAGCTTCAGCTCTAGCTTTAATCATTCGTACAACCTTGTAGATGAATATTCCACATCTTGTCAGACATACTAATGTGTGAGAATGCAACTATAAGGTGTCTTTCTCATGCAGCATTACCACCACCAACACAAAACGTCATGACAACCATGGGGAGCTGACAAAAACATCATACATATCATACTTAAAGGAGCAAAGATATGACAGATGAGACATTCTAATGGTTGACTGAATTAGACTCGAATGAGTGTGCTTTGTGTTTTTTAGCACGGACCTATTCCGTATTACAGCCAATTCCTCACAAAACAGACACTTATGAAGCACAAGAAGGGTAGAGTGAGGTATCCTAAAATTAAAAAAAGGTATATAAAAATGTTGTGAGTCTAACCTGATCTTTGTGAACCAAAAGTGAGAGCCACTCTGGTGAGCAAGTCTGGTTTTGCATACTGATCCTCATCAGCCACCACCCAGAAACAGCCCTCTGACATCTCCTGGGGACGAATCTGTAAACAAACATGCACAGTTGACCACATTTAATTGCCACATGGTCATGTGTTTTAGAGATTATAGAGGCTACCGGGGGAAAGCATAACAAACATGCGTCGTTCTAATCAGATATTTACATATATTAAAGCTACAAAAGACCATTCCAAAGGAAGACGCTGTTCAACAGTACTGTCAGATCCCAAAGTAAAACCAAATGAAGCCAGTGTTTTGCCTACCATTATAGAGAGGGTGAGTGCCCCTTACAGCTGTATGTAGAATGATTTCCTGAGTTTGATGAGATATGAACATATGAACATCTGTATGTGCGCATTTCTGCAGGTGAGCACAGCACTAACTTTATTCATTGGCTCTGAAAGGGATTCAGCATAGGTTAATGGGAAAGTAAATTACTTTGTTAAGTTTTCCAAACGCTGGCCTCGTGTGACGCATCAGAAATGTCATATTAATAATACCAAATAACCGCAGCAAAACTGCAAAACCGGATTTTAACTGAGAGAAGTAGTGAAAGTACTGTATTTGAGACACCTCCCCGAAAGGCTGTAGACCTAGAAAACTGTAGGAAATCTGAATTATATTCTTCTCTTGCACTTCTTTGTCAGTTATGTTATTTAAACAGCAGTTGACCGTTATCTTTTTTTATTCTATATCGTTTTAACCACTTAATGTTCAAAGGATTTAAACTTTCAACCTCTGGTGGGCGAACTTGAACTATGGCAATTAAAAGCCCTTAGTTACACAAGGCACACAATCAACATGCTGAGAGCAGTGACACAAAACGTATAAAAAGAAAAAGAGGAAAGAACTCTTCAAAAGGAGGACAACACTTCACTACTTTACCTTAGATGACACACTGACACACAGGGCAGTGTTGGCATTGCATAAAATAACTTTGTTTAAGTTATGTTTTCACTTTTTTAGGGTGGCACTTACCTCGAATGCCTTTATGAATCGACATCCTACTCTCAAACGTAAGGGGCCACAATAACTTACATACTTACGCTCACTCTGAGTGATTGTGAATCTGTGTCGGGCCCAGTTAATACATTAATAAAAAAAAAGGATAGCCCTGTATGCACGAAACCTATATGTGTGTGTGTTTCTTTTTGTGTAACGTTACGCCTGGATAACATGCGGATGCTTCAGTGGAAACATAAGGTTGCCAAGTCTGTGTGTTTTTTTGGTTACGCCAGCTCAGTTTTACATTGTAAACACTGAACCACGTTGTCCTCCTTAACCATCTTTGTTGAATGCGCATCAATTATAACATAATGGAACTTGATGTTTAATGCGAGTTATATGACGTAAACGAAGCTTCTAAAAAAATCCTCGATCATTTTTTATAATCAAATTATTCAAATAATCTGAGGAATCTCTGCAGCTCTACAAAATTCAACAGGTTGCGAACACAGGAGTTAAAAGAAAGCGTTGCTTTCATTATGTTTATGAATTTGCTGTTTCTAGGTTGTTCAGGGTTCCTCTAAGTTTTTCAGTCACTCTAAACAATTTAAATGTCTACTCGCCAAAGCCTCTCTACGATAGCTGGAGTAGAAGTCGTAGTTTGAAATGTGATTAGTGGAGAACAGCTTTTTCTCAAACACAGCCAGATGTGGAGGTCTCATACAGCTGCACCATAAAACAAGGTCCTCCTCATGTCCTACTAAAACTTTCATTTTACATTTCAAGCATATGGTTTAGTTTGTCCAACACCTGTACCAATATACATCTGTTGATAAATTATTAATCAAACAACAAACTAATATCACTTGCATGTGAACCAATATTGCTCTACAGGGAACAACAGCTGTACAGTTACCAGGCTGCTTTGACAAAAGACTCTGATCATCTGTTATTTTCAATTATTACCGTCTTGGCACAAAGGTAGGAAGTTGTTTAATTCGTAGGATAAACATCTGCACTGTTCAAGTGTTGCCAGCAAACATCAGGAACAAAGTTAAGAGCCGAGAAAGGGCTACTAAAAATATGTGGCCTAGATAGAACTTTGTGTTAACTAGAAACCAGCACAGTGGGAAAACATTTCTTAAACCTACCAGTTAACTCTTAGAAGATATTTATCTAAATTGCACTGCACAAAATATGCCAAAATAGTCCAGCCTACATTTTTGAAACCTTTAGTGTAAACGTCTTCAATTTGTCAGTTAGGGGTTCATTTGAGCCAACAATATGTTGCACTGAACTATATTGAAAACCTTACCTTGGACCAGTTGAGGCGCTTTATAGAAGTCTCAAGCTTGAATTCCTTTTTAGGCCTGAGGCCATAAGGCAGCGCATGGTGAGGTGGGGAGCTTAGAGCAAACCCTGGAGGGGGTGGAGGAGGGGCACCAAATGGAGGAGGCACTCCAGGTGGAGGAGGTGGTGCAGGAACGCCAGGTAAGGGAGGCGGAGGAGGTGGAGGAGGAGGAGCAGGCACCCCAGGCACTAGGGCAGAGGATGGAGGCCCAGAAGGAATTGATAAGGAAGATGCTGTCTGTCCAATATGAGCAGTAGACAGACTAACAGGCACAGCTCCAAACTGGATAGATGAGAAGAAGAAGCAACTGTATGTAGGATTGTGCTGAAAACAGAATACTATGAATTGCTCATTGTGAAAGTTACTAAATAATTATTACTCCAAAAAAGAAAATATTCATTACATTATACATTGTCTTGTTACAACAAATTTGCCCAGAATAAAAATGTGCTGTTGAGCTGCCTGAGAGTGGGAGACATTTTTAACCCCAAATTCCAGTTTATAATTTAAAAAAAGTACAATGTGTGTCACCAAAGCACAATATACTGGCTTTAGGCTCCAAGCCATACAACTCCACTGAGGTCCACAAGTAGCCACACTGTTGCACTGGCGTTGATAATACTTAGTGGGACAAATTGATTGTGGGTTTTGGTCTCTTCGGGGTATGTTTTCAGAATAAAAGATAATACCAGTTTAATAACTATAATGCTATTTTTTGGCACCTCGGTTTCTCTGCTGCAGCAAACTGTGAAATGAACAGGTATTAATCTTGTGAACCATGTAAATGTAGTGCACAAACTATATATCTAAGTACAACAAATTGTATTTTACCATAAGACCCAGCTGGGCATAGTTTTAGTAAAAACAGGTTAACTATATATTTTTAAAGAATAGAATAGTGACTTCATTTTTTTACAAAGTTTTAATGTTGATTGTTTTGAGTTTGTTCTTTGATTTAGGCAAATATAAAAATTCCTTACAGCATATCAAGTTTATTACTAGTGAGATTATTATTACAGTGTCTAAAGCAGTGCTCAAGAAATCCCATAGAAATTAAAAATACACACACGTTTAAAGGAAGAAGAAAAAAATAGAAACTACTAAAACTAGAGAAAAAGATGGTTCGGACCCTTTAAGGCAAGTGTGAAGCACAGTGAGCTTTCCTGTCTAATACCACTGTGCTATGGGGGAAGGAGGCGTGTTCTCTCAACCATCCAGAGGCCAAATGCTCATAAACAGTTCATTCAATCTAGAACATACCCACTATGATTCGTTTTTTTCCAAAGCTCAAAATCAAATGTTATAACCAGGCCTACAATTCTTTGTGAATTG
This sequence comes from Microctenopoma stevenorrisi, assembly GCA_032270685.1. NCBI lineage: Eukaryota > Metazoa > Chordata > Actinopteri > Anabantiformes > Anabantidae > Microctenopoma > Microctenopoma stevenorrisi. The sequence continues at coordinate 10,126,901 of JAUMTR010000017.1, forward strand.
TATCATACAAAGCAAATGGCTTATTGATCCATGAACCAGTTTTAGATTAAAGACACACACTAAAGGTCAGCCCTGGGCCTTTTTTTCTGCCACTGTCTCAAGAGGAAAGAACACCTTTGCCGAATAAACAAGTGTGTGTATGTGTTGGTGAGAGTTGCACTGACACAGACACGGTTATACAAAGTGTGTGAGTGAGTGAGTATGTGTGTGTCCACACCAGCTAAATGTGCCATCATCATTTGAAGCAAGGTACTATTTGAGTATTCATTCTGTGTTTGCCCTCTCAAATTGAAAAATTATCGGGAAAATAAAAAGGAAATTCTCTTCCCCTCTCTGAGTTTGTAGTTATCTTGCAGTTTCAGAGCGTGGAGTAACTCTCTAGAGTGTTGGGGAGGGGGGGGGTTGATGAGAGGCCTAGTAGTGAAGCTGACGGGGGTTGTCAGAATAAATTGCTTTTAGAACTATTTCCTCTTATGGGATAGCGATCAGAGAATTAGAAATGGACAACACGAAAGGACTGGTCAGTGTTCTCATTAGACTTTGTGTGAGCTAGCCAGTAGAGCAGCCTCCATGTCAAGTCACACTGCAGGCTCTAATGGATAAAACCTCCCCTGTCCCACTCATCTAAAAATGGAAAGTTATTCTTAAAAACGTAGTAGGCTAGATTTCTGGGCATTGTTGAGTAATTAAATCTAGTGTTTATAATGATGTACTGTACCTGTGACCTGAAGGCCTGCAGCTCTGCTTGGAGTTCAGCTATTTTGTCTTCACACTTCACCAAATGAGACTGTGCCTCCTGTCTGCTTAAAAATTCCTCGTCAAACTATAAAGAGGAAACGTAGAAAAATAAATCACAAGCAAACACGGGTACTGAAGGAATTAACATGATTTATTATTAAGTTGTTTAAGTCTAATTATTTTAAGTAATTACCACTAATTTACCTCAATTGACCGAATCGCAACCATTTGCCAAAAATTAATTCATTAATAAAAACATTTAAGTATCACACACTTATGCATAAGCAGTGACTTGATCCATCTAATAAGCATCTACAACGTGCTGCTATCCTGACTCAAAGTAACCATAACAACCATACCATTATAATCAAGTTTCCCCAACAGATTATTTTTTTTAGTCTGTTTTTACTCACGTAGCTCAAGCTATAGCACACCTTAAAGAGTAGATAGCAGAATGAATATTTACTTTCAATGACATGAGACCAATAAACAGGTTTTTATGGATTGCTGTTGTCTTATGGCACATTCTTACTCACAAAATCTTTTTACTATGAGTAAGATAGAAGAATCTTTTCACAGATTGTCACATGGCATTTGGGCATTTTAATGTAATCAATTTTACAGCAAGATGCTATATTCTATAAAGCTTAGTTATAAAATAACAATTTTCTTTTGGAAAAGAATCAGATCCATATATAATTTTCTTCTAAATGATGAGTACAAATTTACTTTACACTCGGTTCTCAAGTTACTGCTTTGATCTTGTGTTTTTTAATATTTTTGTTTAAACAGATGTCATTTTATAGAACAAATCAAAGTGAATGCCAACAACTTTGTGTAGAGGATATATGGTAGGATTAAGAACTAGCTTGCTTTAGTCAATACTTGCCTTCTGTGCGAGTTCTGACGCTCTTTGTTCATATTCCTCAATTCGAGCTTTATCCACACACACCTCTGAAAACAGAAGACACATCAGAATCCCTTAGACCTTACCGTATGTATCTGTATTTGGGAGTATCTGCCAGAAATGTGTAACTTGCCTAAGAGGTGGCTGAAGTCGACATCTATGCGCTTGCGGTAACTGAAGTCTGGGTCAGTGCCACTGCGGTGAAGCACAATCTGAGACACACACTCCTCTATGATCTTGAAGTACTGTGGCCTGAGGATGATAACAAAGGACTTAAATCACAACTAGAAACATTCAAAAGTTATTTTATCTGTTGAAAGGAACTGAAATGGGACAAGCAGCCAGGTGTAAATAAAAATATATCAAATGCAAACATCCTCTACAGGTATTTTTGTGCAAACATTAAGAGCCATGACATGTGTAATGTGGGTGAAATCTGCAGCAGATAGGAGAGAATGTTAGTGAATTTCACATGCGCAGGCAGCCTCATTAAAGCAGTTGACATGAGAATCATATCTATCTTGAATTCTTATGCTGTCTAATGAACACCTAACCCCCGACACACAGCACACTCGGAGAAAAAGAAGAAGGAAATGCTAGAAGCAACATACACAAACTGGGAAAGTTCGATTTCAACATTAAGATGAATAAATAGAATACAAAATCTAAACAATGGGGTTAAATAGATGACGAAGTGAAATGAAAAGGAGGAACTGTGCTCTCAGTTATACAAGTTTTCCAGGATGTACAGTCACAAACTGACACATTAGAGTCTGAATGAAGATTAAAATATCAGCTATCAAACTGAAAAAGGCTGAAAAGTTTCTCAGTGAGGGTGCTGGAGGTTCTTTCATTACTGTATATTCTTAACATCAAGGATACCAACAATTACATATCTAACGATTAGTGCATTCATCATCTGGGAGAAATGCAGTTTGAATGATCAGATACGATGCCTTACATTACACGCCAATGGTGAGAATTAATACTACAAGAAAAACTCTGGAAATTCAGATAAATACTTGAAACTCATATATAAACAGTGTGAAGGGCTACACCATATGGTATAAGATTGAGGAGAAAAAAAATGCAATCACACATGACATTAAACTACACATTTTCACTATGAGATTAAATATTTGTACAAAAGTATGTTTCATAAGCGAAAACAGAAAAAACATATAACAAGTTACTGGCAATTTTTTTTTGAGCCACATTTGAAATTATACCTTGATTAGTTTTAATAGTTTGTTTGTCGGGGTGGGGGTGAATAACAAAATTAAAAAAATCTCTATCTGTGGCATGATCATTCAGTCATGGATAAACCAAAATAAAAACCTTTGCTCACTTAACAAAATTAGAAGAATGTTTAATGTTAAATATATATAGAACTTAAACTAAATATTAACTTTGTATAACTACAGTATAGAAATAAAAAGTTTGTTGGCTTTTGTGTGTGCAGTAGTTATTCTTACGTTAGTACTAATGCTTACAAAACAGCTGGCCGGAGTACTGGGAGTCATAAAGACACTGACAGTTTAGGTGATGTTTTCGGGTGGCGACAATTACACGTAATACATTTCATATTCTTTCGATTAGAGCTCTATCTTTTGATCAAGATGAGGTTTAACTCACACCCAGCTGTGTGTGAACTGACATAAAATAAGCCTTTGAAAAGTACCATTAATAGGAGATGAGAAACACTCTGGAGTCATGGATGCTGTAGATGGAAAGGAGATGAAAGAGACAGCATTCTCTTTGTTAGCCAATGTCACTGAGTGGGTTTAAGGCGAGACTTCCACAAACATAAGTTCTTCACCATTGTTCAAAGGTGTCTCCGTATACATTACTCTAAGCTGCGAGGTGTCAGGCATCATTATTATCACAAAGAGCATAACTTACATTACTGTAAACTTCTGACTAGAGAACTATGGCCTATAAGGAAAATAATGCAGCGGACGAATAGGGCTTATGCTAAATAAAAACTCTCATACATTAAGGAAGATAGTGAGGGTAAATTAGTGAAAGATATAATGAATAAAAAGTTTCTGCATGTGCTGCACTTTTACCTGATCAAGTAGTCATTGCGTATAAGCATCAGGTGCTGCAGGATGGAGAGGAAATAAGGCTCTGCACTGCTGTCCTTCACCATGTTATGCACAATACTGAAAACATCCCCCGCATCAGTGCAAAAAGTCAAGGATTCATACCTAAACAAAACCTCTGATGCCACTGAAAATAAAATAAAACTACATGTTTTTTGTTGCCGTTTGATTTCCTTTAGTTCATTTTTCTTTTAATTTGTAATAAAACTGTCCATCTTGTCAGCAGTAACCGACAGCGTATAGAACAGTAGTCTCATTTACAAGAACCAGAGACAGACAGAGAATTAGCGGTTGACCAATTCATTGGTTGGCCAATTAATCAGATGGCTTAACTCAGCTCCTCCGCACAGAGCAGGCAGGGAATAAGATGAGATGAGACTTTACTAGTTTAAAACTGTACATCATTACACCAAAAAGCAGACTCTCAGAGTGCCAAATATCCCACGTCTCTCAGAGGTTCCAGGAGTCTCACGCATTTTAATAGCGGCTCCTTGACAACCACAATCAGGTATTTCCTCTCATTAGCAGACCTACCGCACACAGGAGTATTCAGCTTGGCAGGAGCTACAACAGTAACAATAGTGAGGCCAGTGCACAATGTTGGTCATCTTGGAGTTGCAGAAACTTTTTTTAATTTAAAATACTATATATGCTTTACATACTGTATATACGTGTATTATTCTGTATATCCTCATCTAACTCCACCGTTGTCATCTCCAATTTAGAACTGCTAACGTATTGTAATTTATCTAACAAAAGCATACTGATCTTACAAATGAGCCATCGGCCTCACAGGTCTCTAAAAATCAGCCATTATGGTCAACCACTACACAGAATTCATTCTTACACTTACAAGTTTCAATATGTAAAATAAAAAGGATATTCCAGCTCATTCTTGATGTCTTCCAGCCTGTGAGAGAACTCCATCATGTCCTCTTCTTTATGCTCCTCAAAGACTCTAAGCTGGATGTCAAGGGCCTCGTTCCTGATGGTTCCCAGTTGCTACCGATGGATTGAGGCATAAAAGGAATAAAATGGAAAACAAATGGAAATAAATAAAGTAAAATAAATCATAAACAAAGGCTTAATCTGACATGACCACCAAAACAGAAGCATCAAGCTCAAGTAAAGACAAGCAGCTCATTCTAGACGACATTACTCATCATGATAAACAGATGTGGGTGAAAGCTCCTCATTTTAATTTATTAGTTTTCTTGGCGGCTACAGAAGCATTGTTTACAAGATAAACATGTTAGGTAGATGGTATAAAAGCCAGTAGAAAGATTATTAGCCCAGGCACTACATATTGGTTTCTGGGTGCTGGTGCAGACGGAGTACGTGCAAACTCTCCTCTGTGTTTCATAAATGATTTGCTGGAGCAAATCTACAATATTTCACTGAAGTGGACAACTCATTTAAATATTAATACAAGGTGAGCAAGCGAGTGTGTGTGTGTGTGTGTGTGCGTGCGTGTGTTATGTTGTGCTTACCGGCAATATCTCTTTCAGGCCACAGCGCATAAATTCATTTCTGATGTGCAGCCTGAAGTCCAGCTCATCAGGAGATGTTACTAGTGCATTGATGAGCTGCATGCATGCCACCTGCAACATAAAAGGTACAAAGAACAAAGGGACACACAGAAGGATAGAAAGAAGGGTGAGAGATGGAACCAGGAAAAGAGACGATGGTCTACTTCTTCCAAAAAGTTGATGAAAAACACGCCGGCATGCATTCTAAATGAGTTATGTCCCTTGGAAGCAGAGGACCATAACTAATGCATGTCTATTTTCTCCAGTCACCAACTAGAGGGGATGATTTTAATATTAATGCAACAACTGCAGACCCATACACACAAAACTAACAGTCAATTTAAGGGCAAACTCGCTCTTTTGGAAGTTGTTTTGCACTCCCTCTCTGAGTTTGGTTTACTACACAGGGACGGCTGCATCCTGTGACAGACAGAAAAATCAATTATTGATCAGTAAAGTAATCCACTCATGTGTGAAAAGATGGTGAGACGACGCAACAGCAGAAGGATATTCAGATGTATTAAGGTTCACTGTCAAATTGATAGCAGGGTCTTATTTTTTTTTGTAATGGCACTTGAGCTTCATAATTACCAGTTTTGAAAGTATCACTTTAAAATCATAATAGCTAAGGAGCTAACTTTATGAAGTGGCTTAAAACGTTGGTCTTGACTAATGACTGGACTACAAATGACAGTCAAGGTACCAATAACACTGTTATGTTATCATAAAGTTACAGGTATGTAAATGATTTCCTGGCCTCCACATAAACTTTGATTTTCTTTTAGTAAAATTAATTTTACTAATAGCTGACTTTAGCTAACAGCTAACTATGCTAACTATGCAAAGAGTTGAAACATTTGTCAATTTTCACTTCCCTGGTAAATGTCCACATTTCCTAAACCAAAGGGTGCCTGGGAAGGTTGTGCAAAAATGTTTTTAAGTAGGACAAAAAGCCTTTGGCCACACATCACCATGAATATATTAACTGTATATGAGCTTCAATGATGCATGGGGTTAAATAGGATGATGCTGTGTATTAGAAAATAATAACAATGCGTAAAAAAAACCTTCTAAACCTTCCAGTATAATTGGATTATGTTTGTATAGACACAGATTAGATTCATGTATTAAGGAAACTCCAGCTTCCAGGGCATTTTCGAGACTTTATTCTTACAGGTCAGATTAATCCGCGGTTATTTGGGATTTTTCGTCAACTTTATTCTCCTCTTCTTGTAAGATAGCCCTAAATCACTGAAAATCTTTTTCTTAACCAGAACGAATACATATATGCTCCAAGAACAGTCAAAATAATAACAGATACATGCAATTTGGAGGTGCTTGAATATTGTCATTGTGTATCTATCAATTACAACGTTTAACAACCAGTTATAACAGAAAAGAAGAGCACATCTAAAACAAATTACTGGTAGAGTTATGGAAAAATAACTTCTCACAGCCATTCCATAAGTCATTTCAGAGAAACCTGAGGGAAACAAGGTGTCAGTGACTCTTACTTGTAATTGAACCGAGCGATCTCGTAGCCCTTGAACAATGGGACTGAATCTCTCAGTGGCTCGCCATTCCCCTGCTGTGGTGATGGCTTCAAGAACCTTTTCTAAACTAAATGAGTATATGAAACACAGAAGTGAACATTGTAGGAAGAAATTAGAAAATATATTATATTAACAAGGAATTTGTTATTGTGATAATTTGATCTCGTTTATTTTACTTTTCATGTCAGTTTTTGCAGTTGAAAAGATAAGATGCGATAAAGCTAAGCCTTCATTAATTCCCCACAGGGAAAATTTGGGTGTTACAGCAAAAGCAGCAAAAGAAAAATATCAGTAAATAAATAAATTTAAATTAAATATTTGAAATAGAAAAGAACATAAAGTCAGTCAATGAATCAATTTCATCACCTTCAGTCAAGATTTCAGATGGATTTGAATTGAAATCTCAAACTGAACATTAAACATTAATTTAATAGCTAATGTATGCATGTTAAAAAATAATCAGATTATTAAAGAAAACTTAATTTAAAAACCATTATATGGTCGTATATGTCAATATTGTTTGACAAAGATCCTTAAAAAAACACTTTGTAATGAAAGGAAAATTGGTGGTATTGGTAATGTATCAGCTGTACCTTATATGTGTGTGCAATTTAAACTTTCAGCCAAGAGACAATTTAGCTTTCATCGTCAAAACAGCTGTATAGGCATAGATGTGTAAAAATAATAAAAGAAGCAAAAACATACGTGTTCTCTTCGCCCACAATGCAGATGGCTGACAGCAGCTTGACAAGGTCAGTCATCATGGCTGACTGGGAGGGATCAATGGCTTTTGCCAGTAAAGCAAGACATTTCTCCTCTCCAAGGATTCGATCCAGACCATACTGTCATAAACACAAAACATACTTACCTAAAATATCACATTGCACCAATATAATATATCAAGTTATACATATTTACCTACAATCCCAAATACATCACATCCATTGCACAGTACTAAAAATATAATACCACACAAACCCAGTTCTGCACCATCTAGCCAATTTCTAAAAATGAAAATCCGATTAGATAGCACAATTAATATTACACTGATTGATGATTCTGTTTTTTCTATGTTCAATAATACATTTGAAAAAACATATATTATTACACAATATAATTAATAAAATAACAATATTGTCCTTGTAATTGTCAATAAAATGTTGTACATCTTAACGGTATTGTACAAAAAAGCCTGTTTTGGCAACATTAAGAATGGTAATTACTCAGTCCAAAAATACATTAAAATGAAATAATGTTCTCTAATAATTAATAAGTAATTTCATTCAATAAAACAAAGAGCTCTTTAATCTGTGCGTCATGGTAGCTTTATAGTTAGTACATGTCATTTCCCTTGTTTCTCTTGTTCCACCTTTACACATTTAAATTCTTTATATGCTAAACATTTTTCATAACTTTGAATTCAGATTTTGTTTTTGTATTCAAATAGTTGTATGCAAATAGCTGAATTATATACTATAAATATATTACAATTTTCAAATTTTTTAAATAAATATTCATATTGTTAAGTGGACGGTTTCCCAATGTCACACCTTTTAGTATTACATTATTATGGCACTGGTGACAGGCAATACAAACTGTGCAATATGCAACTGTGTGACTTGACGCAGGAAGGCAGCCGAAAAAGAGGCTGCACTGACAGCTGGCAGAGAACACCTGTCTTCCTTGCATTGTGTGTACATCCCCTCCCAAGATGTCTCTCTAGCCAGGGAAAGGTCTGGGCTGACAGAGAGGCCTACGGGTAAATGCTGGCGTCTGGCGCCTGTTGAGACGCAGGATTACATGAGACCTTACAGCAAATTTTGTGCCAGAGCGCCTGGATATGTGTCTCCGTTGAGTTTTAGCTCCACGTGCAAGATTATTTTTCCTCTATGGCTACTGTGGACTGACAGTGCACAAGAAGGAAAAGCACTTCATTAAAACATCATAGGCCTGTGCGATATTATATTATACATTTTAATATTATTATATTTAAATGTTATTAGATTATATATTACTGTATATTTATCTTTTGTGGATTCTGTTCATCATAATATGATCTTATTACCTTAAAGTTTTACAAACTTCGGCTGTGAAACCATTTAGGCTCAAATTTAAACTGTGAAATAATACCAAAACCCTACTTACACAAATGTTTGCAAGCAAACACTACTGTGTAAAGTTAAAGAAGTAGCCAGAAATATCATAAAATACACTTCATCTCAGCCTTAGTTTTGAAAAGGCATTGATTCAAAATTATATTTATATGCAATAGCTCAATAAGCAACGTAGTAAACAAGCAAAATTAATTAACAGCATTACCTTATTGTTCATGATGGCTTTGAGACACTGGACAACTTTATGTTGGTTCCTTTTGTCAATCTTCTCTTGCCTAAGAAAGAGACTAATGAGGTGCAGCTCACAAAAAACTGTATAATCTCATATATATATATATGTATATAAAGGAAAAGTATCTGTACAACTTACTGTTTCTTAAACAGCAACCTCTCCAAGTTGTCCAGCAGCAGTCCAAGACCCTCATGTCCGAAGCTCTGCACCCAACTGAAATAACAAACAGTAAATCAATATCAACATAGTGCAAGACTCAAACTTATCAATCGCAGTAAAAAGCTTTAAGACAGAAAAACACGTGTAGAATTCACAACTTTGTGCTGAGGACAAATGCAGCAGAAGTAAACATTGATTTGAGGGTGGAGACAGAATATTTATCCTAGGATGGAGAAAGTGGCATTTGTGAGTTGAAGATTTAGAAAATTTAAACTGTTTAATCAAATAAGCTACAGGAAGATCAAACATTTTTCTCATGGAAGTAGATTCTGGAAATCATATGAGTTTTTACTTGTCTATACTTCCCACTACCTGCCAAACCTGCTACTCACACCAGTCAGTCAGACTTGAAAAGCCCTCTGGAATGGAAAGTGAAACGTCGTCAGGAAAACTAACAAGTCCAGTTGCTACTGGATAAACCTCTTTTGAGGTAACCATGACCTGGATGACTGACAACCTTCACAGATATTCTTATTTTATCTATTTATTGCAGTCTTACTACATTCCAGTGTTACTTAAAGTAATGTCTTGACCTTCAGAGCACTTGAGGCAGCTTACTGCTAAAGCAGGAGGTTGTAATGAACTTCAGTGTGGGTTACAAGTATAATCTAGATGGAAACAAATGTATAAAATAAATATGGGAAATACTTTCTTTAGTCATTTGATATTCCCTCATTAAACCTACTTTAACTTTCAGACTTCTTAGATACAAAAAAAACAGAACAACAACCTTTTTTTCTGACAAATCAGATGCTAACGCCTCAGGTCAAAACTGGTGAATAGAAACAGTGGCTATAAAAGAACAGAGGAGAGGAGAAGTTTTAATACTGGCCCGAATAAGAAGCACACATGGGAAGAACTATTATATTGTGAGTTTAGGTGAAAAACCTTAGGTAGGCAGAAAACGAAGAAAGATTGTGAGTGACTCTTTCTCCCTACTGACTGAAACTGAAGAACATCTCAGAACATTAGCATGCACTGTTTGTACAGTTTTAATCAACAAGCTGCATGCCTCCCAGCATCAAATCTACAAAAATCCTCAAGGTGACATGAAATGGGAAGCCGTTATCGGAATTTAATTTCTTGAAAACTGGTATGGAGTTGTATGTAGCTGTGTGTCCATGAGGTGATTTGTCTGTTGTTACACTGTTCTGCTGATAAAGAATAAAGATGAATAACATATTTGTGTATTTAAACTCTATAAAGCCCAGACTTCAGTTACCTTTAGTGTTTCTTTTGTTTTATTTATCTTGCATCCATGTTATTTCTATTCAACATCCATCACAAAACAACTGCAATGGTGATTATTTCGCTATGTTTGACTTGCCTGCACAGACTTGGTAAATTTAAAGATTATTTATCATTTGTGACCCATTTCTTATTCACAAATTGTGAATGTTAGCTGGTCTATCTAGGCAGCCTGTTAGCTCTGTGGTTAAGGCTGAGGGCTGGGATGCAGGAATAGCAGGATCGATTCCCAGCTGAGTCACACAGCCCATCCCCCATACCAGGTATGTCCCCGAGCACCGCCTGTAGCTGTTCACTGTTCGCTGTGTTAAATGCAGAGAATACATTTCGTTGTAACATGAAGAAATGTATCAATGGATTCTTCTTCTTCTAATTCTTAAAAACATTTTATCTTTGCAGAGAAATACTGCAAAAATCCTTCTTTCTTTTTTAACCTTATAGTCATAGCTCAACCTCATACTAAGAATCAGAGATATGTTAGACAGTGTTTTGTGCAATTAGACGTATGACTGATAAAGCTTTTTTAAAAAGAAACAACTTGCTTGATGCATTAGAGTCTCAGTGTACAATCTGCAGATAATATCGGGCATCCGGTTGTTTGAGTAAGCTGAGATATTTAATAGACAACAGAATGTGCATGCATGGAATGCCCGAACATCTCAGGCATAGCAACTGCTTTAACACAATCATAGTGAATGTTTATTATCACACTGGCTTAATTTATTTAACCATTTCCCAATCAGAACAAAAGTTAAAGAAAGAGCATGGACATCTTCTTTGAGGTATGACTGTGTGTGTGACAAGGTCAGGAAAGGAAGATGACCATAACTGCTGATGAAGACAGTGAAGGCTGCTACCAAGGTCGCTAAGGAATATGACTGTCCAAAAATTTCAATTTAGCCCAGACTTCTCACTGAGCCATGGTCTAGGCCATTCTGGTTATAGAGTAGGCAGGGCGGGAGTGTTGACAAGAGCTTCATTAAAATGCATAGCTCAGTGGCAATGGCACACTAGTTTTTCATCATCAGTAGGTGAGGCAGAGAGCAAAGAAAAATAATCAGTTAATCTATAGCGGGAACTATTGCACAAGAAACCCACGGGTCTGAGTAATCACAGTCTGCTGCAACAAATTTTCAAGACATCTGCCTGGCAACGAGAGTGAAAAGTAGAAATGTATAGTGGCAACTTTGTCTTTTCGTTTTAGAGGCCATCTAGGCACTTTGTGACACTTTTCTACAACATCTGGAAGAAGTCACATTTTTAATAGCAAGAACAATCAGGCTAAATATATAATTCATATACATGATGGGATGGGTCTTTATGTCATGGTAGAAGGTTAGGAAGAGCTAGGCACACGTTAAAGCCAGCAATGAATACACTGTCACCGTGGTTTGGAGGCGACAGTGCTAACTGCCACACTACTGTGCTATTTTATTATTTTGCTCTATGAGAAACTGTAATGACACTGAACTATTTGTTCCTCATGGTGACGTGATATATTGTTGTTTAGCAAGCAGCATGTATTTACAAAGTTATTTAGCGATATAAATGTACAAATGATATATGAAAACATACCATTTTTGCATTGCTGTCCTAAAATAAGTAGTAATTCCCTCATCAATTAAAATGATAACTAAATAAATCAGGCAATATAACCATATAATGTGCAGACCTGTGTGTTTATCCTAATACAGTTATAATATGTGATTTCTATTTGACATCCTGTCTGTCTAAACTCCAAAGTGATTAAAGTAGTTTAGATTCTGTTTGCTAATCTAGCATGCTCTAGCAGCCCTTGGGTTTCATTAGTTCCTAACAACACCCCTCCCACATCCTGACTGAAAAACTTCAATCACATTCTCTGCCTGAATGTCTTTAGTGTTTGGAGTCATGATGTGCAAAAATGATCTGAAAACACTTTCCAAAGCGTTTCTTTGCTAGACAAACATGGCAGCACAGCTTTATGGCTTATCCGTTAATACAGTATTACTTTATGTTAAAGAGACACATTCAGCTTGATCGCATACCAAGGTTTGGGTCCTTCCAATGTTTGTACAAGCCACAAAATAGAGCTACACATGCTGCTTTCCTATTTGCAGCAAATATTTGGATGCATGGTCTATATCTATCAAGAGCCCACAGGAGCGGCACTGTAGTGTGGTGGTTAGCACTGTCGCCTCACAGCTAGGGTTCGATTCCCGGGGTCAGCTGGTTGCCTTTCTGTGTGGAGTTTGCATGTTCTCCGCGTGTCTGCGTGGGTTTCCTCCAGGTAGTCTTCCTCCCACCATCCAAAAACATGCATGTTAGGTTGATTGGTCACTCTAAATTGTCTGTAGGTATGAATGTGAGTGTGCATGGGTTTTTGTCAATGTGTTGGCCCGGCGATGGACTGGCGATCCATCCAGGCTATAACCCACCCCTCGCCTGAAGACAGCTGGAAAAGACTCCAGCACCACTTGAGACCCAACTGCGGATAAGCGGAGGATAATGGATGGAAGGATTTTAGCCAGTTTTTTGTTTTTAAATCTCAGACTCTCTTTACCTCAACTTCATAGGAGTAAGTTGGGGTGCCGCGTCTTTCTTAGCTACACAACAGAAACAAAACAAGCCCAGTAATATTAGACTGAGAACTATCAGCTCATAAAAGCACCAAGAGAAAGCAAAGAACTGAGTATTAAGAATGAGGAAACAAATTCACTACAGAAATCCCTTAGAAAAACAAACAGTCATAAATCAAAGAGAAAAAATAGGCATCTTATGTGGCTAACTTCACAGCTAAGGTAGCTTGACTTCTAACATAGTCTCAGGAGAATTTCACAGTAGCGCAGTGATGCACTGTGCTAAACCAGTTATGAACCAGAAATAAATCAATTAATAAAAAGGAATGAGCTAAAATTACTGCAAGGGGGACATCTGAAATAGGTATAGTGGTCATTTTATTCCGTAAGGATGCCAGTATAAGACCATCACATAAAAAAAAATGTTAAAGCCCAGTTCTTTGTTTGTTTCTTATTCAGTTTAATTGATGTGTTTGTAATATTGGCTATTATACAGTAATTCCCTATTACAAAAAGATGCTTTGTGTGTATTTTATACTTACAACAATGCTATCAGTATGAAAAACTTAAGGAATTGTGAAATGTTGTGTGCAGTACATAGTGGGTGAATATATGAGAGGAAAAAAAAACAAGGTTTATTATAAGACTGGTGTAAGGAAGAGGGATGCTAAAACTTAGCCTACTTTACTGCTAAACTGAATAAAAAATACCTGAAAAGTCAGGTATATCAAAAACCAATTTCCACTTGTTTGTCAGATCCATTTATCAAATGCAGTTAATATAATTACATTCCATAGCCTTACTGATCCTGTGGGCTGGCACTGTGGCCTCCGCTCACAAAAAAGAGAGAGAGCTGGAATAGCTGGGGTAGGAAAGGTATACAGGGGTCAGAAACAAGCGTCACAGGGTGACACTCTAGAGCTGCAGGAAGTACCAAATTACTTCTAAGTCTGTCTGCTCCGCCAGAAGGATTCTGATGAGGAAGCGTGCAAGTCTGTGAGCCAATACAGGAAGAATGCTACCAGCTGATTTAAGACGAAGGCGATGAGTGAGAATTGTTGCTAGAATAGTGCCTAGACAGTGACAGTGATCAGCATCCAAAAACAGTGGCAGACATAATGTTTTTACTGCCAAGCCAATCCCATAACTCAAGACTGTAAGGGTGCTATTAGATAGCAAGAGGTTACCACAACTGGCCCAGTGTTTCTGGCAAAGACAGATTTATGGTCAAGCCAAACTATGTCATGATACATGGGCCTGATTTTCCATTTTATCAGTGGTGACTTGATAGAAAGTCTGGGCCTACAGCCCACATTTTCCTGAGGGATCACACAGGTAAGGGTCCCATAAACACAAGCAGGCATCGATAGATTATGTTAGTCGGTTGAAATATTGTTTTCTTTTTGCTAACAAACTATGCTGTTGTAAATAACAGTTTGCATTCACCCAGCTCTCAATAACTTTAACCAACTTTTTTAAAGCTTGATGCATTTCACTAATTATTGATAAAAAATGTATTAATGTTTATACTAATGTTAATTTAATACCTTATAAGTTAATGGCTAAAATCAATGTCTTACATTGATAAAAAAGAGAACTTTTAATTGTAAATATAATCCATTTTTTGGCTTATAGTTACAGTTTGCATATTTAATTAAACATTTGAATTTGTTTAGCCTAATTGAAGTTTTGAAGCACATCACTGCTTGGCAGGATTTGCACATTTTTGTTAGTGTCATTGATTCTAATCAAAATCAAAGGCTCACTAAAAAAGCTCTTAACACCAATTTTCTCTTGGCTGTCTTGATAGAGATGCAGTGTTCAAAAGGGTCTAAAAACATAATGAAGTCTCTGTTCTTTTACTCCTACATCCATGTGCCGTCACTCATGCATTATTGGATAAGTACGTGGGAAAGACCAGTGGTGGGCGGCGGTGCTTTCACATGCAAACTAAAAAGCTCAGCCTGCCAGGAAGAAGACTATATTAGCAAGCGAAGGCTCAGACATAGAAAATCCAAAATTAAAATATACATAAAGTGATGTTGATCCAGTGTTACTGAACTAATTAGTGGCAACATAAAAGGAAGAAAAGTGGGTAAAGGTGATGTTAGATAGACCAAGCACAAAAAGCCAAAGGAATCTACTCAGGGGCCAAAGTATTGCAGAGAGACAATAGTGATTACTGCACTAAGCCAAATGAAACCAATATAAAAAAAAATCTAAAATAAAATAAGCCTAAAATAATGTACAAAAATATGGTATACTATACTGTCATGGCTAAAAGAACAACTGACAAACATCCAATGCCATTTACACTGCAGCTGCACTAACTAGATCGGTTACCAAGCACACATTACTGGGACCAGTTGGCTTCCTGTTGTTCAAAGTAACCAATAAACAGTTAAAGTAGATTCATTTAATTCATACAATCATTTTAAAGGTAAAAGTTAAAACTCACTGAAAGGTCAAAATGATCAAAGGAGATATACATGGCAATACAATGGTGCAATCATATCATTATATATTTAATTAGTTTTAGATTTTAACTTGTGACAAAATGTTACCTTCCATAATTTGACTGGAGTTCAGCTTTAAGATACAAATAATATGAAAAAGGTTACGGATCACTGGTGTGGAACAATACTTGAACAAACGGCAAACAGATCGTGAATAAAATACCATGCAAAAGTGCATAAGGTGGTATAAAACTGCAGTCCTTCTCAATCAGCAAAGAGTACCACGACAGAACTAGAAAAGTGAAGTGTCAAACTCCACATCAGTCTTTAAAGTATGATTACTTACAATCAAATTAAATCATATGTCTGGCTATGTGGCAATATGAGGGGGTTACATCAGTGATCAGATTTTTGACTGCCTTTAACGTGGTTCAGGCAGAGTACATGATAATGTGAAACAAACTTGCTAATCCCCAACCTCAGAGAGAAAAAGCCCAAAGCAACAATATAAATCTAAGAGAGAGAGACAACCAAAACAAGACTGTCAAGGATTTGCCCATCAATGTGCCTTAGACCAAAGAAAACCCTCCTCCCTCTAGTCACAGCGTCAGATTTACTTTGGTAACAAATAAACCATGACTTCGATTAAGCATTGTGACACAAAACTAGCTATGCTACCACAAACAGTAATATGTTCAAGATGTGAACCAGCGCATACAATCTGATCTAAAACTAAAACGTTATGATTAGACACTTAGAATGGGTACACTTAAAAAAATGATCTAAATGAAACCTAATTTAGAGATTTTTTATTGCTTTATAAAAGTGTGGATATAAAAAGTAAATGCAGATTTCAGAAATGGAAAGTTAACAAAGAGCTGAAATTAAGGGTTGCACTTTATTCATCTAATAATGCAAGTGCTTGGCCTCGCCCCGTTTGAAAGTACCTACACCAATTTGTTGTAACACACACACACACAAACACCAGAGATGGCTTTGCCTTGACAGTGTAGCATAATATGAATGTATGCATACAACTAAAACAATGCTAATGATTAAATACACTGGACAAATAATCTACAAGCACATTAAAAAAATACTTTGATTAACTGATGGACAGAGGTCTGGCGAAGGAGAAAAAATTAAGTAATTTCTTTATCTTTTCTACTGCAACTGAAAATGCATTATAGTGGAATGTCAGCTCTAATATAGTCTGAAACTTGGACATTATATGCATGAAAGGTAGTGCTTCTTTTTGGGACACTACAACACATGTAATGTAATTAGATAACAAAGTAGCTGCATAACAATGTGCTAGAGCTAGTAGTAGTGGTAAGTAAGTTTGTTGTATTTATTTTTAGCTGCTGACTCCGGAGACTCTGTCATCCTCGTACTTTTAGACTTAACTGCTGCATTTGACACGGTGGATCATGACATTTTACTTTCCCGTTTGGAGCGGCAGGTGGGCATCAGAGGCTTAGCTCTGGAGAGGTTCAGGTCTTATTTGGCAGAGCGAACCCTCTGTGCATATGTCTTCCTCTGCTCCCTCCTGTGTGGGGTTCCACAGGGCTCAGTTTTAGGTCCCCTTCTGTTTCTTTTATATCTTCTCCCGCTGGGATCCATTTTTAGGAAGCATGACATAGCTTTCCATTGCTATGAAGATGACTGCCAGATTTATGTCCCATTAAACAAAAAAGACGCACACTCTATAGTCCCTTTGCGGAAGTGCCTTGAGGACATTAAGCCCTGGATGGCCCCTAACTTTTTAAAACTCAATGAAAACAAGACAGAGGTAATTATTTTTAGTAGCCCCACCATGACACCCAACCTGGACCTGGGCTTTCTTGCACAATACATTAAGCCATCAGTAACTAACCTAGGGGTAAAAGTGGATGCTGACCTTAAGTTTGACAGCCAAATCAGGGCTGTGGTCAAAGCCAGCTTTTTTCAGCTGAGGCAGTTGGCTAAAATAAAGCCAATTCTTTCTAAGCAGCATTTTGAGACAATAATTCACGCATTTATCACTACTCGGCTGGATTACTGCAACGCACTTTATGTAGGGGTCAGTGCTTCCTCCATTAATCAGCTTCAGTGGGTTCAAAATGCTGCTGCACGTCTTAACTGGCACACAGAAATAGGAGCACATCTCGTTACGGACTACCGTAAAGTGAACGCGGTAACCGTGCCGGACTCGTACCAGTTACCGCAAATGGAGGACTGTGTAGACAGCCTCGGCAGCGCTAAGTTTATCACAAAGCTGGATCTTCTCAAAGGTTACTGGCAGGTTCCGTTAACGGACCGTGCCTTGGCGATCTCAGCTTTCGTTACCCCGGATCATTTCTTGCACAACAAGGTTATGGCTTTCGGCATGTGCAACGCGCCCGCCACCTTTCAAAGGTTGATTAATACCGTTTTGTATGGAGAGCGATCTGGTGGTGTATGCCTCGTCCTGGGAGGAGCACCTCGCCACCTTATCCCTTGTTTTTCAAAGGCTCGCTGACGCCTCCTTAACAGTTAACTTGGCTAAGTGTGACTTTGGCCGTGCCACTGTTACGTATTTGGGTCGACAGGTGGGCCAAGGCCTGGTCCGACCGGTTGACAAGAACAGTTTCTTTTCCATTGTTATACCTTACCTGACAGGGTTGCTGGTAAGGGCTACTCGCAATGAATCCAGACAGGCAAACAGACGTTCGTCCATCACCCCTGACTTTAGCTCTCCCAGAAATTCCTGGGGAGATATCTGATGGCTGCTTCTCAAGCTACCCTAGAAAAAAGGAAGAAGAAATAAAAAAATATGGTCAAATCAAAAGACCAAAATGTTTAAATAATCATAGGTGGACTGAAAGTCCACAACTATACATACGCACACATACATTTATCAACCAAAAAAAAAGTATGGTGGTGGTCAAAATGTTTTGGTAGACAGGAGTGAGTAAGCAAGTACCTTAGTCTATAATTGGCGTGTATAGAGCTGTACAGCTGCAGACACAATAACAAAAAAGTATTTTTACTTAAATATAATTTCACCCTAATAACAGTACTTTTACTAAAATAGAACTAATTAATTTATATTTTATACCTGAATTCAAACAAGTATTGTATCACTAGCACAAGAATAATTTATCTTCACGAGTCTTTACAGTTACATGCAAATCAGTAAGGTATAGGCATCATTATTGTACCGTTAAGTAACGTGTGTACTGTACTGTACATTGCCATGGATGCTACTCCACTTCTAGGTAGAAGTTTGAGGATGATCCAAGTAGCTTTTCTACAGTAAGTAAAATCTCACCTATAGTTTGGTAACCACTATTTAAAAAAATTGTCTAATTCATTTCATGTTTAAAAAGATTAAAATGTTCTTTTGCTTGTTTGTTACGGGTTTGGTCTTGGAGTCTAGCTTAGACTGTCAGTCTCACTGAAACCTGGCAGATAACACTCAGCTATACTTATCCATGAAACCAAGAGAAACAAATATATTAGTCAGACTTCAAGCCTGCTTAAAAGACATAAGGCCTGGATGTCCTGTAATTTCTTACTACTTAATTCCGGCAAGACAGAGGTTATTATATTTGGACCTTAAAACCACAGCGACACCTTATCAAATCATATTGCTTCCCTAGATGAAATAGCTATGGTCTCTAATAGTGAGGAACCTTGGAGTCATCTTTGACCAGGATATCTCCTTTAACCCTTACATTAACGAATTATTCAGAACAGCCTTCTTTCACCTGAGGAATATTTCTAAAATCAGGAGCATCTTCCTTGAAGTGATGCTGAGAAATTACCTCTATACTGGACTACTGTAATACATTTCTGATAGGTTGTCTCAATAACTCATTTAAAAAACCTCCAGTTAATACAGAATGCTGCAGCCAGAGTTATGACTGTAATTAACAAGAGATCATGTTACTCCTACATTAGCTTCTCTCCATTGGCTCCCTGTTCAATCTAGAATAGAGTTTAAAATCCTTCTCCTCACATATAAGGTGCTAAATGATCAGGCCCCAACATATTTTAAAGACCTGATAGAACATTATTTTCCCAGCAGAGCACTTGGCTCTCTGGGAAAGTACTGGTCTACTGGTGGTTCCTAGAGTTTCTAAATGTAGAATGGGAGGCAGAGCCTTTAGTTATCAAGCTCCTCTCCTGTGGAACCAGCTCCCAGTTAAAGCTCGGGAGGCAGACACCCTCGCTAGCTTTCAGATTGGACTTAAAACTTTCCTTTTTGATAAAGCTTATAGTTAGAGCTCTCTCTATAGCTTTCTGCAGGAATCCGCAGCTTAGAGCTGTATAATATCCGGTGTGCAGCTGCTGGTCCTACTGACCTGCCTAGTGTTCTCCCTGCTGCCACTGTTGTTCTCTTTAATTTGCCTGTTGTTTTTTTCACCCTCCTCTGTCCACTTACCCCAAGCAATCGAGGCAGATGACTGCCCACCCTGAGCCTGGTTCTGCTGGAGGTTTCTTCTGGTAAAGGAAGGTTTCTTTCGGTAAAGGAAGAAACCATTTGCCTCAGTTCCTGCTCAAGTGGGACTGTTGGGTTTTCCATATTATTTAGTATTTACCTGTTTTTGTAAGGTCTTAAACCTTACAATGTAAAGTGCCCTGAGATAACTGTTGTGAATTGGCGCTATATAAATTAAAGTTGAATTGAATTGTAGTTACATAACTAAAAAGGCCATTGTGTTGTCCTGACCTCAAAACTCATGACACAGGACAATTAAAAATGGAATACTTTGTAATAAAATAATATAAAATATGCCAAGCATCAAACTTGCCAAAAAACAATCTACATATTTACATGCTTATAATAATAATGATAGGTAATACACCGGCATGTGGATTCAAGATAGTATCGAGACACTCTAAGATGAAGCTTTAGCAGTGGGAGGGTGGTGTAGCAAAAAGCCAGCTGCACTTGTGCCAAAACATCACATATCGGTAGTGTTTTCGATTCATCAAAGGCCTAAAAATCTGCCTCTATCCCTACCAGCAGAAACAAATAATCCCAACCTCTTGCAAGCTGCCAAAACAATGGAACTATGCCGAGCGTGTTGCTCCCATGACACATCAAGCCCCAATCTATATTGCTGTGCTCAATATATGATCTAAATAAAACTCTCTTTCTTAATAAGGTAGTAGTCCTACAAATCTAAAGTACCGCAACCAATCTCTATCGGCATAACTATGGCAAAAATGGCCTCTTTGTTCTGCCTTCTTTACAACTAGTTCAACTCTTTCTTGGCACCAATAAGATAACTGACTCCTGCCTCAAATGTCACTTGCTGTTTTACGAAACCACATGATCTGTTTTGCTACTTCCTACCAGTCCCTGACTGTAAATATTTCTGTTTTTGTTTTTTAAATGAAACTTGCAAGGTGAAAGAAAACTTAAAGCAAAGTACATGCTGTCAATTTGCATGCTGCCTACCCCTCGAGCAGAAGGAACACTGAAGAGGATACAGAGATTGTGACCACCAATAACAGACAGATTTGTCTTATGAGGCTTGTCAGCCTTTTATCCTGGGGAATCAGAAAATATCTCATCAGTAGGTCTGGTTCACATGAAATTTTGTACAACTAAAAAACGTATTTCTAGACGTTTAAAATGCAAGCTTAACTAAAACTTGATTTCTTACACAGAAGGTAAATCGACAGTGCCCTAGAACTAGAAAGGCGATTTCAAATGCACTGCTACAATACACAACAGACCAACAAAGGTCAGCAATTATTTTCTATAACAAAACACACAACAATGACCGTTTCTCTTGTTTCTCTATGCATAAGGCTGTCTACCAAATTCACAAGCCAGAACCACATTTGATTATGTCAGCAAGGGACATACTTCAATTCAGCATGTAGTATTAAAGGTTAATTGGCAAAGAAGTCTTACAGTGAGAAGGCTGTGTCCATAAATTGATTTCCCTTTTTCTGAATTTATTGTTGGGAAGTAAGGGTGGAAAGATTTGTCTAGTTCGCCTAATTCTGAATCTTTAATGAACAGACACAGTGAGGAACTGACTAAGAATCATATTTTAAACGTCCCGTCTGGTGCACATTCATTACTTCTGATTAATAAAACCTGTTCTGTACATTTGCTGTGGTTATTAAGCAAATGGATATACGTAGACATCCCTATAAACTATAATTTACACTAATCATGAAGTTACAGGTGTTACCAAAGTTACACAGATGCACACGGAAGTTCTCATTGTGGGGATGTTTCATAAGGATCCTACTTCAAAGTTCTTAGCTATAAACACTAAAATGCCATCATACATTCCAGGGCCTGCCATGCGACAGGGAAAATTAGCCCTGTTATAGAGTATGACTGACCAATCAGACTGAAGTGTCAAAACAGGGTCAGAATTCACACTGTAGAAACTGAAGCACTGATCTGTCCAAATACAAATCTATTTTACACACCCGCACAAGCTTTTTTACAAGGAGTACACATCTTTAGTACAAGTACAATTATGTTCACAATCATGTTTATAGCAAGTACAAATTATATTTACGAATAGACAAACATTTGGTTTTCAAAATCCTCAAAAGTACAAACCTAAACTACAAGCACAAAATCATTGTGACCTCAATTTGATCCCATAGAAGGGGTTCAGTTCCTGTAGACTGCAAATGATGGTGGCCTAAAAGTGTGTTTGAGACTATCTCTGTATCACCAGCGTATTAATCGCCGCAGAAGAGACTGGCATTTCAATCAATCGCCAACTCCACTTCTTATGTTACTCATTGTGTATCACTCATTGTTGGCCCTTTAGTGCACCTGTTGTTAATTTCATTAATACCAAAATTGCAGACATTAATTAAAAATGCCCTTTGCTACCTAACTGTCCAATATCCCAGAAGTTTAAATGACTCTGATTAAAAGGTGAATTTGTTATTTATTTATTATTTTTTCCCATTAGCATTCAAACTAAGAATCAAATACTGAATCCACATTAACTGAACATACTCTGGGGTTGATACTTATTACCTGCAAAGTTCGCTTTCAGCTGTATTCTATTTCTAAGGGTAAAAGCAATTGTAGAAAATTGTAGGACAGCCTTTTAGGTCTGTAAGAAAAAGTCTCAATTTCTTCTGAGATTTAATCATTTGCCCCTGAACACTGACAGTTTTATCACCCTCTATCAAGATCTGTCTGTCCACTTTGAGAGGAAGTAAGGAAAAAGTTTAGGGTTCATTGTTGAAACGTTTTGGAGGAAGACCAATCAACCACAGCCCAAAGTCCAACACACAAAATCCAATCAACAATTTTCTAGGACTGATAATTTTGACTAAGATTTAATGTCTTTAAAATATCTTTTTTCATGTCACCCAAAATATTGTATGCTGTGATGCACTGATGCACAATTTTGTTATACACATTGCATCAACTATTTATGCCACGGTGCTCCAGAAATTATCAAAGCAAAAATTCTATATTGATTATTGATCTTTTAGAACAACTTGTGCAAGAGCAAAGAAAGAAGATCGAGTGAGTTTTTCAAACTACTTCTTGGGAAGTAGAGACATATACTATACATGTCTATATACAGATACTTGACCTCTGAGACCACTAATGCACATGCTTCTTTTCACAGCATGTTTACTTGGCAAAAGAAAATGTATTGAAAAACATTCATGCATTCAAATACTCACAGTTTTAGAAGCAGTAAAGATATACTGGATGACCATTTCTCTCTTTGTGTTGAGGTCCTTTTCTCTCAAAGGAGTCTTTTTCTCCTCATTCAAGTTCATGTCCTCCTGAAAAAAAAATAAACACAAAAACAATAATTGGCATTTTATATTACCACATTTGTTCAATATGGACAATATTTGCCAAAACAATAGCAGCATTTTTTTTTCCTTTTCCTAGAACTTATTTTCAAATATTATTATTATAAATAATAATAAATTATTATTATTATTAGGGTAGGTAAAAATAATATTAAAGGACATAAGAGGATAAGAAGTTTCGTTTAATTTATAAGGGCCCTCTGTGTTCCAAATAATAATAATATTCAAATAATGATTGTTGGGTTAAGATTGTACAAGACAATTTTTGTTTTCCATTACTTAAAATGAAATCTTAAAGTGAAAATTAAAGTTTCTTTCAGCGGATGATTCTGCATATGCGATTTAGCATTTTACAACGGAAGTCCTTCCTGACGCAATCGTCCTCACTTATCTGGGTTTGGGACCAGCACTGGGGAGGGATGAGAATATGAAGCACTTACCCTGGGGTTCTTAGATATTAGCAATTGCTATCTGTCCTACCTATTGCTGTTACCACACATTCAAACTTTATTCAGTATTTCTCCTAAAATCATCGCATTTATCAGAAGTAGATTGATTGATGTCAAGTTGGAGATTATTATTTTTTCTGAGAATATTCTTTGTGATATTTATATTTAAATAATACATACCATCATCTTTTCAAAAAGAGCCAGGATCTCTTTTTCGGAGGTGATCTTTGATGAAAGCTCCTCAAAAGGATGTGAGGTGGATGATGAAGAAATGGACCAATCATTAGTATTGTGTTTGGAGTTCGATAAGGGTGGCCGCTCCTTTTTACTACCTGGAATGCGAATGCTGGCAAATCTGTCCAGCTGCAGAACAAAAATAAACTTAATTAAAATAAGGCATTCAGATACATAGAATATAAGTTAGACTGCAAGTATACTTAAATGGTTAATAAAAGAAACAATTAGCCTGTTAATGAGTTACAAACACAAAGCTTTTAGTGTAAATGGTGTGAATAAAGAACATCTGTTTTACACATGTTAAGCAAAGTTCTATTTAGACATCTAACTAACATGAAGAGTCAACAGAGAAATTAGTGAGAAAAGCAGCCTGTGCTTAGTGATGACAACAAATTCAGTGGCTGGAAATGAAGAGCAATTTTACTGCCAATCAAAATAAGCAGAATAAATTACTTGAAGTAAAGTAATGTAGATGTTACATACACTGACAACCAAGAAAAAAGAAAGCAAACCAAGTTCAATGTCTCAAATCTTACCACATCATCAGTGATGTTTCTAAACGGTAAGTGCTACAAGTAGGGAACAGAGAATTTCAAATCAGCATTCAAGAATGTAAAGAAATTTGTTTTTAGCAGCAGTCAGGAAATCATTGTTATACATTATAAAAACACACTTAATACTATTAATAGCAAGTTTTTATTGTTGATAGTTTTTATGAGCTATATTACATTATTGAAATGTATTTCTGGCTGTACTTGTGCATTAGGACTGTTATCTGTGTAGACCAGCCTTCCCAAAGTATGCCAAGCAGTTTCTTGTTCTGGAAATGTTTTTTTATTTGTTTGCTTTTCCTGTAGACTTTCTGGAAAGTTGTAATCTGCACGTCGAACAGGTGTCAGTGCCAAAAGAATGTCAATACAATACTACGACTTCAAAATGTTAAAATGATGGAAAAGTTGAAGAAAAGGAAATGTACATTGGGAATGTTAAGTTTCCCTCAAGCATTACCACTGATTTACAGAACCTTTGAAATTAAATCAATACACACCTATTTTTTGTTTATGTAAAATATATTTGAATAACATACTAGAACTTCGTGGTCTTAGCAGTTGCAATATACCAAACGCTACTTTTTAGTTCACAGATTCAAAAATGCCTAGCAGCTGTGTAAGATAATTTACAGTGGAATAATGTTAAAATACCAATGTCAGCATGACTGTCCAAAAGTAGACTTTAAGTATATCACTCATTTAGTTAAGCAACATAATCAGCAACCAATTTGATAGTTAAGTTATTGTGAATTTGATGTAAAATAAATATTTACTTGGCTTGTCTAAAAGATTATGCTTCAAAATATATGGCAAATTAATTCATTATTGACTAATGAATACTGAAAAATCTGTAGCTGCAATCCCGGGAGTAATTAAAATTACAAAATGTCATGACTGATGAGATCCTTTCTGCCTGTGGCCATCAAACTGTACAACTCCTCTCCTTTCTGTAAAGTGGAGGGGGAGGACAACTATCACAATTATATTAATGTACGCTGTATTTATCATGTATCAAGGGACATAATTTTGTTAGGAATTTCCACTGCATCACATACAGGACTGAAAATTACTAAGAAAAAGACCTATTTTTATCCACTAGGTATTCAGAATTTATGTTGGTGTTAATCTTTTTTTTTTTTTTTTTTTTTAAATCAAACTCATACAAGTATTAGGTAACAAATATTTAGAAATGGCCCGACAACATTCATTTCTAAATGTTGCTGAATTCACTATACTTTCCACCAGCAGCTTCTTAGTTTAATTAAACTATGATAGCATCTTATTCAATTAACTAAGACAAGAATGTTGTTAATCAAAGAGGAAAAAAAGAAAATTAATAATGCACATATCAGGGAATAAAAATAAATACCCCACCACTTAATCCAAAATAAATATATGTACATATATCAGGTTTTGAAAGGTTTATCTCTCTATCTTTGTATTGTGTCTTTATGTAAGTATTTTTATGAACATTTAGCATTAAGAGCAAATGCTACAAGGGCAGCAAATACTGATATATACAGGCTATATCACATATACCAATAAATAGAACAATAATGTCCCTGGTAACTAAGTGACAAATGTTTTTCTAAAATAAAATTGGTATAGTATAATACCTTCACAAACGTAAGAGACGAAAGTGTTTTGTGATAGTGGCATTGAGTCATTGTGATAGTTCTAGTTAACGAAATTGGTAAGAAAAATGTTTTATCCATGTTAAATGTATTCGCAGTTGGTTTTTTGAGCATCATATACTAAAAAAAGAGCCTCTCAAAAGAACATTACATTCTTCTTCCATTCCAGTATTCCACAGACTTATAATTCTCTGTCTGGAAAAAGAGAATCCGCCACCTGCACATAAAGTGGCCTTTAATGGCAAATCTACTGTCTATTACACTAAATATTGTGGTATTGCAGTGCCATCTACTGAAAAACTAAATAAATCAATGGCATTCACTGTAAAAATGTTAAGCATGTTTTTCAGTTACTTCTTGTTATAATACAAAATGTCAAGACTAAGCTATACTATTTATTACATTTACAACAGTACCAACCTGTGAGGAGAGCATTTACTTTAGAAAATCATTTCTTCAGTGTGCTTGATGTACCTTTATAACATTCATCTTAAAATTAAATAATGAATACTACATTGCAGTGCCAAGTCTTAGCTTTAATAATCAGCTTTACATTAATACTGAGAAAACTAGAGATGGGCAAGTGAAGCCTTATGAAGCCTTTGCGGCTTCTTCCTGATTGTATAGAAAAAAGGTTCAAATCTTCGAAGCCTCAAGACCCCCCTAGTGACATTTATCGGTCAGCTGCCGTCATAGCAGCCATAAACACCTAATAATGGACAAACCTCCAAATTACTAACATTACTAGTGATCGGTCCGGTTTTATACAGCCACGAGTGTGGTTTTTAAGTCTATAATTATGGACGGACAAGAATAGAAAAATGCTCCAGGTATACCGGACCAGACCAGACCAACCAGCATGAAAAAAATCGCCGCACACATCACATCTCTAAAGTTACTATAAGAGATGTGACGCTTATTGTCTGCATCAGTTCAGTAG
>JAUMTR010000017.1:10158760-10174616 GCA_032270685.1 Microctenopoma stevenorrisi
TCCTGATGCGGCCCAGCCTCACCCAGACTCCGCCTCCAGCGGCCCCCAGGTAAATTGAGTTTGAGACCCCTGCTTTACGCATAAATCTATATTAACAAAGGTTTTTCAGACGTCTCCTGTAAAATTCCGTAATTTTCATATTAGTCACACCAAACACGTATAGTTACCAAATTAGAATACTAGGTTGAATACTTGTGTTCTTATCCTACATAGTCTCTGTGAGTGGGTTGCAAGAAATGTGTAAAAACATTAGTAGAGCATTAGGTGTCAAGTAAGTCATTAAGCATCAATCATTTTCTATTGTTGAAAGTACTTTCCCCTCATACAGGCTTTCAAGTTCAGGTGGAACATAAACTGATACTGGTCGATGCTGTCTTTTTGCTGTTGTTTCTTCAGGCTGTTGCACTGAAAGCAGGTGTCTTTACTATTGAGGTGATGTGATGCAACAAACAGCAACCTTTTGATATCCTGTTCTTTACTCAAAACAATGTTTTTTCCCCCCAAGTAATACAGTATCTACAGTATGAGGGAGAGTTCTCGAATGTAAAAACCAACTACTACGAAACATTTGTGCCCCTGGTGAAACTCATGAATTATAGGAGAATATATTATTTGTTTGTTATTGACAGCAAACCACATGTCTGTTCTATTATTCTGTTATTTATCAGTTGTGTGTAAACATGTGGACAGTGAAGTTGACATAATCTCAGGACAGCAACAGAATAAAAAAAACCTAGAGTAGAATAAATTTTACACTGCATTTGTGCTTCCAGACCTGTTAGTCCTTCTTAAACCATCACCACTGAAGTCCAGTGTTAACTAAACATATGTAGATTATTAAAAATGTTTGGCTGTTTGAGCATCAGTTTTTTAAAAAGAAAAGCTCTTTGGCAAAAACATATAAAGTATAGCAGGGGCTTAGCCAAAACGCAACTGGTTACAGATTTCATTTGTCATTTAACTTATGTAATTTGCCTAAGTGTTATTTTCCAACGATCAGTCATTTGAAAGTGGAGCAGTTATTGGGTATAATTATGCTACCAATAATACAATGTCAATCTGCAAAAAAGCAGTGGGCTGGCACAAATTCTCACTCCTAAGTAAACTGACATATCGGTGATGATTTGTCTAGGCATAGCTTGCATGTAAATTGATAAATGTATTACATTTATATGTTTTATCTTCTTTCAAAGCATCTTCAAATCTTCTTTCTGTTAAAAACCTCTGTTCCTCGCATCACTAAAAGGCTGTGTGCATGGCCAGCAGTGTGTTAACACTTCTCATCTAGCCAAACACAAGCCTTGTTGTGCATCACTAATCCTCAGACAATGAGAAATCTAACCTTCCAATTTAGACAAAACATTGCTACGGGGATGCAAAACACCAAATGCCACAAATAAAAGAAATTCAGATGTCATTGAATGGTTAATGACATCAATTCTATTAAAGCAAACAGCTAATTTACTGATTATTTTATGGGTTTGAATTCTGTGTGGTTTATTGTTATAATTATTCCAACACAACATTGAAAAAGCATAATTAAATATAAAAGGTATAATTATTCAAAATACTATACTGCTTGGTAACATACTTATGTTTATGAACTACATAACTACATAGCCTACTTCAGCAATTTCTAGATGTCTCTGTTCTTATACTTTTTTGCTTTATGCAATTAATTTGTAATTGTGTTGGTGACGAACTCGTCTTTGCAGTTGTGTTTTTTTTTTCTTTCCTTTTGAAATGAGAGCCGCTGTAACAAGGCAAATCAATTTTCCACTGGGAATAATAAGTTTTTGAATCTTGGAAGCTGCCTCAGTGTGCTTATACTGCCATCTCGTGGTTTCAGCTAAACGTTTCTCATACGGTAGATAGACGTTAAAATAGCAGAACTCCGATATAGATATCGTAAAATAAAGGCAATCAAACGAGACCACATTGATATCACAGACACTTTTTTGAAAGCTAGCATCTATGTATTAAATTCGTTCAAAAATGTTTGTGATGTCGTACAGGTCACTATGGATTTATTTTGACCCTCTCGGCACTCATACTTGTCCTACGCGAGTCAATTGGTGACGTATGTAACGTAGTAGCGTCCAATACTTACATTAGCTAGTGTTATCATTGTTATGAGAAGAGATGGAGAATATGTATTACAGTATCGGATAATTGCTGTTCAAGTGGGACAACTTTAAATCACTCTGTGGCGGTTTTTACGCACATTTACAATTTGGACGAAAATGACCGATCTGACAGATTCACTGACAAAAGAGGGCTGGTAGGTAGCATGGAAGCTAACGTCAGTGTGGCTAGCTAAGGTTAACTTGCTGAGGCTCCAGATTCGTGTTGTCTGAGAGTAACTAGCACTATCCGTGATGTTTCTACTTCAGAGTTTGGCTAAGTACGGGCGTTTGTGAGGCGCATA
Source organism: Microctenopoma stevenorrisi (assembly GCA_032270685.1). Taxonomy (NCBI): domain Eukaryota; kingdom Metazoa; phylum Chordata; class Actinopteri; order Anabantiformes; family Anabantidae; genus Microctenopoma; species Microctenopoma stevenorrisi. The sequence continues at coordinate 10,161,189 of JAUMTR010000017.1, forward strand.
CGACTACTTAACGTTATGCAGATTGTGGCAACGTTATTATTTTCACTGAAACGAAACTAAGCAGCTATGTTAGCGAGATAAACAGCGTTAGCCTGCTAATATGCCATTTCATGCAGAACGCGGCAAGAATAAAAAACGCCAACAATTGACGCCACAGTTAATGTTAGTCGTTTAGCTATAATATCATTATGTGCAGTGGTGGTCAAAGAAACCAAAAGGCACACTTTAGAGCGCCGATTTAAACTTTGTCCCAAAACTTATAAGAACGAGTGTTTACGAATCTCTCAGGATAATAAACTCAGAAACGTTATATAAATATGTAATAATATATCCAGAACATAAGATAGAAACGCAAAACATTTGCTTCCCAGATTAAAACAAGGCATTAATGATGTATATAAGTCTCATCACACAGTGAAACAAACGTAATGTTAAGTTGAATTATTTAAAAAATATATTGTTTTGATATTATTACAAAATTGGCTTGTTTTGTGTTTGATTGAGATGTGTTTGGTTGTAAAAAAATAAGTTTTTTTTTTTACTTAGGAAGCTGGGGCAGGAGATTTCTGCTTCATCATTGCCAACCTCACCTTCTTGTCTGTCAACTTACAGGTACCTCAGTGATGAAGGCATAGCAGAACTGAAAGGACCGGCTGAGAACATAACACACAGTGACATTATCCGTATTGCACTTGATGTAAGTTGTGTTGTTGAACCTTTACGTAATTGTTACATAAATGGTTGTCCTAAGGCATTAGAACACAAAATGACCATGTTGTCATAAGCTGCCACCATACATGCTAATAAAACAGTGGACACACAATTAGAAACGGGGTGTTTATCACACAGTCACTTCAGTGAGTATTTCATTTTTTTACACTGTATTATATTGTAAATTGAATAGATAAAACTGTCATTTTCCCCATCAGTCCACTTTGAGTAATCCAGAATGACACAGTCAAAACACGATTGACATGACATTTTTCCTAATATAGTAAAAATCCACTTATAAAAACATTTACAAAAGTATTCACCTTGTTTAATGTAACACCCCAATTTATAATCTGATGCATCATGTTTGCTTTAATTTATTGAAATGTTCAAACAAAGTTAAAAAAAATGTTAAACTGCTTAGCCATAGCTTAGAAAGACATATGATTGGTTCTTTAAAGTCCCACAAGTCATACTTTAGATCAGGGCAAGATCAGGGCAAGTCTGTGAAACTAAAGCTTTAGGGTTTCCATGAACCTAATGACATCAATATTGTCCTTTTACAATACAGTGGCTACATGGCAGCCAAACTGAGTAGACATATAACAGCTCACATGAAGTTTGCAGGATGTGTCTGATATCACTTCCTGTTCACTCATTTACTGCTCCCTTTATAATGTATACTCAGTATTCCCCCTAACAGTGAACAGTAAATTCAGATTTAGGACATCTAAGCTAATCGTTTAAGCCGCACAACCGGAACTTTCCTATCTCTAATATTAGAGCAGTACATTATGGGATTGCTAGCAGAAATCAGTTACATTCCATATATGCGACTTCTTTGAGATCCTCTGGTGTGATGACGCAGAATTTTGCTGACTTGCAGCAGAGGTTCAGATCATACAGTGCATTTACTGCAGAAACTATGAGTTTTTGCCTAGAGTGCTACTAAAAGACCTCAGTCTTCACTTTGACTTATGATGGCATATCCACCTGGTTCAACCTACATGCAAGATTTATATTTATTTGTTTAAACACTATTATTTATTTGTATAAAGTATAATAATCAGTAGTTGTTGCTTTCCTAGCAGAACAATGATATCATAATTTTGCCTATTTTGTTAGAAGTCAGCATTTTAAGTATTGTTACATAATTCTGTTTAAGTTGAAGGTGGCACAGTGGTTTGAGCAGAAAGTTTATTGAGGTATCAATATGACGAAGTGACTACCTTTTTAACTTTGCTCTGAAAATATAATAATTGTAAACAGAATTGTAAACAGGTGGTGTGACAAAACCATCTGAAATCGGTGCCTTGATGCAGCAGTATGGAGACACTGGTTGATGACTATGTTGGCTACAAGTACATGTCAAACATTTTCGTTTAGTTTTACTGTACTCAGTAAACAATATAATCTAAAAAATAAAAATTTAAATGTTTTTTCTGTTTGGGGACATTTAGCTGTTCACTATTAGTTTTAATTGAATGGTTAATTTCATTAGATTGTACTGAGGAACTATAAAAATCATAATTGACTAATTACACTATGTACGACACACTGTACTGCAAATCTCCCTCATAGTGCACAGGTAATGCTACTTCACTCCTTAAAATGAACTCCGTGATCTCAGCTGTGGAACTATAGGTGAAAAGGCTCTTCTTTAGCCTGGAGTAGCTTAAATACATTTTTTAAATTCCAATTTTATTTGTCACATACATAGTTACACAGTGTACAACACGCAGTGAAATGCGTCCTTCTGCATTTAACCCATCCCCTCTGGGGGAGCGGTGAGCAGCTACAGGCCACGCCCGGGAAGCTAGCGCTAGGCGTCTTACTCAAGGACACACCTGGCATTGGGAATGCGCTGGGTGGCACAGCTGGGAATCAAACCTGCCACCTTCTGCGTCCCAGCCTCCTACCATAACCCACTGAGCTACCAGGCCGTCATTTAATTATAACTGTGGTGATTGACTGTTAATACATTATCAGCATTTTTTAATATGTTTCTTGTAACTAAGCAACGTTTCTCTTGCAGAGTGATCTTCGGCCTATTGGCAGGAAAGTTCTACCATGTGATATCAATAGTGGAAGAACTGAGAAAGTGAGTGGCCCATAAATGGTTCTACTCTTATTTCAGTGTTATATTCATGATAATACAGTTTGTGTGAAATTATGTGCTATGTTCACTGCTTTTTTATAGCTGACGATCAGTGCATTACAGGCACACGTTACCGTCTTAAAAGCTCCACTCATAAGTTCCACTAGATGGCCCTAACGCACTGACAAACGTGGATCAAAGTAATGGTTTTTCTGCTGTGAAACTGGAGCTAAATGACTCTAGAAAAAAGTGTTCCAACTATCGTCATAGGATTAAAAGAAGTAATTTTGTGTGAGCTTAACCCCTGTTCCCTTCTAGCTCAGCATGTGATGTGCACTCATGTCGTCATGGTCATACATGGTCAGCCACTCAACACTCAACCCTTTACCTCATGTAAATTCAGAAATAGTTGATTTTGCACACACTGTTGCAGCCTGCCCACATGAAACTGATTTATTTAAACTCATAACTCCTTTCTGGTGTCCTGCACATGGGCAGTTGGAGGGTCCATGTGTACTCCAGGTGCAGAAGGTAAGGAACATATCAGCTCCTAAAGACCATGAGGAATCCCAGGGTGCGCCGAGAATGCTACGCCTACAAATGACAGATGGCCATACCACCTGTGTTGGATTGGAGTTGAAACAGCTGTCTAAGATCAGGTACCTATTTAACAGTTGTGTTGCAGCTAGGATTATGCTCAGAGAAAATGACTAGATGTTATGTATTGTAATTGTATGTGTTATCAATGCATGCAGTGAACCACATACATATGTTTTAAGTATAATAATAGTAATATCTAAAAATAAGTAATAAAATCTGTAAGAGAACGTTTGTAGTAGCTATGTTCTTCACACATTCTTCTCCTTTACCACCTCGTCAACACTCTCACCCCACCACATGCCTTAATTTTACCTTTATCTGCAATTTCCACATTGTGGCAGCTGATCTAACAATTCCCAGCCTTAATTACATCTCCATCCCAGCAACGGTGGCCTTGGTGACTGCTGCCATGGTGACTAGCCAGTCTGTACAGGTGGAGTGGCCAGAATGTGGGCCTTGACTTCCTGATGGGAAGAGAGGAGAGAACAGAACAAATCCCCTCTTTATGAGCAGCACACATACACTGGCTGCCAACAGCGGTGGTTAGTGTTTCTTCTGAAAGTGTCTGCTTTAGTGTGCGTGAGGCCATGAGTGAGTGCCAAAGAAGCTGAGACAGATTACAGGACTGTTCAGTGTGAAACCCTGATGACAATAATGTATTAAGTAGCAACATTGATCAGCGAGTGATTGGTTGTGAGTGCTTGTAGATGATTGACTCGAGGATAGAGAGCGCCTCACTTCTGCATTGGCTACTATCATGAGAACAGGATCTATCCCAGAGGTTTGGAGTGAAATCCCTAATTGTTGCTTTGGCATCCGGCATCAGTAGCTGGAAATCCCTCTAAGTCCTTGTGCTTTCCTAATGAGAGAGGCAGAGGCCTTATCAGGCCTGATGAGATAGAGGGGCTTTTAATTTTCCATGAGGATGGGTGAGCAGCTGGGATTATTAATAGTCTCTCCTAGCCTCACCACCCATACCCTGGCACTGATCCATGTCATTTATAAAGTGGCATGGGTTGGGCAATTGGTTGTGGGGCTCAGTATATGAAGTTCTAAAATGTGTTTTAACATTAACCACTGGTTAAATATACATATATGTAGCATTCTTTCTAACTACATTTTATTATTATTATTAATAATAATTTTTTTGTTTGTTTTTCAGTCTGAATACCCCTCCTGGGACAAAGGTAAAGCTCCTTGGCACAGTCCAGGTTAAAAATGGTATTTTGCTGCTCGATGACTCAAAAATCTCTGTGCTTGGAGGAGAGGTTGATCACATGATAGAAAAATGGGAACTACAAAGGGTGAGGCTTGACTTTTGTAATGATGGCTCATTTACTTTTGCTGATGTGCAAATGTTGTAAATCATTTAAAATGTTTAAGGGCCACCACCAATCTACCATCATATTGAAATATATTTATATAATTATGTTTGCTAGGATTGTCATTTCAAAAAACAATTTCCTTTCACTATTCAACGTGCAGAGTCTGGCCAAGCACAGCAGGAGTAACATTGGAGCAGAAGGTGGACCTCCTCCCTTTGTGCCATTTGGTCAGGTGAGGCTAGCAGTATATGTAATGCCATAAATATATAAACATCAGCATAAAATAATAACGGTAGAATATCAGATTAACTAAGATTATACACAATAATGCAGGTTCGTGGAAATCAGCTGTTATTTAATAGTCAGAAATACTGTTGAATAACATTAACTTCACAAATGTATGCATGGGGCAAACCACGGCTTCCTGAGTGGGCCTTGATGTCCTTGTTCTTGTCAGTGTTCTCTCTCTCTGATCTTTTTGAACAAATTATGAGAGTCTTCAAAATGTAGACTACATTTTAATTCTGCTTTGTTTTCCTACCAATCGTGTTGCAAACAGGCCGGTGACAGTTTTTTCCCATTTCAACAATGTGTTGTGTATGTGTGTGTTATTAAACAATGTGAGGACATTGAGATAATATATAGATATTTCATAGAATATAAATCCAAAGTGCCCCATCCCAATTAAAAATGAATAAAAAAATATATATGTATTTACTGCATTTCTTAAACTACATCCATCCTGACCTTAGTGTTGATTTGATTCCTGCTCAGGGTTGTTGTACAGGAATATTACTCCATCCCAGGGTAATTAACACTGAAGCAGATTCTCTTCAAATCCGTGCCTGCATTTTCCTTGGCTCTATGTTCAGTCAGTCAATCCGTTCCACTTTTCCCAGTTCCAGCTAGGCAGGAGCATTTTCCCAGGAGCTGCAACCTTCATGCTTCACAGCTAGAATGTTTTTAAAAGTGAGATGGGCTTGTGGGCTTTCACTGGATTTTCTTTCCCCTGAAGAAAGTAATTTATTTTAAATCAGTATATGTTGTGCTGTTGCCTTGGTTGGTCTTGCTAATCTATAGAGCTCATAGACATTTATGTTGGGAACAGTTTTCTGACCAATATGGAAAAATAGTCTATAGTAACAGCTATAAATGCTCTAGTAACTGGAACATTGTCTATGGAAACGCGCATTGCTGTTGGGATTTTGCTAGATCCTTTAAATATACAAATAAAAATGATAGATATAGTATTAATTTTCATTAGTGAATTGAAATGGTAGCAAAACAGTGAGAGGAGGTAAATAAAACCACGTTCTCCAGTTTTGCATGATTACTGTGATCTCATTCTGACTTCTGCTTCATGAGAGGTCATCGGTTTACTCTTATTATCAGCCACCTACTTGACTCTTTCCCCCCATATATGTTACCTTAGGCTTTATAATCCTCACATACCATGCTGGGACTGCACATGCAACAAACAATTTGGAACTTGCTCAGAATCAGAAATCCCAGTGAGTTCGTGACTTCTGACTTGAATTCTTATTGTCAATAAACACATATATTCCACCCAAGACACTGGCTTGATATTTTGAAATATAGTACAATTGTTAAGTGCAATTTGTTCACGCGTGACTTTCTAAACATTGCCTGTGACCTGGTAGGTAGGAACACCTTTTTACCGATTCTCATTGCTCCCCTTAGAAATGTGCAAGGAAGGATGACGTGGACACCAGAGAACTAGACCAGAGGAAAACTCTCCAGACACACAATGTGGTCAAAAGTCCTGAAGAAAATGATGAGTTTGAAAAGCAGCGGACAGCGGCTATTGCTGAAGTGGCCAAGACCAAAGAGGTATGTAAAGCTCCGTCGTCTCCATTAGCTCTTATGGAGACTACAAGGTACTAAATTACTAAATAAATGTTACTACAGTGACATTTTGTAATGTGTGATGTTTTTTTAGCACAAGAATAATAAAATAATTTAAATATATATTATTTTTACACGTTTAATGTTAAACATTGGGTTCTCAGGATCAGGATCACCTTCTACATAAACATTCTCTTTATGCTTGCTTTTCTTTGAATGAATAATTTCTGATTTAAAATGAATTCTCCCGAATGGCACTTTGAGCTTAACCGTGATTAGTGTTGTATATTTTCAAATAAAAAATTGATTTACTTTGTTAAATTAAATGTTTTGCTTCTTGGGATGACTGTATTGCTCGGTCCATCTCTGCAGGTCTATTGATCTTACTGCTTTGTCTTTGCCTCGTTAGGGTCCCCGCACATTTGGCGGAGGAGGAAATGCAGGTGGAAATTTATCCAGTGCAGCTTCCTCCCGGAGCCGAGACGCACACCAGCAGAGGAGACGAGAAGACAGGGTTGAAAGAAATGAAAGGATGGACAGGCAGGATGGAAACTACCGAGAGCTGGTGAAAAGACCGACTTAGTCAAAACCTGTGAAACAATTTAAGCTTGTGTTGAATTAGTTTTACTTTACATGACCGAAGCTCAGTCAGAGCTCCAGAGCAATTTAATGGTTTGGACATAGTTCTGTGTTATTTTCTTAGCTTTATTTGGTCTTTGTCAGTGTCTCACTTCATGGCTCGTACACAGCGCGAAGCATTGATTGTAATATCACAGAAATCGATATTAGACGTCTGGTCATGTTTACAAATCCAATCCATTTGTCTTCCGACCCGCGTATTTCTAGGATGAACTACCACGGAACAGGACAGTGTTTGGCTTGACAATGTGTTAAGGCTGTTTTGAAAGTTGAACTCGCATTAATTCAAACAGAGCCCAAAGCAACACCAACGTTGGGAGGGAACATTTTTTTTAGACCTCGCTTCTCTCCTATTCTTTGTTCATTCTCTCACTGTGTCGTCCGTGTAGGTGGATGAACGCGCACTGAGAGACATCATGGAGATGGGCTTTAACAGGGAGGCTGCTCGGCAGGCTTTGATGGACAACAACAACAGCCTTGAAGTGGCATTAAACAGCCTACTGACGGGCTCTCATGGTAGCAGACCCGGGTCTGTGCTAGCTGAATCTAATAAACTGCAACCCAGAGGTACACACGCTCAAACATCTGTTTGGAAAAAATGCCCCAAAGATTTGAAAGTCTTTGTGTTTCTACAAAGTAAGAATGAGATCGGTGGTATAACGTGGAGGTCCTTTTTAAGGCAGTGGAAATTGCCAGTAGTCTAGTTAAAGGTCCACAATGGCTGTTTTAGTCCATTTACTACAGATTGCACACACGCTTTACTGCCAACGTTTGCAGCACACAGTAAGGTTTCAGATTGATACGCTACTTTAGTTGCAGTCATTGTTTTGTATTTGTTTCAGTGCGGAAAATCAACCTGCACCAACTTACAATTTGTTCCATCATTCTAAACTAGCTGTTGCTTTTTTTTCCTCCGGTGGTGCAGGCGGAGAACAGTGACTGTCCCTATATTACTGTACAATTCCATTGATCAAAGTGTTACAGTCTACATCATTTTGTTTTGGGCTTTTTCTCAGCCAGAGGAAGGGGAAGGGGCAGGTGCAGAAATGAAGATGAGGAGGAGGGAGCAGGGGGAAGGCCCTCTGGACCAAGCACTCTGTTTGACTTTCTGGAATCCAAAATGGGGGTTTTATCCATTGATGGTGGGTGAACTGGTTCAAGTTTCATTCTAATCTGATAATAATGATGATAGGTCCATAATCATCAAACATTGTTATTTCCTTCTTGATGTATTTCAAGGAGAAACACACAAAATATTGTTTGGATTCTTTTAGTGTCGTGGCTGCTTTTAGATAGTTGGTTTGCTGGCAGCCATGACGTGAAAGGGATAAAGTCAAGTAATGCTTGAAATCAGTGCTGGTGTGAAATACCAGTGCAGCACTGTGCAGTAATTGAACGTGGACATGAACAAACTTTTAATTTTGTGTATATTCTGATTTTTGATTCAGTTTGATTAACGACTATATCGCTTGGTATTTACTTATTTATTTGGTATTTATTGAGTATTTATTTAGAATGGTTCCATACTTATTAGGTATTGTTTAGCCATTTTTAATCTTTATTGAATTACAGTGTTGATGTTAATGTCGTCTTACGTAAATGTATTCTTAATGTTTATAGCATTACTGTTTTTCATAGGTTTTAATTGCATTGCTTTTTTTGTGTATTTGTTTTCTCAGAGCCAAAGAGCTTGGGAACTCAGAAACAACATGAGAATAAAGCTAATTTCTCCAACTCTGACTACTATTCCAAGGACACATCTCAGAAGTTCTCCTTGCACAATGACCACAGGCAACAACGGAATGAGAGACCACCCCGCTTCCACAGAGACACTGATTTTCCCAAACCTGGCCAGGAGCCTCTTTCCAACTGTACAACCTCCCAAACATCTGCCCAAACCCAGCAATGGAAGGGTCAGGATAGATGGTCACGAGGAACATCGGACAGATTGCTAAATGACAGGAGAGAGATGCAAGACGATCAGATTTTTTCGTCTTCCTTTCCAACTACTTTCACATGTTCAAAAGTACCTCAGCAGCAGGTGGAGTTTAGTGGCTCTTACCAACAGCGATCCAGAAATGGAGATGGTGGTGGAGGGAACACAGCTGCACCATCTCAAAGGAGAGGTGTAAAAAACAATCTCCCCACAACTAAACTGGCAAATTCCTCAGGAGGTGAGCTGGATGGAAGAAATAATAACAAACGTGCAGACAGAACTGAAGAACCAAACAGTAGAAGGAAGGGGAAGCCTGACCGGCCATACTCGGACCACCTCGACCGACAAAGGGATAGCGGGCCCCCAAACTCGAGGGGAGGAAGCTCAGGGATGTCCCAAGATGTGGGAGTATTTCAAGAACCCCAAATTATGACGGGGGATCCTTCTCATTTTCAAAATGGAGACATGGAACACAAAAGAACTGGACCAATCAAGCCAACAAGCTCTTCGTATCCCCCCAGCAGAGAGCTGCCCCCCAAGAAAAACATGGGTAATAACCCTGGACCTAAAAGAAGGTCGGGACAAGTCAAAGGTCAAGGTCCCAGAGGACCAGAGAAAAGTCTTATTATGGAACACACTTGGAAACCGGGTGACCCCTGCTTGGCTCTGTACTGGGAGGACAGCAAGGTAAATGATCCCTGCACGGTTTAACATAGCAGTACTTGATAATTTTCGAAATATGTCAAAGTAGAGTGAATCCACTAAAATGAATTACACAAATGAGTTCCTAATGTGACATTTATTGGACAACTAAGACCTAAATTTGTGACATTTCATTGAGAGACTGCTGCATTCTAAAAAATATCAAATGAGTTTTATTGTCTAACAGAACAACAAAAAATGATTGTGACTCATTTACTCTGTGACAGCATTGACAGTCTCTTACATTCGTTTGTCATGTTAGATTTAATTGGCACATTTGTCTAGTCTTGAGATGTTGAAACATTTGTGTTAAAATAATGACTTTTCTGTGTGTGTGTGTGAGAAGTTTTACCATGCCAGAATAGATGCTGTGCATCCATCAGGCTCCACGGCTGTGGTTGTATTTAGTGATTATGGGAACTGCGAAGAAGTCCTGCTGCATAACATCAAACCTGTTTCTGCTGATGCGTTGGTAAGGAGAAAGAAACATTTAATAGAGTTCATCATTCATCATCATAATTAGATCTGTGTGGTTTGGTTCACACTAAGTGGAAGCAACCATGAATCTGTATTCAAATGGAATGAGGAAAGTTGATGAAACATGAATGACATCCAGTTTGATTACTCACAGTAACCTCTCAACCGTCTTCCATTTAAAACGGCAGGAGGACGATGATGGTTACTATGACAGTTCACTAGAGTTTCGCCGTGGGGGGGATGGACAGCCTAGACGCACAAGACCTACACAGCAGTATTATCAGCCTCCAAGGGCACGAGATTGATGTGTCTCCGTTTAATGCCAGGTAAATGAATAAGAAATTACTTTGTTCATTTAGAATTAAACATGAACTAAGTATGTATACGATATGTGATCATATTTTCTGTGGATCGTTTTATGCATAACAATCCTCTTTTCTGTATGGTATGATTTTGATTAAATATGTATGTAAGTATAGACCTTACAGAAATAATTTGTAGATCTATTATCTTTTTCTTGCATTATTACCTGTGTATGAATAATCATGCTCAAATGTATGTAAAAATAGTTTCAATAATCGAATAATGATTTAATATTTGATTGCTTCTGCTGATATAAAAGATATTTCCCAACCTGTGAATCAGTCTGTGATTTCATAATTCATTTGTAAATGTCTTTAATATTTATTTTCTATCCACCAGTGGGCTTCTAACACACCCTTCCATGGCAGAGACCATGTCACTTACTACAACAATCCAGAGTGCTTCCTGAATTTACGTGTCCACATCGTCAGGACATACAGAACCTTTCTAAGGGCTTGGACACCGTGCAAACGCAAAAGAAAAACTGACATGATCACACTGTTTTTGTTCAGGACATGTCTACTGCATATGTTGTGAAGATTTGTTAAATGGCTGCATTAAAATAAACAGTTACTATGGTATGTAGTGGATTCGTTGTTTTAATGTGTTCTTTTTCTCATCTAACATCAGATGATGATAAAACTAATGCAGAGCAGAAAAATAATCCTGTTTTGTCTTAGTTTATTCATATGCTAATTAAAGTTAATGTCAACTAATGACATTGTAATTTTTTAAAGTCCGCTACCAAATTTGCTAATACTTGTCTTACAGCTTACAGCTGTCATTTCTCCTTGTGTGGATACGCCCAGGCAGTACAAATCCATAGCAAGCAGCACAAGCTCATTTGTTGTGCTCTCTGAAGCAAATCCACAGGGTAAGACAATCTCTTCCCCCTGTAATAGAGATGGTTACACTGCAGAGATATCATTTTGCACATTACAAAAGGGACTGTAACTAGCTCTTCAAGCCTTGCACATGCACCAGTGTGCTGACTGTGTATGGACATGTGCTCTCTGACAGTCCAGTTTTACACACGAAGAAGTAATCTCCACCTCATCTCCATTTCACTGTTACCAGCCGTAGGAGAGAAATGGACAATGGACCAGAGTTCAGCAGAGAGGTCGCTGTGCTATTCTGTATCACTGGTCCAAAGGATTTGCTTTATTTTCCAGCTGAGGCGCCAAGCGAGCAAAGATGAATAATTAACAGCTAGTAATATGGAAACCAGGAACTGAAAGCGAAGCGCTTGAAAGAGTTCTTGGGGACTGACTACCAGATAGTCATTAATAATTGATTTTCAATCAGGTAATTTTTAGTTTTGGTTGGAGGAAATAAGCTAATTTCATGCTGAATATCTTCTCTTCATCCCGTGAAATGTCATTTAAGACCAATATTAGGCAAAAGCCCCATCGTTCCCTAGTAATTAGACTAAACGTATGGTTGTTATGTGTGCAAATGAAGGGATTTGTTTTTGTTATTTCTGAATTCTCTCTTAAAACACTGATGTTACTGTTGTGGGAATGGAGAAAACATAAAATCAGACTGAACCATAATTAATAGGATTAATTTGCTGTGTAATAGGTTTCAGAAAATCTAAACAGTTTTAGGGCAGACTTCATAAGTCATTATATCAACTATGAAGCTGCATTTTGCACAAAATCAATAAACCATTGTAAATACAATGTTACTGTGGTGTGACAAACGGTTCTGTTCTTCATATATGAAGTGTTCGACCGCAGCAAATGAAAGACTGTCCAGACAAATTGGATTACATATTCTGTTCATGTTTATGTAATGGCAGAGTTGATGCAATCATGTTGATGCTGTCAACAAACTAAAGCTTCAAATACTGTACATGTTTTTCTCAGTTGGATAGACCCCTTATGATTAGATATGATCTCAGTTATCCAGTATTCTACAAACTATTTTAGAGTATGATGATTAGATTTTGCATGCAAGGATTTACACGATATTTATTGGGGCAGCAACTCACTGTTTAATGTTTGGGCTTGACACGTTTTACTATAGCTGTAGCTTTAGTTTGATTTTCATTCATATTGGATTATGAGAGGGTGGAAGTATCGCTTCGTTGTTGGTGCTCTCACTGGAGTCAACAGACGTATTTTCCTTCATGTATGTCTATACAAATGTTGCTAGCACTTTACAGCTCGGTAATAATAGGGTACTAGTGGTGTAATATCTTGGTAACAACAAGGAAACAGTGGGATAATAACACGGTGATGCGTCAATAATATCCTGGTAATAGAGGGCGTAATTGTTTATCAATAACAGGGTAAGTAATAAGAAGGAACATACTTCCATGACAATTACCAAAGTAGTTACCAGGTAAATGTTTGCAATGAACAATGGATGTATCTAGTTAATAACAGATCAAAATCATATGTGTATAATCAGGAATGCAAACTCTTTAATTACAGTAATTATCTGGAAATATATGTGACAATTTCTATGTACTAACTACTAACTATGTACAGACTGGACAAATTAATCAGGTGGCTGGATCTGTTCTGGGGGTGGAGCTGGACCCTCTACACATAGTAGCTGAGAAGAGGACGCTCTCCAAACTCCTCCAATCCTGGACAATCCCTCCCACCCTCTACACAGTGTCCTGGTTGGACAGAGGAGCACGTTCAGCCAGAGACTCATCAATATCAAGTGCTCCACTGAACGCCACAGGAAATCATTTCTTC
>JAUMTR010000017.1:10174716-10262704 GCA_032270685.1 Microctenopoma stevenorrisi
GTTATCATGTTGTTGTTTATGTTTATTGTGCTTTTTTAGTTGTTATTTCTATATTATTTATTGTTGGTGCTATTTATAGTTGTGGGTCTTCTAATTTTTCTATATTGAGAGTGGCTGTAATCATGGCAAACAATTTCCCTCTGGGATTAATAAAGTGTTTTGAATCTTGAATCTTGAATCTTGAATAACCAAAGAAGGGAGCTAAAAAAGTAAAGTGCCACACAAATGTTTTTGACAGTCTTCTCAATATTCGACGCACCTACAGGGATTCCACTGACATAGTTAAAAAGAAGTTAATGAAGCACAGAATACAAGCTTGTTTCTGTATTCCCTTTACCAGGCCTCTCTAGACCTGCAACTTGATAACCTTCACCAACAGGAGGAATGCTCTTCTCTCCTCAAGAGGGAACAACCTTCTTTCTCACATTAACATCCCCTTTGCTCTGCCCTTTCATTTCCCACCTGCCTGCCTCTCTGTGTATCCCCATTCACAGCTGTTGGCCATTGTCTTTATGCTTACCTGACCCCTCACCCTCCATCTCACCACCATGGTACCTTTGTGGCAGTGACACATGAACCCTGTGAACCTGTTAAAGGCGTTCTTTCTTACATCATTTCTGTATCGCTCTCAACAACCCAACCCTTTCTCTTTTTCCCATAGATGGGGAAAAAGGACACCAGAAAGCAGGTTACATGAAAGTGACATGAAAGAGAAAATTTGACTTGGTAAGACATTAAGCACATGGCGAAACAGAGAGACAGTATGCTAGTATGGAATTATAGTGCATTAGCTTTATCAGAAGTGGCTTTTGTGTAGAATCCATTAGGTTCACACATCATTAAGTAATTTAAGACAGGTAAATTACTGGTTAACTCGTAGAAAAGTGTGTGCAATTCCATACTGGAACATTACCGCTGCAGAATATTACGCCCTGAGTGATAGGGAGAACAGGAGGGATGATTATTTCTATTTTAAAACAGTCGTCTGGATAAGTAGATTAAACATCAGACCTGTTCCTCCCAAAAAGTCAGATTTAAGACCAAGGCCCGGATTTACTAAGATGTCAAATAGGGAATTGCCTGCGCAATCTTGAAAATTACGAGATTTGTTTGTGAGGTTTGTGTGTCATGTCTAGTTTGGAGCATGAAAAACACTTTATGGAAAGATTGCTCCTGTAACTTTCAGCATGTGCAATTCCAAAGATGCAATAAGCTCATGCTGTTTTATTGTTTTGTGTTGTCCAGTTTGCATATGATTTAGTACAGGCAAACCCCCAGTAAATGAAGTCTGTTTATTTCATTACTTGGTTGCGGCACAAAAGGTGCAAGTGGTCTTTTTTATGTTTTATCTATGGGAGTCTCTAGTTCTTGTTTGTGAATCAAAATAATATACAATCAAACCTCCATCTTGTATATGATATATATCACTAGTATGCAAAACGCGTGCCGTCATGTGTATGGTTTACTGGGATCTCTAGGCAAATGTCATTTGTTTTGCAAAGCCGAGCACTTCTTCACATGGGTGAAATCTTAACAGCTGTAGTGTTGGAAAACACGCTTAGAACGTTTGCATAAAATCTAGCACGCTCTTGCTGGTAACAGTGTGGAGACATGTATCTGATTTGACTTTGGTTTGATTCCTAATAGAAAGTGGATTTAATGTTTTCAGTGACACGTAGTTGTGTGCATGCGTTAGTTACAATGCACAGTGGCCCTATCATTCTTATTGGCATTTTCTTACACACACTCTTTCAGGAGCGATGACATGTAATTGTCACACTCACCTTTTATTCCCACTCCCTGCTTTTCGTAAAACAGATCATGGAGTTTGAGTCAAAACTCTTAAAGACATTGTTGAAAAATTAAAATGCGCTGACGTTGCTAAATGAGAAACGCTGTAGATTAGCTCGTGACTTAATGAAATAATTGTGTGCATCAAGTCAAAATGTTCATGCAATAAGGCCTAGTGCAAAGAAAGATTGTTTTAACTCCTGTGTTATTACTTGAATTACAGTTGAGAGGCTCAACACTTAATGAGCAGGATAGGTGCTGCTTGTCAGTGCTAATGGCTGTTTCAATGTGCAGCAGACCATGGCCTACATGGGTCATTCCTCAAAAATCCTGCCAACGTTTGTTGCCAAGCACCCCTCGTGTTACTCATAACAAATGACAATATAATGGTCAAATGGGGCCAGTTATTTTGACCAAAGACAGTATGGAGTACGGATGACTGATGAATCAGTAGCTGGGTATTGATCTTTACTTTTACCACATATGGGTGTATGCACCAAAGCAAACATGGAATAAAGCACCTCTCTGTCACTTTTATGGACCTGTCCAGTTCCACCTTATGGAAGAAGTACCATTGTTTCCAGTTCGTGTGGCTGCCTTTGTTATTGCCGCTTACAAACAAGACCTGCAGGGTCATATTTTCACTATGTCATTGGCATGTCGCTGAAACTATACCTTTCTAAAACAGAACTGCCCATATTATGTCGTCAAGGTTTTTTTTTTTCTTTGCTAAAGTGAGATGTGAAGCCAGTTGTAATTGACAGAACTGTATCTGCAGGCACAAACAATTGCCGCAGTGCCACTAGTTTTGATCCATCCACATGGGTTCCTTTATTGTGTCTTGGGGTCACACTTCGGTCAGGTTGCTGCTCTTGTCATCTATAGCTAATAGACTTTGTTTTGCTGTCCATTATCCTGATTCCAATTCTCCAAGATAGACGTACACGGTCTTTAAAGAGCAGAGCTGCTGTTTTGATCATCTGGTTGCTTGTTGTAAAAAAGTCCAAATATCAGAGCTAAAAGAGGAGTAGTCTTCTCAAAGCAGGGAGACATAAACTATACTAAACCAAATAACTACAAAGGAAATGTCCCAAAATATTTACAATTACAGATATTTCTGAGGCTACAAATCTAATAGTACATAGAATTTATAGTTCCTGGTCACAAGGCTTGTGACAAGCATTAAACTGACCTGCTACAGAGTCTGTGTGTGAGAGCTGTAGTATTGGACATGTAAAAATAAAATGTTCCTCCCACTGTGGCACAGTTAGATTGGACTCAGCTAAATACAAGATTTTACGTATGAAGATGTACCTCAATAAAATACATAAAGTCACCAAATCAATTTTGGCCTAGTGCATCATAAGCGCTAAATCTGTCAAATAAAGTAACAAAAATTTCTCAAATCCCAGGAATAAACTGCGAACAACAGAAATTAGGATTCTCGATACAAACCCATGATCAACAGCGATAATGAGAGCTATAAGGATTCTCTTCCTTAAGAGGCTTATATATCATAGAAGGGTAGTTATTGCTTCCTGTGTCTGGTTATATGGATTTCACAGTGTAATTAAGAAGCATTCAGGCAAAGGTTACTCTGGAAATCATAATCATAGAAAAGACTAATATAAGAGAATGTCGGTGTTTGAAAGGTGCTGTTCATTAGTTGGCTGACTATGTAACTTTGCTGTTGTAGTTTATCATCCATTCTGGTATCTAACTGTGAAAACAAAAGCAAACTTATAGCTGTTCTTTCATGTGTTTATAATTACATGGTCAAGAGTAACCTGGCGTTTGGTGTTTGGTAATCAGAAATGTAAAACGACTCTCTTTCAGTGTCTTGGCTTTAGTTATCAGCAGAAATGACGTGATACTTTCTAAAGTTGAAGTGTGAATAATCTCAGTTGAGTTATGTTGTCTCTAGTTTCCGTATTCAGGGGGTAGGGGTAAAGGTCGAATTTAAATTAAAGCTACAGTATCAAATATTTCTCAAAACATTTTTCGCTACAAACATATGCTCCAAAACTTGTCTTAATAAGGAGAGGTGCTGTTCAGCATCTCATGCTATAATGTTCCATATTGTATCTTTAGTTAAAATGAAATGACACAGTTGATAATGTGTGTGAGGAGAAATTTATCACCCAGTAAAAACTGAAGTCACACAGTTTTCTAGATGCATAATTGCATCTAGAAAAACACAAGGCTGTTTGCATTATTTGAAATGATTTTGCTGCATATACAAATACATGTTGACCCTCATTGATGCTAGCTGCAGTGTGTGACTTGGAAAGTTACTTGGACTGGTCAGACCTGAAATAGAAAACAAAAGGACTGGTTCCATGTAAAACAAGTATGGCTATCTACTTCTACTTAGTCTACTTTTACTTAGGAATCAATTTATGCACAAAACATGTATACTTAAACTCAGGCGTGTCAGCTGTTACTCCAGTTTGGTGGCAAAGGATGAAAGGTGTGTCCATTCAAACTAAAGCCAAGGCCACGAGGACTGTTCCACAGCATTTGCATTCGTTTTCTTGTTCGTTGTATGTCACCATTTCATGTGAATATAGCATAAAAGATTATTTGCATATCTGGAAGACAATGAGAAAGAGTTGCATCTGTTAGAGTGAGACTCACTCACTGGAGAAATACAGTACTGGGTGTTTTATTAAATATTTAAGACTACTTGTGTTTATGTTGTCCTGACAAGCACATCTAGTGGTGGCGATAGCAGGGATTATTCTGTCAACTGAGGCTCCAGCTTTTTATATTATGTCACAGAAGAGGTCAAGTTGAATTCAATACGTCATCAGTACTATTACTACGTTTAACCAAACTAGTAAGTAGTTGTTGGAGAGCAAATATGTAAGTATTTAACTATAGGCAATATAGTTTCAGTCTATACTTGGGGATTTCACTCAACATTAAGCATAGTTTCTGTTTGATGTAAAGTAGTTAAATGTGTTTAAATGAGAAAGAAAGATAAAAAAACAAACCCTTATGTTCAACACGTTGGGTGAGCGTGTGAGTTGGCTGAACTAGTGCCATATGGCAGATGAGTACTGGCCCTCGCTAACAGGAAAACCTGAGACCAAACAAGTCACGTCATGAGCACTTATCTCTTTGCCCACCTGTTTATATCTGTGTCTGTCTGTGTCCTTTAATCAGCCTTTGCTCTGTACGTCCTCACCGCTCTCGTCTTTCTGTGTCTGCCAGTGTCTGTCAGGTTAGGAACCACAAGTAGTGTGCAGAGGCACTAATGTGTTACTTTTCTTTCCATTTCCCTATCAGTGCTGTCCTTTCCATCATGTGGCGTTAGCCCCTTTACTGTCAGGTGTATTTTCTGTCTAACCAACATCTATGAAACGCTGGAAAATTGGCATGACATTTTAAATATGTCCAATTACATTCCTGGCAGAAAGTGTTGCATAAGGCATGTGTTTGTGTTATGTGTGAATGCATAATTATTATGTCTCTATTCCACTCACATCCAAACATAACATACCTTTTCATTTACAATGCAGAGGTTCAGTGATCAGCATCAATCAAAAGGGGGGGGATAAGAAAAAATATGTTTTTTTCCTTAGAAACATTTTCTTCACCAAATTAGGTTAGCAGACTTAGTTCCCCTTGACAGAAGAGACTGCTTTCTGAAATGCATGAGTGGCTAATATTAACAAGAAGCACTCATCTGGCACTCCATTAACTCAGACTGGTGCTACAGCTTGGCCAGACAGTAAGACCATATAGGGCACCTTCCTTTAAAGCCTTTTTGTGCTCTCTTTTAGGAGCGGAAGAGGGAATACATACTTGGGCAATGCTGCAGACATGTTCAGTACTCATTCACTCTCACTATGATTGGGGTAGTGTGTCTTTGTCTTCTTTATTACTTGCTTTCCTTCTCCTGTTGTTTTGTGTGACAGCTATGTTCCTATTTAATATAGTAGTCCACATATGTAAACATGAACATACTGTATAAGTACCTAAAAGCTAATAGCAGTTAATAAAACCACTGAACAGACAGGGAAACCCGTTTCCAATCGTGATTGTTTCTGCAAAGCTGTTGGTAGTTTGGAGCATCTGAGTTGTGTATTTACTGTGTATCAGTTTTCAGTTAAGTAAAACATGACCTGGAAACATTTGAAATGACTGATCACCAGGCTGCACCTGAAAAGGATCATTATGTTGCCCTTTAACAGTTATTCTGTCATTTCTCCGAGGCTCAGTGTAGGTCTGTTTCATATCAAACGGAAAAGAACCACTGGAAAAATGAAATCAGCTAAGTAAAGAAGGGGGGGGGGGGGGTTGAATGGTCTAAAAAAAACTTTGTGATCTTTCAGAAACACAAATGAATTTTTCCAACTCGTCAGTCAACTAACCAGAGAATATAATTTCATTGAAATATCTCTAAATGCTAATCTGTTAGTCTGTTAGTTCCCCTCCACAAAATCTATTTCCCACTCAAATTAAACACACTAGTAGGTGTAAAGCAAGTGATTCTGGAAGCCGTTCAACAGTTCAACACACTAAGTGAGCATCATCGCTCCAAAAATGCCTGGTTGGCTCATTATTTCAAGCAGCATTATTAGGCTCAGAATATACTAACCGCCCAGTGTATTTCACACAGACCTTTGTGAGTTTCTCTTTTTCAGTTTCAGGTCCAAGGATAGAGGGTGATGTTTGTTGCACAGTTAGTAGACCCTGTGATCTGAAACTGAATAGCATTTAGAGGCAGGGTATTACTTTTTGAATGCCATTTTTCTGAACTTCCTAATCCTTAAATACAAAAAAAAAATACACTGCACCATGAGTTTTTTGTGTTCATACAACTTGATGTTACATATGATTTGCACTATCCCCTAAAGGGTAAATCAAATCAATCAGACTTGCAGTACTGCAGATTTAAGCACATTCTACACACACTAGTATTTTAGGAGGGATCCAGACGATTTCATCATTGTTATTACATTCACATTCCTCATGTAACTTTAGAAAGCACATTTCCCTACTTCTCAGTGTCGCCTTAATAATGAAAAACAATCACATTTAGATTAAAGAAGCTACATATACAAAACACAATATACACTGTGTCTTAAAAATAGGCGAGTGCTTTTAAATTGCTATTGCTATTGCTAAGAGAAGTAATAGTGGTGAATATATCTTTCTTTCTGTTAACAAAGCTCAGAAAAAGAATAAAACCTAAAATGAATTGTGTCTCTTGAGTTGACTCAATAGACTGAACCTTTAGCAGCAGTTGTAAATATTTGCAGATTTTAAATTATTATTTAGCCTATTTTCCAGTTTATGGCATATTAACAATATGAATTGGCGGTATTACTAAGTATGTAAAAAGTTTATTTACTAACATTTATATTTTCAGACCTCTGCATAACCTAGGGGACAATCAATTACCAAATATAAATGTAAACTATGTGAAAAGAAACACATTGCCCAAATAAAGCCCCTCTGTGTTTTGCTGGGATAGAACTGGATGAAACTCCGAGAAAATAGGAAGAGGAAGAATAAAATGAAATTAGTAATGTAATCCACAGCAAGATCAAAAGAGTGTGATTTCATTATATTTTGTTGCATCATAGAAAATGAAAGATGTTTTAGATCAAAGGCAGTGATTTTCAGCAGGAGAATATGGACATGCATTATTGAGGATGATGAACAAAGTCTGTGTTGGGGAGGTCGTATTTGATGTCATAACTTGGGAAATGTAGCCTCTCCTATTCAGCAGACTTGTGTAACCCAACCTGGGCCTCGCATTGTGTCTTTATTTGTTATATTTCGAAGCAGGGGCATTACAATAAAGCCAATCTGGAAATGGGATCAGGCTGTGACTGATGGTAATTACCTGGTGTCTACACCATTAAGAATTTAATGTAATTTCAGATAGACTTTCCTGTCGAGAGAGAGTAAAAAAAAGAGGTCAGGAGAGGCAACGGTTAAGCTGAGTCTACGTGATAAAGAAGAAAACTAGAAACAGAAAAAGAAAAAGAAGTATTTGGAAGCCAGCTTCACTTACTAAGAAATATGAACATCTCCTATGTATGATGTCTTAACACCTCCGTTGTTTGAGAATCATTGGTTACTTTAATAACCTGAATGAATACATAAGACACAAAGAGAGAGCTGAATTGCTTCTCCACTGTCCCCTCTGCCATATTTTGAAGATGCAGGACAAGCTGTCAGCAGCATTAATGCAACAGAAGGTGTTCATTTGTGTAGAAAAGCTGCAGCGTTTTGTTCTGCGTGACATTTTTCAGAATGTTTCTAAAACTCAGGGCAGAGGTGGAGTGAAGACACAAGCATATGTAAATTACATCAATGTTAAATAGGTAACTGTAAGGTTTCCGGTAATTAGGCAACTTTGATGGGTAGAGGAATGTATAGATGAGTATGGTATTTGATGCAGTACAGTCTGTCCTAATATCGAGTTACTGACTGCAGAACAAATTGCAAGGAGTGCTGACACAAGCAGTCTATTTGTATTTCAGTAGTGAAATCTGGATTCTACAGGACACTCCATTAACATGTGGATAGAAAAAAGTGTTTGTTCCTTTTTTAAGTTTCTAGAACTTGTGTTGGCAGCTGTGTGGATGAGACTGAAATATCACTGGCACTCAGCATACATGACCTGCTAAACATTATTCAGTTCAAAAATGACCCGAATCACCTTAAAAGAGATGATTCTTGCTTATTTTGTCAGCATGTAATTCCCATTACTACTATGGCATGAACAGAGGAAATTCATAAATAAGGAACAAAAGAAATTGTTCTGTGTTATTTTGTACACCCTGATTGTATCAAAACATCAAAACATACCAACAATTTGAATGTGTAACCGTGACAATTTCTAAACATCAAAACAAAAAAAAAGGTCCAAGATTATTTTTAAAAAGTAAGGTGGTAAGATACCGTAAACAACTGACTGTAAATTTGTTAACCTTAGGATTATTAATGCAATAGCATCTGCAACCTGTGCAGAAGAATTGTGATGTCATGATTAAACCTCACCATTTATTAAGCAGAACCACTGTATGTTATTGCACAAAGGAGCATACTTCATCATCATAGCAGCTGGCTTCAAGCCATGGTCAACCCAAAGGGCTTGTATGACTGTTTTGTGTTTCTTGTCTCAATCTGCTGAGGGAATGTGACTAAGGGTTGGAACAGGTGGAAGAGACACGTTGAAATAAAACCTCCATTGTTATTACTGCACTTAATCACGGTGTAATTGTTTGCTCAGTGTGAAAATGTAAAATTGTGCAGAAACCCTTTAATTCTGTGTCATTTTGGCTGTAATAAACCGTGGCCTGGATAGCTGCCTTATTTAGTGTAGTCAGTATTGATTCAGTACTGGTTCTCATAAAGGTTTGATCCTGAAACAGTTTGATTATGACGTAGTACCTGGATTGCCCATGGCATAGCTTTCAGGTAGTAAAGGCACTGGAAGACAGATATGTCTTGCTCACTAAATAAAGTAAGATTCAAATTCATCTTCTATAATGTTTAAATAAACGGTGGGGGAAAAAAAGGAGAAATTTTCAGTGATGTAAATTTAAAGGTTCCATTTATACACAGGGATGACATTTTCCAATAAAAAAGGAGCTGTTGAACTTTCTGACTGTCTTTGTTAGAAACCATCTGCTTTCTCACACGTGTAGTGCAGAAGAAACACGCTTTCACTGTTTGTTCTATCGATCCCACACAGCTTGACAGAAAACTATGACGGCTTGTAAACATGCTCATGTTGTCGACCATATTGCAAGAGCATCTGTACTTCCTAGAAATATGTGATAAAAGTTTAAATCAACAACGCAAACCAGCTCAACCTGTTCTATCACATAGGGCAAACACGATACGTGAACCTACAAGGTTACCTGACTTGAAAGACAGCACAGTTTTTGTACACTGTGTGATTATAATCTTCCAGCCTGTTTGTGTAATGCAGAGTTTGGTCAGAGGTGATTACTGACGATTACACTGACTTGGTTCTAGCTCTGATGTGCTCTGTGCTTACGTGACATCCTGAAATATGGATAATGACTTTAGAAGCTGCACGCGTGGACGTATTCTCTGTACAGGTTTGTTTGCATTTTTCCTGCTTTGTAAGAGCCGAACCCTAACAGGTTTTAGAGGACAAATAATCCAGGTGATTTCCTCACTCGGGAGTGGGCATAATCAACAGAAATACAAAACCATGGGTCTAAAACCTTCTTTCTACATAACTTGCAGAAGACATGTTTGCGAAAGCATCAAAACCCACGTTTCCCATCGTTATAACAGTAGTTCACTGATGAAAGGTGATAAAGGTTGCTTAGACTAAACTGATTTGATCATGACAGGAGCAGCTGTAGCTGCAAATGCAGCACAGCTTGTTCCTTTTAAGTTTGACTCTAGGTGTTAACTTCACCACCTCTGACTTACGCTGGTGAAAACAAGAACAACACAGTCTTTCAGAGCTTCATCTTTTAACTGTTTCATCTCGGTCTGAGGTCAAATGCAATACTGCAGTCGCACACCTGGTTTGATCTTGTGTGAAGAGGAATTTAATCTAATGTGACGCCTTAACCAGTTGATATTGCTTTGATCATATAATGCACGTAGAGGTAACAAAATGTAAGAGATGTGTGGGTCAATTATTATTACAATTCAACAATAATAAAATGCCAAAAAATCCAATATATTATAAAAATAAATTCTCTTTAATAGCTACATTGATTTTCTTTCACAAAGCATTATAATTTTTTTTCACATACACATTCAGGATTGCAAGAATTTGGAGAGTAGGGTGATGCATGTAACTTGATGCCCTTTTATACCAAAGAAACTTGGATACAATTCAAATTGTTCAGTGTGAACAAATATGTGAATCTTTGCCTGCAGTGGTATTAAAAGGTTTTACACACTGGACATGATCAGTAACTACTTTGACTCTTCACATGAAGTAGGACATCTGGTTATTAACCATGGCTCTCAGCTGTCATATAGAACGTAGACAAGAAAAATCTTAGTTTAAGGTCCACTTACTAGCTTTTTTGGAGCTATCGACCTTGTCTGACATCTCAGTTGTGATGTATGAGTATAGAGTTTATACCTCACAAAGCATTGTATACAGTATGGCAATAAATGCATATTGTCCCAGAGCTAAAGATGTGAGACACAACTGGAAGGTCTTGAAGAACTATTAAATGGGTACTGCAATTTAGGTCTATTGTTTTTCATAGATACATTGTTCTGCTTCTGTTCTTCATACAGAATGCTTTGACATAAAGAAATTAAAGTTTTTTGTGCCTTGAACTGGATTTAGAGCTTTTCATTGCCAATGTAAAAGTTGTATATAAAGTTGTAAAACATACTGTACATTATTTACATAGATTTTAGATTAAATGAATTGCTCTTTAATTACTCTATAATAAAGCTCTTATTACATTCATGACAATGATAATTTATTACTAACTTTGGTTTTTTAAGACATCTGGATTAGGTGTCATGACCCAGATATTGTAAAAAGTAAAACTGAATTTTTACATATTTAGTTGGCAGTCATATCACTCTGCATTGTAGTAATAACAACCATATGACAAGAGCAAAAAGAGCAACGTCGTGTAAGAACTATATTTCTTACAGTGAATTTTGTAAACATTCATGTAAACAGTGGTGGTTTTTGGATGTGTGGACAACTGAATTTCAAATGTTTGAGATTTGCCGGAGCTTTCTGTTCACAATCTGCGCTGAGTCGTTCTTCATTTTTAAAGGAAGTTCCACTTCTGATCTTTTCTTTCTGTGCTCTTTAAACCTTTTACAACATATGTAAGATGTCACCATTACAACTAGGAAGAACAGCCCCACACATGTCACTGAAAGAGCAATGAGGACAGGTTGACAGGGGAACAGCTCATACCTTTCAGGTCCCTCTGTCATCTGGCCAACATACCAGGGCCTCTCCTCTACCTCTGTGTCAGACTCTCTGGTCAGCAGACTCTGAATGTAACTTTCATTACTCACTGTTTCATTGACAAAGAAGTTAACCATGACTGTTGAGTAGAGTGGTTCTGGCTGACCATGATCACTGACCTTCACCATAAGGCTGTAAAGGCCCCGGATGCTGAGCTCCCTCTTTAATGTGATATTTCCTGTTTCTGGGTCAATGGCAAAAGACCCTGGCTCGCCACCTTTCCTCTTAATAATACTATAAGCAATCACAGCATTCATTCCCGTATCCTTATCCACAGCATACACCTCTGTGATTGATGTTCCCGGTAGCGTATTGGGTAGCACTAGCATGTAGGACTGATTAGACTGGGGGAAGAGAACAATAGGTGGGTTATCATTTACATCCAACAGCAGCACGGTCACCATGGCAACACAGGAAAGTGTGGGCTCCCCACCATCGATGGCCTCAATCCAGAGCTGATATGTCCCTTGTTGTTCACGGTCCAGCGATGTCTTGGCTCGAAGTGCCCCCCTACCTGTGTCTATCATGAATATGTCACTGCCGTTCAGTATGGAAAGGGCCACCCAGCCATTTTCACCAGCATCGGCATCTGTCACAGAGAGGACCCCGATTTCACCGTACCCTGGGAAGTTCTCCGGCACAAAAAAAGTAAAGTCCTTATTGATGAAGCGTGGACTGTTGTCGTTGCGGTCTTGAACAGTCACCACTACAGTTGCGATCGACTCCCTTCTAGGTGTCCCCTGATCCATTGCTCTTACTATGAACCGATACTTCTCTTTTTCCTCACGATCCAGTGATGCGTTTACGGTCAGGACACCTGTCACACGATCCAACACAAAGATCCCAGGAGCGTCACCTCCAAGGAGATAGAATACTTCCCCAAGATCTTCACTGTCCTGATCGGAGGCTTGTAGCTGGGTTAGAAAGGTGTTTGGGGGATTGTTTTCCTCTACAGATATTTCTACTAAAGACTGCTGAAACACTGGTGCATTATCATTCTCATCCAAAACCTGCACCTTCAGGAAGGTCTTGATGACAAGCCCTTGACTATTCTGGGCAACCACAATTAACTCATACTCCTGTGTCTTTTCATAGTCCAAGGGCTCTGTAGTCTCCAGTAGGTATTCATTCTTGAACAGTTGATAGGGGATGAACCTAAAGGGTCCATTACCTTCCAAATGACAGTCCACCCTTTGGTTCATATCAGTGTTTTTAACGGTAAAAAAAGCTATTGGAGAAAATGCTGGCTCGGACTCCTTTACTGTTATTACCCCATCCTTTTCCGGTGCAATGTACCGGGGTACGAC
Source organism: Microctenopoma stevenorrisi (assembly GCA_032270685.1). Classification (NCBI taxonomy): domain Eukaryota; kingdom Metazoa; phylum Chordata; class Actinopteri; order Anabantiformes; family Anabantidae; genus Microctenopoma; species Microctenopoma stevenorrisi. The sequence continues at coordinate 10,187,782 of JAUMTR010000017.1, forward strand.
AGCGGGAGGTCCAGTGACAATTTTGATGATGTGGACAGCAACAGTGGCAACAGCTGGGATACAACCAGGCCCATTAGCAAGAACAGTAAGTTTGTAAAACGTGGCTGTGCCAGTGTCTATTTTCCCTGTTAGCTTGATCAGTCCTGTGATTCTGTCCAAATGGAACAAACTCCTGGTGTCTCTTGGCACACGTTCACTGTAAGCATAGCTGATCTGAGCATTAGCACCAAGGTCAGGGTCAAAAGCATGCACACGCGCCAAATGTGCCCCTTTGGTGTTATTCCCATGCAGAGTGACATTAATTTGTGACTCTGTGAATTGGGGGCAGTTATCATTCACATCTGTGATGACAATTTTTAAAGTAGCTGCACCAAGTAGAGGAGGGGTCCCACCATCCTCTGCGATGATATCTGTAATGTATTCAGCCTGTGTCTCTCTGTCCAGCACCTCTGTTACAATAAGGAAGGGTGTCAGCTCACCACCCTCATTCTCCTCAACATCCAGTGTGAACATGCCAAAATCATTAACCAGCCAGTAGGTCTGTACACCATGAAGACCCAGGTCGGTGTCAACTGCAGACTGCTCCACTGCATAACGAGCATTTATGGGTGTGTTTTCTGGCAAAGACATAGAAATCACATCCACGGGGAACTTTGGCCTGTTGTCGTTCACATCCTCAATAAAGATCTTTACTTTGATGAGCTGAAAGTACTGCTGAGGCAACACGAACACATCCAGTGAGAGGACACATCCCTGTCCTTCTGAGTTATCAGGGCACAGAGTCTCCCTGTCAATCTCTGCAGCAGATGTGTAAAGCTCTCCAGTGGTATTATTTAGGTTCACATACTGTTCACTGACCTTCTTTTGCAGGAGACTGAATAAAAAGGGGGGCTCAACAGCAAAATCCAAATGTAAGTCTATTCCAATTGCCCCTATGAAGGTCCCACTGGGTAATCCCTCTTTTATCTTATAGATAAGCTCTTTTGCTTGGCTGAAATTTGCAAAACTGGAAAGAGGGCTGGTGTAAAGCAAGAAGATGCACAATCCCTGTAACACAAGATAATCAAAGATATTACATTTTTATAAAAGTGTTAAACAGTAAACAGTAAACAGTAGTTTTTTTGGCATTGATAAAAATATTTGAAGCGCAATCGAACCTTGTTATATCTCCCGTGATAATTTAAGATCAGATTAACAATCCATTAACTATTTATTTAGATTTTGTTTGAAGTTTGTTTAAAAAAAACTTGAGAATAGAAATTGTGTAGAGTAGAAGAAGAGAAGGTGGTAATGCTTTAGTATAATAAAATAGTATTTACAGTTTCATATGAACTTTTGTTCAGTAAAAGTCAATTCTGTTATAAGGATAATTATCATGAAACTTACCCATATTCCTCCTCTTTGTCTAAGGCTGAGGTGTCTGCTGTTGCACATGTTTATGTCCTATTCCAACACTTCTCATAGCAGAAAAAGTGTGAACTTAAGTAACGCAGGCATTTTGACTGTTGAGCAGTGTAGACATCTGCTGAGTGCTATGCCCTTTTGCTATCTGACTTGAACAAGTCATTCATCCCAGTGCTGGCTCAGGACACTCCCACCATATGCAAATAAGCCCCGTGAGCTAACCAATCAGAACCACTGAGGAACCTACTTCAGTTCACAGATGCCTTTTTCACACATGCTATAAAAGCACATCTGAAAACGCACACCTGCGCTTTCAATCCACAACCATGTTGTCACAAGCAGCTGCATACCTTGTATTCCTGTAGCAAAGGGAAATACTGACACGGGATACTAGGCAAGATGGAAAATATCCACATTCTGTGGATTACTTTAATCCAGTATTAGTTAAAAAACACTACAAATAAAAAACTGTAAATAATAAATGAAAAAAAATATAGTGTTTACAATGACGCATAATATTTGGTACAATCCCTGAACTTTGAATTTTGATTTTCTAAATGTGTTCATATTATTTATTTATTACAAACAAAGCCAGCAGAGAGAAGTGATCTTGGCATCACAAGTGGTGCTATGGTCTGATTCTGGATTGAGCCCTTAACTAAATCAACCCCATAATCCCCATGTGTTCTAAATGCTGGGCCAGCTGTTTGGTGGGATTGGAAGCATACTGCTCAGAGAAATTGAGTGATTGAAGTTCTTTATAAAATGGCAGATTGAGACTGTTACACACACAGTATGTGTCATGCATGTGTGTCCTTGCTCAGCACAAGGGGACAGTAGAGACTTAAACCCAAACTTAACAATTTATGCTTCTTCTTTGCTATTTGGTGAACCTATATTTTAGAATTTTGAGGCACGCAACAAAATACATATTTCAGTTATAGCATCATAATACAGATCACTTACAGATCCATCGTTTTTCCAGTTTCTTTTTCCATCTCTGCAGTAAGCTCAAAAATACTTCGAAACACTTACTGTATAGGCACAGTAGGCTGGAAGGCTTTTGGGCACGGGAAAGCAAAATATGTGGGAACTCATTTGGGAGCTGCCTCAGGGTGCAGTGGATCTGAGGTGTGCAGCTGTTGATTACCGGTGATGGAGGCTGTTGGGAGAACAGTTACATTAGACACAGGATGTTTAATGTACTTGTGTTTTTGTGAAAGAGAAAGAAATAAATGCCAACAAGCTTGAGGAAAATCTAACCAGATCACATTTCCGATGTGAGCTGAGTTTTTTTAACGGCAATAAACTCAATAAACACATTCATATTTTTATCCATGAGGATGAACTGTGTTTGATCATTCATACAAAAACATTTCAGACAGCTTATTAGTACCATTTAATGACATATTTGTTATTTGATTCATTAATGAATAATTAGGGGGTGGGGGGTTGAGTCGGTGTATTTGCAGTTGAGTGGATATGAGGGAGGCGGGTGAGACTAGGGTTAGTTTTTGTGAATTCTCAAATGTGACAGTGAACATGTGGTGGCCAGGCAAAAATACCACGACAAAGGTTTAAAAAAGCCAAGAACCTGTATATTACTTGAGTCTTAATTACATCGTTTGCTGCTCTGAGTCAGTGTGAGATGAAGATGGGTAATCTCTGCCCAGATTTCCTAACAGATGTCCTGTTACCCTTGGTCTTTTCTTTTAATCAAAGTGCTGCTAAGCTATCTTGATAGCTATGAGACAGCTCCATGGCTGTTAAGTAAGAAGAATGTGACCACACAGCAGCCTGACTGCAAATCTGTTCCATTGCAACCATGTGTTTACCAGTAGTTTTACAATCTTTTATTTAAATTAGTGAGTACATGCTATTTGTACTTCTGTACATTGCCAATCTGCAGCAGAATTGTTTTCCAAACGCAACATCTTGCATAGAGCTGAACAAATATGCTTACTATAGACTATATAGAAATAAGCATGACAAGCAGGACTCGTTAATCAATTATGTTTCCTTTAGGACCATATAGAGCCATGTAAGTGGTGCTGTTACCCACTCTGGCCAGTCATGACCAGGACATTGGTCTAATTTTGTGAATGTTTCAAAACACGGGGAGCTGCACTATTACTGAAATATATTTTGATTTAATATATATTTGTGATTTACACAGTACAAATAATTCAAATGGTCTATAAATATTGCACTGGTCTTTATATCCAGAATATTACTGGAATTGTGAGTTAGTTACTGTGCTGGCTAGAATTGCTTATTCTGTTGTATTATATCGTTCAAGAAACATGCATCACAGCTGTGTCAAAAGTTATAATGACATGTAAAATTGTTTTTTTGGAAACCAATGCAATACATTCAGAAATTCTAGTTGTAGAACATCTAATTGAACTGTCCCTGTGTTTATCTCCATACCAATAATAGCACAATGATGTCTGTTGAACAGGGCAGAAATCCATTCACTCCTCATATGTTATGTCAGTCAGAGTTAGCTCATTCTTACGGTTCGGCTTTACTTTGCAATACCAGGACGCATAATGGCTGCTATTATCACTGATATTTTCTCTGGACAAAGTCACAGTTTTGAATTTTATCACCAAATATGCATGTTCAGGGTATAAGGCGAAACACAACCTATTCTTTCTCCTACTTATGTTGTGGAACAAGATTGCAGTGCATGGCAGTGTGCATCAGCCATCGTGCATAGTCTGAAGGGGACAATATTCCCCCACTGCACATCATCAACAGGGACAGAGAAGAGTACATTTTGGACTACTTCTGCCTCATGCACAATGGTGTGGAGTAAATAGGACAATTATTTTCTGCATCTCTGTATAGACATCATGGACTTTTCTTGCGGAAATTGCCCACTGCAGCACTGTTATGGCATTATTGTTCTTGCACTATCACTGCCATCTACTGGTTCATTGGCACAAAGTAAAGTGTGTCTCAGTCACACATGCAGAGTATAGTATGGTACTAAACGTACCATACATAAAAAGTATGCTACGTACAATAGGCCCAAAAGGCAGTTTGGCAGAAAATCAACAGTTTTCACTTTACTCAGAATTAGAATAGTACAACCGTGTGAGTTGAGTTCAGGGTTGAAAACGTGTAAGAGTACTTATTCATGGTAAGTAGATGATTTGTCATTTTTCCTGTGGAAACATAATTTTCTCAAAAAGGGAAAGGTACAATGGTAAAATACTTAAAAATCTCTCTGTGGCCATCACAAAACCAATTTTGGTGCAAAATGGAGCTGTGCTAACACAATATTATACTACACAATTCCTAAACCGCAAAGATCTATTTCTATTAACTAAAAGAAAATCTCAACTGCTCTCCCTTTCCCCCCTCCCCACACCTTCCCCCGCCACTCCTCTCCTCCACTGTTCTCGCCAATCAGTTTCCTCCCTTTCTGCTCTTGTCAGCTGTTAAAGATGCATCCTGGCACAAATGTGAGAGAGCTCATCTGGAAGGGTGAGACAGAAAGAGGCAGAGAGCATAAAATCACATGAAAACCTTGTGAGCTTATGTTTGATATGCAGACAGACAGACAAAGAGGTGGTAACACAGTACAGGTGCGTGAAACCCTGGTGCGGTGCGAGTGCGCCTCTGTGTCTCCGCAGGTTGGATATATCATTGAGAACAGGTGCTGTGGTGGAATGTATGCCCCTCACAGCTGCAGCCAAGGAGATTACTGGCCAGGCTTCCCAGTAATGAAGTTTCTATCGATTGGCCCACCACAGGTTCTTGTTTCTGGCTGCTAACAGTGTGACTATTTCAAAGCCCCAATTTGAGGTTTTTGAGTACATCAATTAAGGTATAAAATGGAGTTTCCAGGAGGGTGTGATTTGCTGATGGAAAATAATTGTATAGTAACTTCTTATAGTTCCATAACCTGAAACTTAAGTCAATTTGTGTTTCAGCAGTGTTAGAGAAAATCCACTTTTGCGCTGGAATTACTCACAGGCAATGTGTCACATTGACATTTTCTCTTCCTGTGTTTACAGTGAAGCAGCGTGATAACACCTGTCTGTGAAGTCAAAGAAGTAGTGTGCAGTGAAAAAAACCTACACATTCAAATTCTGACACAACAAAAGAAATATTTCATCATATTTTGTAAATGATATTACACACACGTTCTGTTATGATCATGAGAGTGGATTATTGAGGAACTCTATAGAAAAAAGAGTAAGCAGAGAACAGTGAAAGGAAACAGGAGGTTGACTGAAATCAGTAATTCTGTATATTCAGTGCATCCTGCCCCGGGCGTTGGGAAGTCTCAGTTGTTATCATTTGTACAAAAGGAAATTGAATTTTCTGTGAATAATATACAATTTATTTTCATTTCAAGTATATGTATAAACCTGAAAACAAAGACAAATTCCATATCCTTTACATATATCTCTAGAGATATATAAAATATATATATATCTAGGTGGCCTGGTAGCTCAGTGGGTTAAGGCTGGGATGCAGAAGGTGACAGGTTCGATTCCCAGCCGCAGCACCCAGCCTATCCCCATTCCAGGTGTGTCCTAGAGTAAGACAGGTAGCGCTAGCTCCCGGGGCGCGGCCTGTATCTGCCCTCTGCCCCCCCCAGGTGGATGGGTTATCATTTCACTGCATGTTGTACACCAGGGGTGCTCAATACGTCGATCGCGATCGACCAGTCGATCGCAAAGGTAGTATTGGTAGATCGCATGGCATTAAAAAAATAGATGCCAGCCTATCATCCATCCCGTCACTTGATTGATATACAGGGAAGCCAGTCAGATGACATCAGATTTTTTCTGACGCTTAGGTCGCTGCGCATGCGCAAACAGCGGCGCGAAGTGTAGTAAAACTGACAAGCTAGTTAGCGAGTTAACTCCAGTTTTTAGCTCTCGGTTTTTTCTCTTAAACCTAAGAAAGGGTTAAAAATGAGTGTGGGAGCCGGACCAAGTAAGAAGACAAAAACGTATCACTTTCATACGGAATGGGAGGAGGACTTTTTTTTCACGATGTCATTTTCGAAGTAGGTTTGCCTCATCTGCCAGGCTACCATCGCAATGTCAAAGAAGGGAAATGTGGAGCGGCATTTTCGAACAATACGACACTACATTCCCGCCGAAAAGCAAGCTAAGAAAGAAAAAGGTGAAGGAACTAAAATCCCAGTTGTCCTGACAGCAGTCATTTTTCACACAAACTCAGGTAATGACAAAAAATTTACATAGTTAATCGTGTTGTGAAATATTGGATCATGCGGTTATGCATGTATATACATTGAAGATATAAAGAATCCTCAATATATTTATAAATAAGTATATGTTTTGGATTTTTGTAGTGGGTAGATCATTTTATAAGTAGCTCACATGCAGAAAAAGTGTGAGCACCCCTGTTGTACACTGTGTAACTATGTATGTGACAAATAAAATGGGAATTTGAATTTGAAAAGAAAGAGGAGCAGAAAATGTAAACCACATATTTATATCCTTCTCGGTTATTCATTTGGAGCTGGACACATGGCCATAGCGCCTACAGGTACACACCACACATACAAGCTCATGCGAACATCTCATCAGAGATCCAGAGAACAAAAATCTAAATAGGGACAAAATGTGATTAAAATGGCTGCTGGTTTGAGTATTTCAGAAACTCCTGATCCTCTGGGATCTCCATGCACCACAGCATCTAGAGTTGACAAGGAGTGGTGTGAAAAACAGCATCCAGTGAGCGATGGTTCTGTGGGTGAGAATGCCGTGTTAATGAGAGAGGTCAGGGAGGACTGAGCAGACTGATTGAAGCTCACATTAAGGCAACAGTAGCTTAAATAAGCACATGTTACAACAGTGCTATGCAAACAATAGGTCTGTCTGACGGTGAGCACAGGCTCGACTGGACCGTATAAGACTAAATGCTGCGGTCAGAATTTGGAGTGAACAACATGTACTGTAGATCCTTTCTGCCTTGTGTGAGCAGCTCAGGTTGCTGGTGGTCGTAATAGAGCAGAATGGACAATTTCTTGACACATATAAGGACACTTTATTCAAACATTAAACATGTTCAAATGCCACAAGCTCCCTGATCTTAGTGTTATTGCTCATCCCGTGTTTGCCTTTAAAATCAATGTGTTTTACAATTAATAACTATGCTGCGTATGTGTGTGTGGTTTGTGCAAACTCGGCATATGCACACATGGAAAACATGTTTACATGTTAAAGGAAGCCTCTGAATTTTAACCAGCTGAAGGATTTCTCAGCTGCATCAGCTCTCCCTCAGTAAACGATTAGAGATGTACTTTAGTGGGAACATCAGCTACATCACAATTTTCAGTTATGGAAATTAGTGTAATAATAATGCTACTTTACGTCATAGTATCATTTTTGCCAGTGTGAATATGTCTCCGCATGTAATAGAACGAGTACTTTATGGTTTGGACTTTTTGGAAAGTTTTGTCTTTCCGATTAATTAAAGTGAATATTCGGCAGATTCTCCCATCGCCCAATGTTCCTCCTGTCTCTGGTCTTTTGAGTTCATCAGTGCTGAACATAGTCTGGCTGTTAAGTACACATCACAAGAACATTGAGCAGGAATGTTAAAATTATGGATTGAATCCCAGCAGGATGAAAGGGAGTCCAATTTATTATATGTCCAGCCTCTCTGATAAACTCTGTCTCTTCTGGTATATGGAACCTGCTACTGCTGCTTTTGCTGGCTTCAGTGCAGAAATTTCTTTATTACTTTTGATCTCCTCCGAGCAATGGAAGATGGTGGGTTAATACAGTAGCTACCCAGATTCTTTATCTCATAGAGATAAAGTGTGTGCTAACCCATGTTTGGGCATCTGTAACTGTGAACAAACACCCTGGGGGTATGCATTAAAGTTATTTCAGATTGTGAAGGCAGTGTAAACAGCAATTATGTCCATTTACCCTTCACTTTAGCCTTTATATGCTTAACAAATGTTTTAAAGCTTGCATTTTAAAGTTACTGTACATGTGGGTAAAAAGCCACAAAGTTCAAAATGGGGGCATCTTTCTAAACTGTCACAAAATGTATTCTGAGGCAGTTCACACAGTCCTGACAGAAAGCATTTTAGTAGAGGTATAGGAAGGCAGTCTAAGACATTACCACTGGTGTTAAGCTGACAACTCACACATGACTTACATATGACCTTGAGGTCTACGTCTGTAATGGTAACTAGAGCTAGAGACCTGGTCCCTGTGCTATGCTGGGCATGATTTGGAAGATGAAGTTATGGTTAAAACATATTCTCAGAGAAAGATTTTACCATACATTACATAAAAATAGCAGAGACAGAGACACTTTTCTGAATCTTACATGTTCAAATAACATCTTTGACTCGCCTGAGCCCCAGTACCTCTGCAGTCACCAATGAGTCACCAAAATACCAAAGGGCCACAGATGAGAACTAAACCTCGTCTGTAAATCCCTGCGAATTATAATAATTAGTATTGATAAACATGCGCCATAGCCCCAACCCATGAAGCGCTGTGACAAAAACACAGTCTCACAAAATATCTATAACAACAATATAATGATGTTCATGTGAGGGCCTACGAGCCCATAACCAGGATTTAATAACCACTAGACATGCGTTATTATCTCAATAGTTTAGGATTGTTTAAATGCTTCTCCTGCTTGTGCAACATTTTGTAGAGATGTTGTATAATGAAATTTCTATCCATACAGTACAGCTCCAGTAACTGGAAATGATAATGTCCCTGTTGTCCCTGCTAATGCGGTGATGCATCATTGTGATGCTGATGTTGTGTTGTTTTTATTGAGAGGCCTAAAGTAGTCTGATGTGACAACGTGAGTGAAGATCCTGAGAGACAATGAACTCGCTCAAGGTCACATCTGACAAGACATTGTGGGCAGAGTCTACCTGACTGTCTGAAGGAGGGGTTGAATGGGGGATAAATACAGTATGTGCTCCGTGTCCTTTCCATGCATCTTTCATTCCTCTTCTCTGTGGTTAGCATACTGAGCGGGGCCCGCTAAGACACATGGTGCTTTATATTTTAGATCACCTAATGCTTGTACTTACTGGCTAACATTTGTGCTACGGAATGCAGGCGGCTGTATTTGCACAGTATGTTCCCCGTTCGTTCTCTGTTCACATGGGTGTTTTGCATATGGATCAGCATGGGAACGACCTGCACTAAACAACATAATTCCATGCCAGCAGCCTCTGTAGGTGATCTATGTCCTTCTGCCCTCTGGAGAGTTACAAGCGGGACTGAATGGGGCCAGAATGTGGATCCTCTGGTGTCCTTTTGATGGCATGTTTATTACCTATTTGTGACATTATATTGAGAGCCCAAGGAAACTGCCACAGAGGACAAGACTGTGAGACTGATTCTGTATCTTTATGCATGTGCGTTTATGTATATGTGTGGGTAGAAAGGAAAGGGGAAAAAGGACAACGAGGGCAAACCAGTTGATGGTACTGGAGACAGTACAGAGAAAAGCAAAGGTTAGGCAAAGATGAATTGGACACGAGGAGAAGGAAGAAGACATGAAGGAAGTGGTAAAGAGGTTGGAAAGGAATGGGGCATTTGGGAGGTGGGTCATCTGATGAAAAGGGTATTTTTTCCCAGGAGTCAAGCTGTCAGAGTGACTTGGTGGCATTTGTTGTCCCACCTTTCCACTGTGACCTTACATTAAGCCAAGGGGAAACAAGAGACAAACATGGTGGCTTGACATCAATATCACCACTGACACAACCTCTCTCTCTCTTTTTCCCTCTCTGTCTTCCTGTCTCAAGCAGACACGCCAACCCATCAGTCCATCATGTGTATTTGCAGAGACAGACGGCATCTTGCAAGCTCAGGATTCACTCCAAGATTTAAGCCTGAGAAAGCGAATGATTGCCTGTGTTTAATTGATGATGTGAGTCACTCACTTCTCTAAAGCTCAAAACCCCACAGACAACTATTTTAGCCATGTGCCACAGTTTTAAAATGAACTATGACTCACAAACTACACGGTTCATACATTCACTTATTTATTCCAAATCTAATTTCATAAGCTAATATATGACAAATTTGACATTTCAGGAGGAGCTGCCATGTTTTTTTTTCTTCATTTATAAATGACTGGTAAAGGCCAGTGACAGCCCAGAGAATGGTGCATTCTGCCTGTCAGAAGTCCTATAGGAAATATTTATACTGATGTCTGAGAGAAGAAGAAAACTGTCAATCATCTATTGTACAGTCTACCTGAAATAATGTCTGTCTCAAACAAATGCCTATTAGCCTCAAGCTTAGGATAGCTGAATACATCTTCCTGACCTATAAACTTTCCACACCTGTGAATCCTCCGTGGCCATCACGGACTACAACAACAAAATGGATTCATCAGTGTCATTACTGATTTCAGCACAGCGACCCATATTTATGAAGACAATCTTTCCTGTCTTACAGCCGTACATTTTTTATAATTTGTTATGTGGACGGATAGATGGATTTAATATATCACGGTAGAAAATGTGAAATTTTGGTCAGGGAGTAACGAGAAGGCATCGCTGCCGGCTGACGTTCAAACACCTCTCTCGCTCTTTCACTCATTGCGGATTTTAAACTCCCACACAGACCGCTCTTAATCACCCTTTGTTCGCGTAAAACAACACCGAAGACCTCCAAATGATCAATTCCCCAGTAACCTATCTCAGCTGTCCTCCCTCTGTATGATTGTCACCATCGTTTACCCCTGCCATATTTTCTCACTTTGCTAATTTACCCACAAGGTGAGAGGATGCTGGGAAGCTTCTAAAAGTCCTCTGGCTCCAGATGTCTGGACCAGATGTCCCATTATTTCTGCAGTGGTCCTGTGGTTTTATTTTTATCTGTTTCCAGCTCTTTGCACCTTTACTAACCCCTGTCTTCCCCTGGACATATGCATACGTATGCATGCAAATAGAGTCACTGACCAAAGCATCCTTTGAGATTAGACCCATGTTTAAGATTTATCGAGACATCTCCTAATTAAAAGTTAATAATTAAAAAGTGTGTACACCGTATTTACAAACTTAATCTCCCATATGTCCTTTTACAAACTTCAGTGTTATTGTCAGAGAATGTAAATGAGCCTACCAGTTATACGCCACTGTACCATATAACAACCTATTAGACATGTTGCCTGACACAAGAGGCTGTTGTACAGTAGACAGTGGTGATCAGAGCAAAGCCTAAACATATTGATGCTGCAAGAGTAATCAATAATAAAAAATACATTTATCAGTAATTCATTAAATAAAGGGTGCAAATATTTGAGTAACACGTTTTTTCACATATGATATGGTATGGGTTACTTGAAAGAGGTGATACTTATATTGAAACAAACAAGAGTCAAGCATGGAAAACAGTAGAAGGTATTCTATTGTACATGGTTGTGGTTTAAGATATTTTCATTGGCAGTGTGATGTCATATGGGTGACAAGCAACCATCGTATAGGAAGATCTCTGAACTCCAGTTGTTGCTGCATTAGTATCATAAAACAGAGAAATAGAAATACTTTGAGTCAGTAATCAGAGACTTAAAACGCTTCCAAATAAATGTATGTGCCAAAGTGCTTGAGTTTTTAAGGTCTGAGATTTATATTCCAGATACATAGCATATTACAATAAATTAATTCAATGACTGCAGCAATAATTTGTTTAAAAATACATCAGTGCATATGATTTAGTTTTTGAGCTGGCTTGCTACAAGAAGTAGAGGAATTGGGGGACTGTAATGTGGACTTTTGTGATCATCTCCATATATAATGAATGAATCACTTTTCATTCATCCATTCAGTTTATTATATCGTATATATGTATTGATTGTAAATCAAAATGTGAGTTAATTTTTGGATCATATATATGATCCATTTGTTTGATTATAAGATAATTGCCCAGTTTTATTCTTTTGCTGATAACAAGTATAGCAGGTGCGAACATAGACTATATGAAAAAATACATTTTTATTTTTTAAGAAATCTCTTTAACAGTCAAACTCGTCTGAATCTGCACATCAAAGCAACAAGAAACAAAAGTGTTCAGAGCCCAAAGAAAAACTGGTACAGTGTTTGTCAGATTCCCTTCAGTGTTGCTGTCAGGGTGTCACTGAACTGCTTAAGAAGCTATAATGTGCTTCACTTCCAAGTCATTTATAGAGATACAGATCTTTTTTGCTCAGCAAACCGTCGCAGTACATTAATGCCCATTATACCTTCAGAAACGCCTTCTTATGATGAGGCTTTTGATCAATGTAATGCAAGTGCCTGCAACATCACTTGACTGAGCCCCTGCTGAACTCACCTGCCACTAGGTGGCAGTGAAGCACTGCATGCAGCACGTTCCTCCGCATTCTGTGTTTGCTGTTGTCACTGTTGGTCGGTCCTATCTTATCTTTTCTCAGATCCTTCTTTCCTATTGTAGCACGGGAAGATAAAACCTGCCAGCGCACACCGGTATCATTTAGGGATCTGTTGCTGCTGACAGCACATGGATAGTTGGAGCAGAGATAGAGAAAGTGTGAGAGAGGGAGAGAGAAGAAGAAAGTGAAAGGAGAGGACACGAAGAGGAGAGCAGAGGAGAGATAGAAGAGAGCGGTAGCAGCAGAGTAATTGGCCTGAGACATGCTGCTAATGCAGCCTCATCTTCACTGTATTATTTCTTCAAGCACTACTTCTCCTCCGCCTTCTCTCCTGTCTTTTAACCCCACATACCCTGTTTCTAACCACACTCTCCACTCACTCACTTTCCATTTTCTTCTCCTTGACTCTCTCCTTTATCACACTCATTGAAAGCACTTTCTGTCCTCTTTCACCTTCTCAAGTTTCTTGTCCCTTCCGTCCAACACGTCCCTTTCTCGCCTTTGCATACAGCACCTCTTGGTTTGTCTTCATCCGACACCTCCAGGGAATGAACATCAGGGATGAGCACCTAAAGGTTGAAGGGCAAGAGAGCACCCTCCGGGACTTCTGCTCATCTTTGACCTCTTTGTGCTTGGTGGATATCTGGTACCTTGGAGAGGATGACGTAAAAGGACTCAACACTTTCAGCTAAATTTAAGTTAATGAAGATGTTCTGATCAGACAATTAGAACTGGAATATTTTTTAGAATTCTGACCAATTACTTGTCTCTCTCTCTTCCATACAGTACATTTCAATAACTGTCCTTTAGTATGATTTCAGTCACCTCTGCAATCAAAAAAATTAAAACTAAGTCCATACGCCGTGAGTGGTTTGCACCGAATGAGCGACTGATTCTGATATACTTAGAACTACAAGCTTTTTAAGATAAGGACTGAAATGGTTTACATCAAAACCCAGCGAGCACACAGCTGTCACTAGCAAAGCTACATAAGTGCTGTTGTTTCCTCTGTGATGCAACAAAGACACTTAAAGCTCTACAGATAAAGGAGGTGACATATTCAGTGATTTGGATTTATGGCAATAATTCACAACACAGATTTCTTTCTCTTCATCTTGCTTCCTATAAAGCTTGTGGCTATAATATTAAATTATTTTGTATTGTGTTGTGTGACAAACCTATACTGTACTTAAAGGTATTTTATGGTGACAATAACCCACAGCCTTGACCGACACTAACGCACTTGACCTACAATGGAGCTTTCTGCGAGATGCTGTGAGATAACTGACATGAAATGAAGTTATAATGAGTTATAAACTCAGTTATAAAATCAGAAATATCTAATACAATGTTCAGCACTGGCTAGTCTTTTAGAAAGTTGTTTTCCTTAAAGGCTTTAGTGTTTTAAAGCAAAAACTTTACAGCACACATTTGTAATAAAAGTGTTGTTTTACACAGATACAGAAAATTAAGCCCTTAAAAAAGGCTGTAAAAGGCAGCACGCACAAACTGTTAAGATTCACATTGTTCTAACCCACAAGTGAGCGCACACACACACACACACACAGACAAACATAATTGGATCCTACACACTGCTCACATGTGGGGACCCATCTGGAGGGTTTGTGTGTGTGTGTGTGTGTGTGTGTCTGTCTGTGTCTGTGTTATAAGGTACATTTCTCTTGCAGTCCACCCTTAGACCCTGGGCTACACTTGCTCCCATCCATCAGCCAGATGAGCTGTGTCCTTTTAACATTGCTGACAGGATGGAAAAACACAATAGGATAATATTTTTATTTTTGCATTAGGACCAAAGTCAATAACCCTTTTGGTGAAGATTTGGTAATTTTACTGATTGATCAATTAGAAATGAATAATGACAACTTTATATTTCCTTCACTTAAAAATAGTGCCCTTGACCCAGCATCATCAGCTTTATCATTATGTACAGTAGCTGTAACACTGTCGTCTTCTGTGACAGGCAGAGATATACAGTCTGCTGTACTGAACTGTGTGACAATGTGAGAAACAGAGAATGTATGTTTATAATAATGTATGTGCCACTTGCTGCTGTGAATGTGTACACCTCTCTGTTACCCATGTGTGTATTCAGAGGGCTATTTTCAGCTGTCACCCTTCAAATTACCTAGTAGAAGTTGCTGTTTGTGCTCAGCCTTCATTGTAAACGATTATTTCTCATTCACGTGACGCTTTTGCGTATGCAAATACGCCTGTAATATTGTTTGTGTAGAGGCAAAGCTGTGTTAATCAGATGTTTACATGCACTGCCTCGTGAACATTTCCAAATTCGCATGAAAAAATTTGTCTGTAGAAACATGAGACTGCACAAGGCACCTCTTATATTTACGGCTTGACAAAAACATGTATGAGTTTAGGGCTCGATGTTCCAGACAAAAGTCACATTTAATGTTTTTGACATGACATTTAACAGCAGCATGAATGGTGATTTCTTATGGACATGAAAATCAAACAAACTGTAATATACCGCATACTGTTCTTAAAGAGTACAAACAGATATCTGAGACTTTTTACAGTGTTACAGAAAACAAGGGATGTTCTGATTGGGATTTTGTCGTGTTACCCATAGAACAATACAGATGATTCATCTTTTTTTATTTCTAATTATTTTGTCATATCATTTCCTAAATACACCTAGCTGCTAATGAAAGTAAAACAACCGAGTTTAAGTAAATCTCCATAGCCATGAATGCTTTACATGTTTCCCTTAAAAAAAAGCCGTTGCCCACCCACCATGCAAGGCTATCCACACATTTCCACCTCAGTGGTGCACACCAAACAACTTCTCTCCACCCTGCAGGCAACAGTTGCTGATGTGCCTCCATTTTCATCCTGATTCCCATTTGCTTTCAAGTGCCACTACTTCCCATGTCTACGAGTCTGTCCATCTCCCCAGGGGGTACACACATCTCCTGAGCCTCCCCCTGTTCCTCTCCCTGTTTCGTTTCACCAGACACTTTCTTAAAGGTCAGACACCAACAGGGCCTTAAAAATGCAGGGATGTGAAAAGGGGGTTGAAGTCGTACCTCCAACTTGTAAACAGCCCAATCACAACCTGAAGGACAAACGATACAACGGTCAAATTGATTGGTCAAGTGGATTCAGCCATGACTATCGTCAATAAAAATTGATGTATGGTGGCGGGAGGGGCATGAATGGTTTGCTCGGTGCGTCATGCACACCGGTGTTATGATTTGATTATGTGTGTATGTAAGGGATGTGCAAATGTCTTCTGAAGGCCATTATTGTGACATCATTAAGTACAACAGAAACATACAATCCAATGAAATCAGTTTTGTTTCACTTTGTTCCCATTTAAACAAATAGATAAATAAATAATAAACCTGTCATTGATGACAATTTTTTTTTACATGTTACAAATAAATGTTGACTTCTGCTTTTAACTCATTCCATTGGGGGGAGCAGTGGGCAGCCGCGGGAGGCTTCAGGGGAGCTAGCCCTGAGTGTCTTGCTCAATGGCACACCTAGTATAAGATTCCCCGCCACCTGCTGCGTTGCTGTCTGATGCTTATCCCATTGAGCTACCAGGCCACCTCTTTTACCTGTGCTCACTCAACTTCTTGCAATATTTTTGATTGTGATTGAAATTTGTTGAAATATCTGTGAAGGTTCTCAGTCATCCAGGTCCTGGTTTTCTCCAAAAGGTTTTCTCCAAAGCAACTAGACTTGTTTGGTTTCTCTTCCTCCATTTCAGAGCTTTCTCAACTCTGTTTGTGGAAATATGTTTATGATATGTTTTTTACTTTCTTTAGATACATATTGATACAGATTCAGATCCAGATTTTATTTGTCACATGCACAGTCATACACAGTACGATATGCAGTGAAATGCTTAGACGACCGTCAACGACCTTAGGAATGTTAACAATATACTTACAGGAAAGATAAAATACAATGTATAAGATAGAATACAATAAGTAGAATGTCAGAATAGTGACAAGAAAAGTGATGCAGAGAGTAGATAATAATATTGTGGATATAGTGGAATGGACTAGAGAACGTCTGGGAGGTGTGCATGTCCATATTGGGTCAGTTAAATGGGAATTTGATTAACAACTTTCAAAATAATGAGCAGCAAACAAAACTATTAGGATAAATAAAGTTTCATAAAATGAACAACTGCTTTTAGATCATACGAATAGTGTCATTTATGCAATAATGGAGATTATGATTCAGTATTTTACTGTTGGAGGTCAAGAGACACAGACCGATACAGTTATAATAGATTTGGATGTGTGTGATATGTTCTGTCACTGAGTGGAATGAAATATCAAAATTGAACAGAAACACCATTTGTCCAAACATTTCCAGCACGTATATCTGTGCTTCCAGTTTACAGGTGTATTGTTTGGTACATCTTTTTCAGGCAATGCTCCCATTCCTCCTGAGAGCGTGTGATCATTTTCTGTCCATTTTCATCTCTCCCTCTTACATCTTGTCTTTCACCCTCTGCCTTTTGATTTAACTGTTGCTAGATATCCTCTTTATGTTTACATCGACCCAGTTCCTCCCATTGAATCTGCACATCTAGCTCTGTTCTATTTACCATTTCTGCCTACTTTCTATCTTTTCTCTCCCTCATCCCTTCACGCCCTCAAGCCAATTTCCCCACAGTCCCCTTTCCAACATCTAGTTTTCTCTCTATATCACCGCTGATCTACCTTTCATGCTGGGCTCCATACACGGTCTGATGCCCTCCCTCTGTGTTTATGCTGTATGTGTGTTATTTGTATCCCCTACCTGCCGTAGTGAAACTCATTGCTTTGTGTAGGGCACCGCTGGCCCCACCCAAACCACTCACTATGCTGGCCGTGACAGGGGCCAGGCTGCTGAAGATTACACTTCACTGAGCAAGTAGCCTCTCTGCAGGCCTATTCCCAGCAGATGTGGCTAATGCAGCCTATTATCACTGTGCCCCCATGCTATCTTTTCATGTCTCTTTTTCCACCCCATTTTATTCTTTTACTTAAAGTTACAATCTGTTATGTGAAGCTAGGTCATCTGAAGGCAATTTGCTTGCCATCCATTTATAAGGTTTTAGTGCACTGTACATTATGGCCACATGGTGTATGTCCACTGTTTTACATTCTATATCATGTTAGGGTAAAAAGACTGAAAAACATCTTGGCATCTTGTTACTGAATAAATTGCGCATAGTAACCCTAAAATAGATTGCCTCTATTAGTCTTGCTTTGAAATACATATTCAAAACATATAAATTCAAAGATATAGCTTCACAAGCATGGTTATGTACAGTGAGATTAGTCTACAGAGGCAGCAAAGTACTCAATGGACATTTTGCAGAGACATAAAATGCTAAATATGCAAATGTAATGTATATGCTCAGCTAAGCAGCATAAGCACAGTTTATTTTTTTTAACAGCAACAATTTAAAGACTTGAGTGAGTCACAAAAGTGTGTCATATGCATAAGGCGATAAACCATGCTGTTCCCCATTATTGCTCATCTTTACACAGTAATGTTCATTTTTCTGTAATTCACACTTTATGAAAACCGACGACAACTTATCATTGTTCACTGAAGCCACCTTGATATAGCAGCATGTTTCTAATATACCGAAGGCTTAATTAGCATTAATTAAAATCAGCTATGCTTTAATAGGTTGCAGGAATATGGCATGGTGTGTCACATTATTCAGAACCGCTGTGAATGATTTAATGAAAGAAAAAAACAGAGTCTTTACAAATGTAATAAACACTTTAAATCAGTAAAGATAACATAATTTCTCACATACAAAATGTTTAACTGTGCTGTTAATGTGTTAGTAATAATATAGTGTTTTTACATTCTTCTCAAAACATGCACATTCATTTCAAAGGCCACCTGGTTAAAACTCGCACAGAGAAGGTCTGTGGCCTCGACAAGCCAGTGTTCAAGCTGTGTTGGCCATTTGGTCAGGGCAGCGAGGTTCTGCTGCCTCACACCACCTTGTAACCCCTTTTCTTTTGTTGTACAGCTGATGCCTAGAACACTTTAGAGGACACCGTACTCATCTTCACTGCCACAGATGGCCCATACTTATCTTCTTATTGAATTTCCTCTAAATGATCCCATGAATCTCATTAATCTGATGTTGCAAGATTAACAAATGTTAAGTAATACAGCTGAATCAACATGACTTTATGGTTTTCTCTGCTTCGCTCCAACATATTTTTCTAAGTCTTCTAATCTTTATTAAATTACATCTGAGTCTCCATTTCCAGATTTCTTTTATTTTATGGACTGACTCTTTCATCACTTGCAGACCAAATTTTCTGACAGGCAATTGGCCTTTGTTATTAATTCGTAGAGACACCATGTTGGCAGGCGTTTTGCTTGTGTAGTGTGTTGCAGTGGGCATTAAGTAAATTACTCGAGACTTGTTTCAACTTGCCCTAACCCTATCCACCTTAACTAGTCCCCAAAGCCATGAGCTTGAAAACACCTGGCACCTTGATGTATCCAGAGATGCTCAATCTTATGCTTAAATGTGTTTTTCACTAATTATAATGCAATGGCTAATTTTTCATATTCATTCATATAACCCACATGGATAAACAGCTATAAAAAAAACTATCCTGATCTGATCTAGTTCAGCACTTTTAGTGAATGGTAAAAAAAAGAGAAACAATTATTTTACTCTTTTAAAAACATTAGCCTGAAGAACCTATTGGTTAGTCAACGGATCAGACATTCGAGCCAAGTTAGACACAAACAGCCAGACCGCATCTACTTTTTTGAATCTTCTAGAGCTAACCATGTTACCTCACACTAACATACTAAAATTGGAGGCATGATTACTAGTAATTTCGCCCCTACAGAGGCTTGGCTGGGAGCACATTTTGCTTCTGTTTCTGTTTCTTAGTCCAACATGGTGAAAGGACGTACTGAATACATGGTTTGCATTTTGAAAGAAGGCTAAATTGACATCACTGTGGTTTTGGCATTTTCAGCAAATACCACGAATATACACTCTACGATTTACACCAATCTCTATCCAGTGTCACGCTGTTGATTTAGATGGACTGACTGTGACTTGACTGTGACTGACTTTACAGTGATGGCTTATACCAACATATGAGAGAGTTGGACATCGGTGAATATCTGGTCGTCTATGTGCCAACTGTAAACACAACACAGGCAGCTTAAACCGAAGGCTCTGGTGAACAGATTCTCTGGCTAACTGGTCACTGCACTCGCCTGGTGCATTCACCAAAAGGAAGAAGGTGAACTTAAGGCCAAAGAAACATACAGTGACTTTAGTACCCAATGCTATTTATGATAGATGTTAATGTTCTGTTTAAGTCCGTGGACTGTTTAATGAGGGAGTATACCATTCAGCAATACACCCTATTGTAATTAGACCTTATTTACAAGGCATTTAAGCGATACCAGCCTTATAATATAAGGTAGATATTTCCATTTAGTCCTGACGTTGCTTTTTTAATACATTAAAATGTCAGGAAGGGACCGTTCATCAGGTGAAGTTAACACATCCAAAGTTAAAGAAAGCTGATGAATTCTTATTTGTTTAATGATACATACTGAATCAATTAGTGTGTGTGTGTCTGTGTGTGTTGGGTTGTTGTTGGGGATGCCGCCTGGTGAACAATAAAATGCAACACTCTTCTGTAAGCCATCAGCGGTACTGGTTGACTGGTTAAAAATGACAAGCCCACAGACAGCAGATGGATTTAAAGCATCCCCCCTCTTCCCTCTCTTTTTCAGTTTCTTTTCTTTCTTTTTAGATCTCTGTGTTTTTCTGTCTCTCTGTCTGTCTGCTGCCTTCAAGTCCACTGTCATCACACCTTCAAGCCCAGTGCTCAAATCAACCCTCCAATACATGTCTCCTCCTGGGCTATTTTGATTTTGTTCTTAGTCATTCCAGCCGCCCCAGCTGTCAAACATTCACAGCTTCAAAAATAAATCTTCACTGTGAAACAGCCAGTTGTGTTGTGCCATTTGTATTAACACGGTTTAATAATACAAATAATTATGCTTCATGTGATTTTTTTAAAACTTGCCTGTTATGTTAAAAATTAAAAAGTTCATTTGAAACATCTACTGTACTGTGCACTCGCTCCATGATTATGTTGAGCTGCAAGGGGACAGAACACGACAACCAGACTACACATTCTCTTAAAATGATTTGTCATAGGATGTCACTATTACACTTAGGTGCAAACATATTAAGGCTAAATGTGAGTGAATTGCTGTCAAATAAATGATTCTTGTCGTCGTTCATCAAGTATTAGCAAGTGTAACTGTTGGCAGCCTGATGCATATGACACCTCTTGCTCCATTGGGCAGAATTTGACAAGTAGTAGCAATAACAATACAGCTTCATCTAGCACAAAACCTAACAAGTGCCAAGCAATCCTGGCAGTTACTTGATTGTTTCAAAAATGTCACCATGACACAGCCACAGTTCATTTCATAATTTGGTATTTGATATGTACAATATAATGCGAACATGTTATGTGGTCATCCGCTTATTGAATTAATGTTTTCAATTTCAGATGGCCCCAAGAGGCAACGAACTGCCCCTTCTTGGTTTAGCTCATCTGTACATGATTGACAACATGGTACTACACAACATTCGCAGCTCGTCCACACACATCAGTCATATCATTATGTGCTGAAACTGTGCAGAGTGGGTGGTGAGTGTTGCCAGTCATCTCCAGCTGCAAAAAAATGTAGAAAGACATGTTCAGACAGGCAACAATGGTTGCCACCCAGGCACCCCTGCTTGCACAGTGTAGTCATTTGGAGTTTTGAGAACTCGGGGCAGTGACAGAGAGCGCCAGTTTTCTCCCCTTTTTTTATCTTTTGACTCCCCTGACTTGTGTGATTGGTTGTCTGACAACAAACTTGGTCGCAGATGCAGGCAAGGAAGGATCTACAGGTTGTGCCAAAATGCCAGATGCTGAGGTGCCACGGCAGGGAAAATCTTTTCGTCCAAGGACGAATGAGGACCTGCTTGGGAAGCTACATAGCTGATGCCTGATGACATAATACAAGTATTTGAACTGTTTAAAATCAAACAGAGATTATTTTAAATGCATTTAAATTCTCAAAATCAGATCTTGGCTGCATTATGTTTTGTCTCTGCAAGGTTACCTGAGGTTATGATGTTCACTTACCTCACAGCTGTGTATTCAAGACTGATTTTCTGCACATACCGCCCATGTTTTTCTCCATGTAAATTATGGTCGGGTTGCTGTTGTATCATATGGATGGATATAAGATGACTTGCTTTCGAAAATGGAGATCTTTGCTTGCATGAGAGATCACCAAGCAACATGAACTTTTCAGCAGCTTTATCCTTTGTGCAGTTTCTTATTTACATGAGCATTCGGTGTGGAAAATGTATTTTTTCAATATAGATGCTTTTATAACTTGTTACTGCCCATGTGAATGTTGTGAAGTAAAGCATGGTGATTTGAGTAAATGAACTGTAAAGTTATGTGGGTTATTATTCCTGTCTTGGTATGGAACCATATGGTAGCTGTCTTACCTATATTCATCTTTGAACCAGCTTGGACAGCAACACCAATAGAGGAAAGCAACGCATTTGATAGCTCAGTGGGTAGAGCAGTCGCCTTCAAACCCAAGGGTGCGGATTTCGATTCCCAGTCCCACCAGGTTACATGTCGAGGCGTCCTTGGACAAGAGCTGTGCAAACTAATTTCCCCAAGGGGATCAATAAAGTATTCATTATTATTATTATTAACTGTAAAGAGAACATGTAAAATAGAAGTTGGGGAAACATCAGAATTTCACAAAATATATATTGTATGAAATATAATAGTCTGTCATATATGACAGTCTAGTAGAACAGTATAATGTGTTTACATTTTTTGCAGTCACCATCACATGCATGGTTACCAAGAGAAAGTGATGAGCAACATGGGGTCAAAGACTTTCCATGTTGGATAAATCGTACTTATCATCACTGAAAACAGACAAAAATCTAATTTATATCGTCAGCTCAGAAATCAGTGTGTCTTTCCCTTCATATTTACAAGATAAGTCCTTTTCAGCACAGCTATTGCACAATGCTGGTCCTGAAAGTATAAACACATAATTGTCGCATGGCCACCCTATTATGTTGCTACAGGTTGACTAATACTACTCTATTTTTGTGGTTTTTGGACAGAATATCTGTAGCTATGTATCTATATGGTAATATCTCATTCACAGCCACACTGAAACTACCATAATAGTTGTGATGTTTAAGAAAATAATGCCTACTGTTGTTGTGTTAAGCTTAATTTCTACAGCTATACTCCCTAATTAATCATAGACTGGTATCAGAGCAAATGTTTTCACTGTGCAGGAATAGCACAGGTGTAACTAACATTGATAATGATGTGTCTGTTCATTGTAGGCAATGCCAGTGAGCCAGCATGCATAGCAGGATAGACTGGGAACTAAAACGCCTAAATAAAATACAGACATTAATGTTTTAACTAAATCTCAGCTTTCCCTGCTGTGTCTCATGAAATGCCCGCCTTACGACGGTTACAGTATGTTGGCAGTCTAGACACTGCTTCTAGGGCCATCAGTCAGGAAGAAGTTAGATTTTTAACTTTAGCTATAAACGTTTTACAGCTTAACAGGACTATATGTGGTATTTATTTTCATATTCGTGACACCTCTCCCCAGGACACAAAAGCTTGAGGCAGATTTCGTTGAAGAATGAGCGTCTGTTATATACTTAAATTAAATCTTTAATAAACATATTGCTCATGTTTGAATAAGCACTGTGTCCAAACTCTAAATTTCACCCCAGTGGGTGATGTATTAATTAATCAAAACGTCAGTCAAAGCATTTTAAAATGGGCAAGGAGTAACTTTGGGAACATTTTAAAATGTCCTCCAACAGCACTGCTGATAGAGTAGTGCATTTCAGGATCAACACATGGGAGCCCTCTATCACCTGGGACATCATTTGGCAGGCTAAGTAGCTAGGCTGAATGTCTCTGTCTGTAGATAAGAGTGTGAGCCTGGATACTGTTTTCAATTTCTAAATGAACCTTAAATTCTTGGTGTCCTGTCCTGGAAGAACTTGATATTATCCTATGTGTCAAGAATGTTGTATTTAATTGTATAAACTTGCTATTTAAAGTTTAAAACATTATGTAAATTTTGATAACATAAACTAGCAGTAAATGATTTTTTTTATCAGAATAGAAAAGAAAAAAATCACCTACAGTAATAATTTTCTTTTTGCTAATTTTATTTTCACAATTTTTTTCTAGCAGCATTAAGATTTGGACAATCTATCCTGGAGGAATTTTCTTTGTTTCCTTGGACTGTATCACTAAAATCGATTAATTCAGTAGATTACAATAGGTACAACATCATGCAATGACATTCTGACAAACCAATGCCACCACTCTGTCCTACTCTGTACTTGGGAACCTTACAAAGAAGAAGATTCAGGTGAAGGCCATCTAATAATAATCATATTTGTAATATTAATAAACTATTTATATATATATTTTTTATTTTATTAAAACAGTGTTGCATTGGTAAGTCTGTAAATGCGTCATGGTGACAGGTGTTTCACATGGTGTCCTGACAGCTATCGAAATTCAGCAGACACAGCTAATGACATTGACCTACAACACATTTGCACACAATATTTTCTACCATTTCTTTTTTCTTCGTGGTCAATATTACAGGTATTTCACTTCCCTTGGAGCAGCAAGGGAAGGTGACCCTTGGCATGTGTGAAGATTATTATACAGTGTCTACTGGATAATTTACACGGCTTAATGATAAAGGCACATACAGTATGGGGCACACAAGGGTAAAGCTGACGTCCTGGGAGTTTTAATGACAGAATGTCTCAGGGGCAGTTCCTTAGTATTTAATACAGTATATATTCCTTGACATGGCTGAACCATGCATATATTCTGAATCCGTGTACCTTCCGTTCACAAATGTTTTAAAATGGGAAATCAATTAATTAAGATTTTCTGTTTTTAATTCTTAAAATTCAACAAACTAATTTTCAAAACATTCATTTACACACACACACACACACAAACAAATGAACTCGCCTCCTGCCTGATGGCTGCTGGGATAGGCTCCAGCACCTCACGCAACAGTTCAGAAAATGGATAGATAGATGGATATTTAAAATGAATATTGTCAAAACAGAAGTATGGGCAGGACCTGTGATGTTTATATTAAAAGCTTTTGTTTCTGATCACGCTCGACACTAGAACCATTGGCTGTGTCTGTGCACCTCCACTAGATGTTGTCCAGGCTAATGGGTTCCACCACCCTAATTTGAACCAAGCATTACAAATAAGACAACCTATCTAACTTTCTAATTGTAATTTTCAATCCTATGTGTAGTAGGATAGTGTCAGGACATTGGATGTGTTTGAATGTAATGGTACATGGCTCCCTGTGTCCAGTAATGCTGGCTTTGCAATGCAGGTATCATATAACTGGTTTATGGTTCATTTCATATTGTTCTCAACTAGTTTATATTTATTTGATTTAGTTTTGAATCCAAATTGAGCCACAAATTTCAGTGACATACATAGAGCTATTCCAGACATTCCCTACTGTTTATGTCACTCTACTTTAATCAAGATCTCATCTATATTTAGCTTTTGTCCATCTACAGCAAGCACTAAACCTTATGGTTAGCATATTTAGCATAAAACTAAAATCCAATACCATGCACAGAGAATAGAAATATAACTTTATAGGGCGTGCGACCTGTGGTTTGGGAACTAAAAATCGAACCGTACTGCTAGTCATGACAGCACCACCTATTTTCAGCCATGAGTCATCTGTGTAGCAGTTAAGTTTCTATGTATGATTGGTATAAAGTTTGTGCAAAAGGTGTTGCAGTCTGCGCTGCATCATGAGTTTAAAAAAAACAAACAAAAAAACAGTATGGTAACGCTCCTTTTAAGTCGCTTTGGATACAAGTGTCTGCCAGGCAAAGTAAAATAAATTATCAAATCAAATGTCACTGTAGGGTATATCTCTATTGATGTTATAACTGATAAACAATATTTAACTCTCATGTCTGCTCTTTTTCAGGAAATCCTGCTGCTTGAGATTTGGTATTGGTTGCCATATATTTAACTCCACAGTGAAATGTGCATTTTTATAATGTTTATATTGGTTTTCTGTTTCTATCCAGTTCTATCTTATTGGTGACCACAATAAAAAATTTCAATCTTCAACTTTTATGACTTTTTAGCAGAAAGGCTATTAACCTGGCAACACTAATGGTTTCTATGAGTTTGTGAGTGCATGAAAAAGAGAGGAGGGGAGAGTAAGGCCGAGAGAGGGAAATGTGTACGTTTGTGCATTTATGTGACTGGCTAGCTGGGGGGCATGAAGCTGAGAGTAGGGCACTATTAAAAACCATCTGCTTTCCTGCAGAGTCAGAAGGCTGTCTGGACAGTCTCTTAACAGGCCTTGTTTTCCTAGATGCCCACAAGCAATATGACAAATTTGAATGGCCATTCTCGAAAGTAGGAAGCAATAGTTTTGGTAATATAAATTTATTCAACAGTTAACACAATCCATTTACTGCACACCGCTATCAAATTGTAGTGCTTATTAAAAAATTCTAGAATAACTCGTTGACCTGTTTAATAACCTAATAGTTATTAAACTTTATAGTTGCATGCACATACTGTACACAACCAACAAAATCCATGTTTTATTATTATACAGTAACAAGCAAGAGTAGTGCTATTCTATCTATCACATAAGGACTGTTTCTCTCCCTTGGTTTTTCTACCGTGAAGTGGCCTGTAAGAATGGAGCAAAGTGAGCTGAACGCAATGCGCTCATACTGCCATTACTTGCAATCAGTTACACTGGCCAGTCCACTCGTCTCAAAGAAGTGGTCATGATTTCACCAGGGTTGCCTTGGGCGAGACAAATGAGAAGAAAGAACCTCTCTTTCATGAAACAAACATGACATGCTTTGTAGATATTCCTGTGTGCCTCTATCCCCAGACACATCCATTGCCTCCTTTCAGAATTTCAAAAGCTTATTGGTAAAAATGACGTGATATATCAACACACCCATGTTTTTCGATGACTGGTTGCTTTTGCAAAACAACAACATTCCATTTAATGTTTTTTGCTATGTACTTTTAACACAACCTGATGAATGAATGAATATGCTGACACATATAGCTCTAATAATACATTTATTTATTAATCTGCAAGTGTTGCTGGGAACCTGACCTATTCTGGTGTACCTCACTTTGAAAGCAAGTTTCATGAACCTACAATACAGTACCTAAAACGTGACTTAGATATGATTCTCTAATAATAGAATCATAATAATAATGGCATTTTTAAAATGATTAAGCAGTGAAATCATCACACCTGATTAGTCTTAGACAGTACTAACTAAGGGTATGTTTATTTGCATCAAAACTCAAACAATTACCTATCTGTTCTGCTCAATGACCCTATTTTTCCCCTTTTTCCCTCTTCTGTTGGCATAAACAGACAGTAATAGCGTCTGGGTTTTACTTCCCCCTCACTGGTCCTTCATATGGGTTGACAGCTCCACTGCATGTGGGTTCAGTTGGTGGAGTTGAAAGCCCTTTTGCAGCACTTGGGGTTTGGACTTATAGAATCCTCCATTTACCTTTTGCCCTGAGGCAAAGAGAAAAAAGGAATAAGGTTAACGCCATGATGGTAGCAGAGACTTAATAGAAAATGATCCCGAAAAATACTGAAAAATGCATGACAAAAGTAGACACAGTAAAAACAAGGTTGGTAACAGAGACTCTCTAAAAGTTTTAGTTTCAAGGGATAATCCAGTTTCTGAAACATTTTATCAAGCACACTGGTTGTTTGAAAGACATCAGTTCACAGTGTGACTGCATGCACAAATGCACACAGTGAACTCTGAGCAGGTTCATCACCTATCCCGACTAATTTATTGGATATCATTTCTTCACCAAAACAGTTATATGCAGTTGCTCAGGCAACTGTTTCTCAAAGGGGAAGTAATAATGAAATATGGGGTCTGCAATTAATTAAATAATCTCAGAGAAGTACAAAATATATTTTTTATATTTATCAAATAAGAGAAACTTCATTACACTAATTAAAATTTTCTGCCACTTCTTTCCTCTATAAACTACATTTCTCCACATATATACTGAAAAGATTTGGAAGGGAAGATACTATTATAGATTTGATAAGCGCAGATGGTACAAAGTCTAATCAAAGAGCTATAAGGTTAGTTTTGTCTTTAGTGGGGCTCTGAATTGGCTGATGCGGCGTACTAATATCCAGGTGTAAAGTGTAATGACAGTTGTCAAGAAGTAAAGAGAAATTGTTGAAAGGCAGCAGGGGTCACTGTAGTGTTGTTAGCAATGATAGAAAAGATCTTGCAGCGGGCAGAAACAGCCTTGATAGAAGAACACTTCACTCTTGTCAAGGCTGAGCTTAAGGTTGTGGGCAGGCATCCATACAGAGATGTCAACGTGACATCTACAATTGAATGCCTCACACTGTGTACTGCCAGAGGGGAAGGAAAGGTTAGGTTGAGTGTCATCAGCATAGCAATGGTAGATAATATTATTGGATGACAGATCATGGATTTCATGTTCGCATTACAAGTGTAAAAAGGAAAGTGTCTAAAAACATTCCTCAGGAGGGCAATATAAGTGGTGACATGGTGATGAAGTAGAAGATGAGAGACAAGGGTTAGCCATCTGCGGCTAAGAATGTTTTAGCAAGAACCATGTCGTTTCGGCCCTTTCCATGATTTAATTTTATGTTGAAATTACCATTGATTCAGTGACTGCTAGTGTTACCTTTTTACTTTAAGTGCCACTGTGACAGATGGCAATGTATGAACTTTGAATTTGGACTTGTCTGTGCTGGTATCACACATTCAGCATCAGTTGTGCCAGGTTTTATATACAATATACAAAAGGCAATCTGACCAATTATATTTCAGTGTTGGTCTTATTTGGGCATAAATGTGCTACAACTAGATGCAAATTGTCACAACACACCCCCAGTCATGCTGTTATTTTATTTCCATCATGATTGCTTCTTTACTTTACAATCCTGGGCCACCTCTTTGTTTTATTGCTTTGCTCCATTGCCCTTATCACACTTTTCTTCCACTGCATTCAATCAGCTCACTACCGATTAGCATTTCTACCCTTCCTACTAACCTGTTTCAGTTGCCTAAATGTTTTCACACAGAGATTTCCAGCTCCAATACATTTCTATTGAGCACCACTCTTAGTCCCTTTTTCCATAGTAGATAACAAAATCAACTGGCCAAGCATATTTTTACCAACCAAAATAATAAATTGCCATTTTATTTCAAATCAATATTTTTTTAGGATTTCAGAAAATGAGCAAACATTAAAACAATATTATTACAATATATTTATTAAGAGATGATAAATTAGTTGAACTCATATTTGACTTACAATTTAAAAGTGTAAAACTCTTGTCTTGAGTCCAAAAAACTAAGAGTCCCTTTTTTTGTACATGGACAAAGGATGGATAACTGATAAAGGAGCCTTTATTGTCATTGTCATTGTCAAACACAATTTCGCTCATATTTCTGCACACAGAGACCAGTAACGATTATACAAAAATAAGAAAAAATGGGTAAAGTAAAGATAAACCATATAATATAATACTATAAAATACCAACTATTTTTCTGGTTCTCACGAAGTCCACAATTAACTCTTTTGTCTTGGTAGTGTTGAGGACCATCTTGCTGTCTAAACACCATCCGACTAGGTGTTAAAGCTCCTCTCTATACTGAGTCTCATATACGAGATCCACAATTGTGGTGTCATCAGCAAACTTCACCACTGTGTTTCACGGTTGGACAGCTGTAAAGTCGTGTGTGAACAGGGTGAAGAGAGCTCCGCCTAGAACGTAGCCTTAGAAAGCTCCAGATGCAACATTGCTGAATGAAGTGCAATGGAGTTTCCCTCCCTAGTTGATCTGTTTGCTCTGTAAGCGAACTGGTAGCTGTCCAGATCAGCAGGGATTTTGGCCCTAAAGTGAAAAAGAACCAGTTTCTCAAAGCACATTATAATGGGTGTCAGGGCCACTGGTCGACACTCATTGAGACACTTAACTGGATGCTTCTTGGGTATGGGGACTATAGTTGTAGATTTGAGGCATGCTGGGACTGTACCATGCTGCAAGGACAGATTGAAGATGTTGGTAAACACCCCTGCTAGCTGGTCAGCACATGACGTCAGTGTGCGGCCTGGCACGCTGTCTGGTCCTGCTGCCCTGGTGATGTCAATCCCCTTTACAGTGGCTCTCACCTGCTGACACTGTAAGATGAGTGCTGGCTCCTCCATGGGTGAAGCTATGGGATGCTATTCTCATGGAGTGATTGTATGCAGCAACAGAAACTGATGCTGCATACAAACAAAAACAAAACCAAACATTATTGTGTGGTGGATAGTGTCCCGATGCTTAATTGGAACAGAAGTAAAAGTTTCAATGTGTTCTTCAGCTTTACACCTCAGTTGAATGCATTAAATATTTGTAGTATACCAGTTGCAACATACACCAACAGATATCCAATGAATGAGGGTATCACTTTTTCTGCAAAGGTTGGTTCCTTGCCTCCTCAGTCATAGGTCATCTGAACAAAAATAAGCAAATTGAGATAATTTAATGATGGTGGACAAAGAACCATTTTTCATTTTTAGAAAGTGGGAGCATAGAGAAGATAATGTAATGGGACGGACCCCTTGGCAATGCAAATACAAAGACACTCCGTCTTGTGTAAGTTTCTTTCTTAACAGAAGACTCTATAGTAACTTCCACTTCCATCAGCACCATCAGTAAACACTTTACTTGGCAGACGCTTTTACCCAAAGCGACTTACAAGGAGCTAGCGCTGGGTGTCTGGCTCAAAGACACACCTGGTGGGGGATGGACTAGGACTCAACCTTCTGCATCCCAGTCTGACGCTTAACCCACTGAGCTACCTGTCCGCTGAGCTGGGGAGTTCTGTTTAATGTGTGAAGTAAATTTACATAAATTTCATTTATTCACCCAAGTTGCCTGTTGTCACTGGTTACCAATAGCTCTGTAAACTGATTTGGTCACAGACACTATCCTTGGAAAAGCAAACCACAATGTCTAGAAACCTATAATTGTGCCATGGAGAGGTACAGTACATCAGTGATTCCCTGACCAATGTAATAATCAGGCCACTTTTATAACCTGCTAAAGCCAGCTTCTTCATAAGGAAACTGAATAAACTGAACTATTTCCAATGTCTTAATTAATTCAGAGAAAAAGCAGGTATCCTTTGGCACTCATATTCAGTTGCTTCAAAGCGACAGCATTTTTAAAATCTGATTCAATCTTTGTAAAAATTATCTTGTAAAAATAAAGTAGGGAAATAAGAGGCAGCATTTCAAACTCCCACAGGCCACTAAGAAAATCTGGTCATGCCATGTGGCCAAACCAACACTAATGATACAATAAATTAGTTTTGGATGACATTCTCATTTTCTCAAATGATACCCAGGAACACGTAGTCCAGGGCAGGGCAGTTTTTTACAAAGACTCCCAAACATAAGGTTTTTATTAAGCAGAAATGTTGCTGTTTCTTCATGTGCCCTACATCTGGACTCCATAGTCTCAGGTCTCAGGCGTTTTTCAAGCATTGTTTCGTATTACTTCCCACGTTTAACCAATATCAGCTGTTTATTGTAGAAGTGGAATATTCTTGTCCAGGATTTTCCAACTATTCCTGCCCTACCCACTGCTGATTACATTGATAAGTTGTTAAGCCAACCAGAAACTGTGCAGGGATGGCCGAACCATGCATAAATTACATCCACATGCCTTCCATATTCCAGAAAGCTAAAATCACTTAATGCCATGGGACATCTTGAGCCATGGCCTGCTCACCCTTTAAGCGTTTCTATGTAACTTTTACTGTTGTCTGAAAAAAATATCACAAGCATGTTAACAAGAGGAGACAAAAACATGTGGTCTGAGTGGATCATTGTCTTGTGCTCCCAAAAAAAAAAGCATAGTTAAATTAAAATGGATTTTTCCTTTCTAGCAGTTTTTATATAACTGTTAAAATAACTACACATCTGTCTGTCTTACCTGCAAAACCCATTTGCAAACCCAATTCAATTCAAGAAGCTTCATCTGGCCATCACTACTAGCTAGCGCAAAATAAAGCTTCACACGAATGAAGACATAAATTAATTTGTATGAGAACACAGATAAACACTAGAATCTCACCAGGCATGAGGCCTGGTGCAGAAAGGTTTATTTACTCATAGCTATCAATGTTTGTATGCTACAAGACTTTAAGACAATCCATACAAACATCTAAAAAAAACCCCGCACTACACACACTGTAGCCACCACAGGCCAAAATTATTGAAAAATAGCAAAGAGCCAACATTACTACTATCAATCTGAAACACTCCCCCCAGAAAAGGATGATTTTGCTGTAGGAAAGATCATATTAACGTATCAGATTCTGTGAATCAGTTTCCACATCCAGAGTATTCAATTTCTTATCCAGGTCAGGGTAACAGGAACAGGATGTCAACATGATTTACTGTTCATGTATGTATGTTCACCTTGTGAAACTGGGAGCTTCTAGGGTCAGTGTGTCCTGGGTGTCAACAGTCATCCTGCTCTTATAAAATGTACCTAACCTAAAGTAGCAGCTGTCGTCTTACCTATTCACTGAACCTCATAAACTGAGGCCAGCCACGCAGTCAATGAGTCTAATTTTAGCTTCTGTTTCATGGTTTCTCTCTTTGTATTTAGTTCCTGGTTGAGGTTTTGTTCAGGTTTATTCAGCTCTTATGGTTTTCTGATGCTGTGTTCTGTTGTAGTATGTCCCTTGTTAGTTTAGCGTTGTCTGTTACCTGGCCATGCTCCCTTCTGTCCATGCTCCCAGTTCTTTGTTCTCACCTGCCATGCCCCTGTTACTCAGTGATTGCCCTCAGTTGTTTTCACTCACCTGGTAACGTCCTGGTCCTAGTCACTCCTAGCTGTCTTCCCTTACCTTGTTAGCTTCCACTTTTTTATATTTATCCCACAGGCTGCTTTTTGTTGCCGGGTTATCAGTTATGTTCACTAGCGCCCGATAATCTGCAACCTGTGTTTCTCCTACTGTGTTCATGAGTGTCCTGTTCTTGTTTTCTGCATTAACCTGCTCTACGTCGACTCCGGTATTGTCTCGGTCTGTATGTCTGCTTCTGTAGTGTTTCCCTGTTGTTGCCTGGCTGCCTTGTTTGCCTGTTCTCTTCTATGTCTTGTCCATTTGTCTCCAGCCCATAGTGCCCTCCTTTAGTTTTCCCGTCCTGTTCTCCTCACCACCCTCATCTTGTTAATCAGCCCCAGTCACACTCTTCCCCTGGTCCTCTCCTGTAGTGTTTCTTTCTGTAGTTTCAGGTATGGTTCTATCTGCTCCTCGTGTGCACCTTTCTTTGTTTTTCAGTCTGGTTTCTGCTTCCGTTTGCTCGGTCTCTGCTCTGCCCAGGTCTGATTGTTACCTTCCTTGTTTATTAATTTAAATGTTCTTCTGTTCTTACTCCTGTACGGTATATTCTTATTAAGTGTGAGTGTGAGTGATTTCAGGTCCATCTTAGCTCAAAGCGTGACATTCTGAACATTGTCAAAAATGGTTTAGCAGAAGCATTATGTAATTCTTTGTAAAAACAGGAAAACAACAAATGTTGACATTGTTGAGTGAAACCGCGACAGAAATTAAGACACCATATGTGCTTCAAAACATCTGTTGCCCCAGGGGGTGGCAGGGACTGATGGAGCTCGATTACTCCCATGGATGATACATTATTATGATTGAATAAATAAATAAACAATTAAGTCACTCACATCATCTGAGAACCTAAATAGGTTTAGAGATTTCATTCTCATTATATTTTAGAAATGCATAATACTATTTTATGCTGTAGGACATCTGTAGTGTACTAGCTCTCTTTCTTCTGTGTTATTGCTTAACTGTGTGCATTAAAGAAACAGAAGAATAATTTAAATCTGCCAGTAGGGAAATGTAAATGTTATTCTCTAACCATTTGTATTTGTTCAGACCCGATAACAACAGAACAAGAATAACAGATAAAACATTTAACCTCTACTCTTGACCATAATGCTTTTAAGGACAGAGTAAAGATGGTGCACTAAACATGACTTTGTCCTTAGGCAAGACAGCTGCAACAGACAATTTCTTACAGTTATTATGACTGAACCTATTTGCAGAACCACTGTCAGTCTAAAAATCCTTTGCTTAAATTCAAAGCATTGGAGGTTATTTTTTCTTTTAGATTTTGATACCATAAAATTACCATTTTCAGAAGTAGAATTTTCTTTCCGTTAAAAATTTTAATCTGAAATTAGTGAATTTGTGTAAACCTTTAATTTATTGACAAAGCTGTTTTCACTGACAAACCTGTGTATTTGTATTTGTAAATATGAATATATTTAAAATTGAAACACCCAAACACACTTGACTGGTGGGGGTGAGTGGACAAATGAGAGAGAGAGAGAAAAGAACAGCAGACAACTTAAAACCACAACATGCAGCAGACAAAACACTGGGCAGGTTGGTAGGTCACCAACTACATACCGAAAACACAGGTTAGGGGGCTGCCATAGGGAGATTATAGTACTTTTTTCTGCATGCTGCATGTTTTGGATTTCTGCTTTCTTTTCATCTCCACCATGTGACTGGAGTAACAGCTGTCCATAATAATGACTGAGATCCCTTTCTGCTGTGTGATAAGAGCACTGTCAATGACAGACACTAAGAGGCAGAGACTTAGACTTTTAAAGTTGGCAACGTCAGTTGTTTGGAGGGTGCTTCTTCTGCTTGTGCTTTTTGTGGAATGGTGTGCCTTATGGTACAGTGTTTGAATGTGTTAGAAAATGTATTTTATATTACATATAATTTGTATTATTGATGTGTATTTCCATTTGTATAGTTTTACATTTATTCAGATATATCATGCTTATGTTATATATGTTGTTAGAGTATGAAGATGTCCTACTCCCATGTAGTAAGAAGGAAGTCATCGGTCACCGGGCAGACACAGCCCTGGAGGACTAGAAGCAGGGTTGACAAGGCATGAGAACATGTTAGCAGTCACAATAGGTGACCGCAGACCATTCCATGCCACCAATTACTGGCCTTTGAGGAGATCTTTAGCTGGTCCAAGGTAATATATGCAATCCTCAGGGACAGGGAACATCGTAAATAGCAAACACAAATGGGATCCCCTTTTGCCAATTTTTCGCAGTTTCTAGGCAAAATTTGCGTAGCATAAATTTTAACGGCTGGTGCCAGCGCTCTAGTGCACCCTGTGTTTTAGAATGATTAGTGTGGTGTGTTTACATTTTACCGGTCACATTTAGGTTCTTTTAAAGATTAAGGTTTTAAGCTTTCCTCCACCAGCACGCCGGATAGCGCACACAAGTTCCTTAACTTATCTGTTATAACGCATTGCTCCCAACAACTCGCTGCAGCCAGGTAAGGTAACCACAGGGGTCCCACAGGGCTCTGTCCTTGGCCCTCTTCTCTTTTCATTATACACTAGTCCTCTCGGTAACATCATCCAATCCCATGGATTTTCATACCACTCTTATGCTGATGACACTCTATCTGCAGCTCTATCTGTCCCTCCCACCAGAGAATATTACCTAACACCTACAAAGTCTGCCAGAAGCCTTGAAGTTAGACAACAAGCTGAGCCTAAATGAGCATGTTTCAACAACCACCAGCTTTTGTAGATTTTGATTTCTCCACAACATCAGAAAGATTAGGCCTTTTCTTTCCCAACAGGCTGCCCAGCTCCTTGTCCAGGCAATGGTCCAGGCTTGACGCGTGCCTACAGGGCTCTCAATGGATCTGCTCCATCTTACTTTAACACACCACTGGTAAGTTACACTCCCGCACGCTCTCTCAGATCTGCGAAAGAAATGAGGCTAAAAATCCCGTCTTCACGAGGCCTCAGATCACAATCGAGTCTTCTTCCTTTGTGGTCCCTGGCTGGTCAAACAACTTATTACTTGTACTTCAAACAAAGTCCACCACACATACACACACAATCATATCATTGTCTAGCACTAAACAATTCCTAAGCATGTCTTGACTAGTTAGGCCTTATCAGGGTTCATAGTATCTCAGATTTTACGGGAATCTGATTGGTAATTGCTGGTGTCTTCTCCTTGTAGGTCACTTTGGATTAAAGCGTCTGCCAAGTAAACCAAAGTAAAGCAAAGTAAAATAAAGTATCACCCACCAGATTGTCCTGCTTCTTTCCTCAAAGAACTCACATAAACCAAAAAAAAATGTATACATTATTATTTATTTCTTTTTTGTCAATATGCTATGCTATGCTAATATGAGACCAGAGGGATGCTCCAACCTCCTGAGCCTTTCCAAGAACTTTGCACTGAAGTAAAGGTGGTCAGACATCTGACGGCCATTGTAAAGCTGAAGTTATACGCTCTAAAACACAAATGTCTCAGTAGGTGAGGTAGTGTAGGATGAAGCAAGTGCTTAAGATTGCTACACTAGATGACTTTGCATTGACCTCAAATGCTACTGTGCAGAATCATCTTTGACCAAGATATATCATTTAGTTCCAACATAAAAGAAATATCTAGAATGTCTTTCTTCCACCTTAGGATTATCGCGTCGCTCCTGTGGAATCAGCTCCCAATCCAGATTCGGGAGACAGACACCCTCTCTATCTTTAAGACTAGTTTTAAAACTTTTCTTTTTGAGAAAGCGTATAGTTAGAAATGGCTCAGGTGACTTTGAACCATCTTTTAGTTATGCTGTTATAGATCTATAGGTCTGCTGGGGGACCTCCCACGTTACACTGAGCTCCTCTCCTTCTTTTCTCTCTCTGTTGACATTTATACCATCATTGCATATTATTAATTTTGTTTTTTCTCTCTACCCTGGTTGTGCTTCATCCCCTCTCTTTCTTTCTCTCGCTGTATCTTTTCTCAGGTATTCTCAACCTTGGACCTGTGGTTGCTGGCCTGGCCGGCCTGCCTATGCCTGGTCTGCTGCTTATAAAATGTGCAAGGTCTTAAACTGTGAACTAAGTGAACAAAACTACCATTAGTAAATGGTTAGTAGATACGTAAGTTAAACCTACCTGTTAGTACGTCCATATTAATGTATTAAGTAATGGTAAGTAATGTACTGTGTTACCGCACTGTTGGCCACCACACCACAACATGCTGCCTGTGTTGTGGGTTGATAAATTAATTCTTAAAATTTACTTTGCATGATATCTTTTTAAATCCCTTGTATAATAGAATTTCAAGTTCTATATGTGGATGCATTGGTGGACTGTGTTAAGTGACATGGTTGCATACTGTTTCTACTCCAGTGTGTGTGGGAGAGTCTCCTGGGAGAAAATAATGCAGTAGCTGGTCTTCCAATAAAAAGTGTTTAAAATTTTATACAGTTTCCTGCCAAACACCCAACATTGTTTCAGATCTTTTACTGAGATGTTGAGGAAAAACCCCACCTCTGACACTGCCCCTGAAGTCAGCGTAAAAGAGGGCCAGCATGGACTCCCGTGCAGTTATAGTACCTTTTATACATCGAGGCAGCGCAGTAAATGTACCTTAAATGGACAGTGTGAACGGGCTTTAGTATGGAACTTGTTCTGTGAACATTGCAGTGTACTTCTGTGTATCAACTCTTGCCAGTAAACTTCACAGTAATTGGCAATAAATCAGCATTTGTCAAAACAAATTTGATATGGTCATTCTTTAAAGAGTTGCACTCTATTTGCTGCTGTAAATTAGAACTGACAGTGTATAGCATATTCTAAACATGCAATAGGAATGCACACAATTATATACATCAAATTAAATTAAACAAAACACTTGCAGATGCCTACATGATAGTGAAACTGATAAGATAACATGGACTATGTTGAGACAATCTGTTTGTACAATAAAACCCTGACTGATCTAATAGTTTATTGATTTTAGACAGTAAAAATAACAATACAATTAGTATGAGTACAGGTAACTAACAGCTGTGTACAACATGTGACTTTCAATGCACTAAAGCAGCTAGTAGTCCAGGATATTCTCTGTGGGAGTGCTATTAGCTCTAAAACAAAGCCTAAGGGGAAAAACACCAGGAAATTAATATAATTTCAAAGACTGTGCAAATTGTGAATCTGTTTATCCAGTATTCTGTCTAAAAAATAAACAGTCTGCCAATCCTCAAAGGTTTTCATCCGCTGTCATCTTGTGGCCAATATTTGCTTATTGGACTGGCTGTGCTTAGGTGCCAACTCTCCAGTTGGAGACACACTAAAGTATTATTGGACAGATTTACTCCAGATTTGTCCACCAAAACACTGAAGGAAATCCCAATTGAAGGCTTTGTTGGATCAGCTGTAATCACTGATCGTGTTTGTGCTTTAAAATTATATATTCAAGTAAAAGATAAATGCAGTAGCAGCAAAGTAAAGTGTTAGCCAAGGTTTCCTTGGCAACACAAATGCTGTGGCCCAAATTCACTCTACATTTTTGAGTCTGTAATATGTTTAACATTTAGAATACTCAAAGCTATGCATGTCTAATAAATGCAGCTGATTTTTTGAGTGTAATACTTATTGAGGTAATACTTACCTCTGTATTTTAGTAGTAACATATAGTAATACTTACCTCTGTATTTTAGTAGTAACATATAGTGGGGTGTTCTGTCCTGTTGTTAACACACTGTTTAAATGTGTGTTAACGCAGATGGAATTAAAATTTAACTCACCAACACTCACAAAGTTGTGGATGAGCCCATAGAAAGCGCCTCAAAACAAATACATTCATATGTATTTATCTCACCCAACAGCAATCAGTAGCTAGGTTACAACAAGGAATTACAAAAGATCAAATTTTCTGTTTGTGTGATTAACACAGAGTGCTATTAACATTATCACTTTGTACTCTTACATACCCAGAGGAATTATCATTGGAAGGGCAAAATAGCTTCCGTTCCTCCCACTCACAAAGACACACACATTCATCAGTGGAGGAAATGAAATTAGGCTCTGACATCTTGATAATAAGGATTTGGTTGGAGAAAATTTTGGAGTTGTAATGAGCACCCATTATTTATATAACATAATTGTAGAAGAAGGTGTAAAATGGGAAATATACTGCCTTCTTCGTTGTGATTGTGAGGCAAAGAAAAATCATGGTTACCACTTTGTATTATTGTTTCCACCAAACAAGACCCAATTTAGAGAAAAAACATTTGCATTTTATGACTTGTTTGTAAGGTTTTTATTTGGATACTTGTGGTTTTGCTCACATTTTGAAGCTCTGTCTGAATAGGACACTCCACAATGTCTAATCAAGCATGTGTTGAAAAAGATTATCCTCCTCTTTGGATCAAACTTGTGACAGTAAAAGATCATTGTTAATTATTGTTGCAAAGTTTCAAAAGATTTCAAGATGTATTTATTTATTTCTTCCCTTGATATCTGAGAGTTTTTGTATGATCTTGGTGAGCTCACTCCATGCATATGTATGTTTGAAGTTGTTTGGATTTCTCAATATGTTTATTTTATTATCTTTTTTTAGATTTACTCATAATTTTGTGTTATTCCAAAGTAGATTGTCTTGATGTTGGAAATTATAATGAGATTTATGTTTCTAGGACACCATCGGAAATGAGGCTTTAGTCTCAGTAGGATATTTCAAGCACTCATCTGCTGTTTTCATTTTTATTGAATCGAATAACAAAACAGCAGATGATAGACAGGAAGAAAAGAAACAAAGGAGACTGGAAGCTTCATTTGACAACCAGAGAAGTAGCTTCGCAATAACGAATGAAATGTGAATGGTGCTATCAGTGTGTTAGCAGTTCGCTAGTGAAGAGTCAAAAGAAAGAAATGTATCAGTGCAAAATTAATTAATTAGTGATATATTGATAAGAAAAAACGATGCAACACATCTAATAAAATAGGGTATTCATGTATTTTTTGTAATGTAGGGAACACTTTACTCATTGCATAAACCGTCCTTTCATTGAAAAAGCAAACAAATTCACTTTATGTTTTTATTAAAGGATAATATGAAAAATAGAAATATTGTATAAGAATCCTTGTGTTTACCTTAAAGGCAGGTGATTTATGAATTAGTTAATTAATTAGTTAAATTAGAATTAGTTAAATACATTTTTGAGAAAATTGGACTGGAGCTTGAAGTCTCTCACAATCTGTGTTAGATACAGAGGTGAGCAGGAAAAAGCGCAAGAAACGAACCTCACTATTCACCTGTGGCACTAAAATCGTCATTCCTCTTTCACTTCTGGGCAGAAGTGTGCTCTCTGCTGTTCTAGTAATGTGAGTAGTGGGTAATTGTGTACCTCCATGGCACACTAGATGTGATAAGTGAGCAATTATTTGCGGCTGTTGCTGATTTTCCTCCACAAAACCTCATGTCTGTCGGGTCATGCTGGTGACGTGAAGATTACTCAGCAAAGTGGAAATGTGTGGTCTCAGTGGAGCAGCTCCTACAAGCAACAAGGCAGTCAAGAGTGAAAGATAAAGATTTTCTAATAGAAGAACATTTCAAAAGCCTGTGACATGACTAACACAGAGGAGCAAATGTGACTTCTGACTCTGGTCATGACGCGACCGCGGTATTATGTGAGGGGGAGCAGCTGACTGTGCCTGTTATTGCCTCAGTCAAGGCTGAACTCCTGAAACATCTTGAGTCTAATGAAGATGCCTCTGATGTTTTGAAAGAAATGGAGCGTGTGATGTAAGAGGACCTCTCTGACAGATACTCTGATGAAGACACTCTTCGCACAAATAAGCCAAGGTTATACATTTTTGCTGTCAATGATTTGTATCATGCTCTGTCTCCTGTGTGTGTGTGTGCATATGCTCTAATGTCATTTTCTCTTTTTAAGCAGTATCAACATTGGTCCTACACAGCAGAGGAACTGCATCTTATTGCAGCTGAGTAAGCTTGACTACCTGCAGAGGTGAATAACAACTAGGTAGGCCTACAACAGCTGCAACAACGACAATAACAATAACATCAACAACAGGAAATTGGCCACACTTAAGCTGCTTTTGAAATGACTCATTAGGCTCTTTCACAGTCTGGTGGAGGGAAATAACAAAACATTTGCTAGACCTGATTTGATAAAGTTGAAATTTGTTAGTGGCTCGCTCAGAATCGCAGTGGACTAGCATATAAAGATCAATTGATATTCATGCTGATAGTTTGAACTGCGCCTCTGTAAGTTGTTTAAACTACTGAACAAGGACTGCAAATCAAAAATCTAGTATTTACCATTACTGGCCATACTTGCTTCAGCGTAAGTTAGTAATTATTAAAAATGATTTTTAACAGCTTTGTCACAACATCCAAGAGGTCATCAAAGTCACCAACTGAAGCTGAACAGAAAGGTCTGTTCTGTATTGTTAAAACTCACATGCCGTAATACAATGAAATACAAATTCAGAACCCAGTTTTGTCATGTTTCTCATGAGGAAAATGAACATCTTTCCTCCAAGGTGTTTGGCCGTGTGTTTCCATGTGTTTGAATTGAGATGCCTCAGGGTACTAGTCCTGAGGCTTAGAAGGAGTTGTAGGCC
Organism: Microctenopoma stevenorrisi; assembly: GCA_032270685.1. Lineage (NCBI taxonomy): Eukaryota > Metazoa > Chordata > Actinopteri > Anabantiformes > Anabantidae > Microctenopoma > Microctenopoma stevenorrisi. The sequence continues at coordinate 10,229,296 of JAUMTR010000017.1, forward strand.
ACCATATAGCAGATGTTAATGAAACATATTGTATATCAAACACTGAATTATTAACGTGAAAGGACAAGGAGCAGAATACAAGGTGTAGTTTAACATCTTGCCAGAAACTTGAAGACTTCTCTCTGGGACATATTAGTGTACAGGACCTCTTCTTTTAAAATTAAGTTTCTCGTTTTGGAGAAAAAATCTGAGGCACTAGAGTTTAAACTGTAACTTATATAAGTAAGTTCCTTTTGAATGTCTGTCTGTCTTGCAAAGCACAGGACATTTAAACATCAGGATCAAACCAAAGCTGAGAAGAACAGAGCATTCTGCACCAAACTTCACTGCGAGTCAAACATCTTGAACAGAAAATGGAAACAACACACCTCTTGTGCTGCTAGTTTTAGCAGGAGGATGTGTCCTACCCACCCTCTTTTTTTATGAAGTCCATTTATCTATTTGCATTATTACACCTTTTTGTTAAACATCTTCTTTGCATTCATTTTTTCTCATTATTATTTTTTTCTTCTTTAAAAATAAATGGCTTTTAGTTGATGGTAGAGGATACTCAAGATTCAAGATTATTTATTATGATATGCAAGATATTTTAGGGAATATTTGACTTACTGCTTCTAAACCTAATGTAGTCAAATATAAAAAGCAGCCTATGATGCTTCTGAATGAATAGACTTAGAAAGAGTTGTTGATAAAAACGATCCAAAAGTTCCTAAACAGGCTCACTCTACCCATTCACTGGCCCTAAAAGCAAATGTTACTGCTCTGCCTGACAAATTATTAATCATTCACCCGCTCAAATATTTTCTCATTGTCTCTCCTGCATGGGCCAGTGTTTCATTTCTATGGCAAGCACGACCTGCCATTTACAGACTACGAGAGCAAATGTTAATTTGCCCCGTGCGCATTTCTGTGCCTGAGGAGCCATAGGGCTGGGGCTAACACAGTGGTAAAGAGAGGGGAGCTGACTTGGGTATTTACATAAGGTAATGTGATTGAGTTGTTGCCATGGATTTATCCTTTCCCTCAAAACCCCATGGGTGGAGTGAGGAATAAGAAATGTGTGTGTGTGTGCGTGTGTGTGTGTGTGTTTATGTGTGTGACCAGACTTTTGAGAGACACAGTTCTGGCCAGTCGTCACAGCTGTTACCTCACATTCTTCATTTGCTCCATCTGAGAAAGGATGACACATCCTGTAGATGTAATCTACTCCAGATTACTGTCAGGATTATTGTCTTGTAGTTTACAGATGGTGCAGATGCAGCCACAGGGAGCTTTTAACAACTTTGTAGCAGGTGTTGGTGAATTGTCCTCATCTGTTTCATCCTGTATTTATCCTTTGAAATAGTTTTTATACAGAAATAAAACTACTATCATATTATTTTATCATTTTCTCTTTCTCTAAAAGATTGTCATTCTCTCAAAGTCTCTTATCATCACATTTATTTTATCATCCTTTTTTTCTCTGCATGATATTTCATATTTTGTTTTGATTATGCACTTAAATAATTACAACAAAACAATGAACAACGAAGAAAACTTTATAGAATGTGGAGTTACGCAAAGCCACAGTTTGCTACTATTTTGAAATAAAAATATATATAAAGATTTCTGGCCCCCCAAAAATGTTTTCTTCCTGAATGTTTTGTTCAGGTATTGATGAACATCAGAATTTTGCTTTACAGACAAAGTGAGTTTAACAGCACAACAGCACATTAGAAATAGACATTTCCAAAGGTCGATGTGATTGATTTTAAACTTGGGCAGCAATCTTTTTTCTACAAACTGAATGGTTGTCTCATCCCAAGCTAAATGGTTTTACACAGCAGAAAGGAAAGGAAAGGAAAAGGGAAGGGAAGGAGGGAGAAAAAGCAGGTCAGTTGTTGACATGGACTAATGGGGATACAGCACAACAGCATCTACCGTAGTGACCCAGATAGAACTCTGTCCAAAGCCAGAACTGCACAAAAATGATATATTAATAAATTGTATATTATTATATCATTATATATCTATCTATGTATATCTATATATACATAGATAGATATAGATATCTATCTATCTATGTATATATAGTGCATCTTTATGGATATATCCTGTGTTTGTAACTTTGTGTTGGTGTGCACATGTTAATAACTTCTGGCATTACCACCACACAGAGAACGAGAATGACAAAATGCTTACAGGTAAACATTTGCTATTCTGTATATGTCCTGAAGTGTGTGATCATCTCTTCACTCCAATGTAATTGCTCTGATGTTCTGTCCACATGGTGGTGCTAGTGGACTTCTAACTGTAGACCATAAACCGTTTATCGGTCTCGCACACCACTTTCTTTCAGCCCCACGCCACCTGATTCTCACTCCTTGCCGCCTCGACTTATCACATCCTTTGCTCTCTCACTTCTGCTCTCCTTCCTTAACATAATGTGAAATTGGGTGAAGTGTTATGGCAAATTAAGTAAAATTAAGACAAGGTACCAGCTCTACAACTAACGTGCGTAGTTTTTATTGCACAGCTACTGACAGAGACCTGCCGGCATTGTCCTTGGCGATGGGTGCTGATGACAGAGTGCAGACCATCAAAGGAGTGGGAGTGTTGCATCGAGTAGAGGTGGAGGTGCCTGCATAACACATTATCATTCACCCTCTATGGTTTGTTTTGTTCTTGCTCCCTTTTCACACTTTCCCCTGTTTTTATACCTTTTCTTTGGCTGTGTGTCCTCCTCCCTCCTTCCTTCACTGCCTTTGTCCTTCCAGTTCCACGTCTTTCTCCAGTCTTCTGTGTAGGTCTTGTCATTTGCTGAAATCTGGTGGTCTTTTCCATCTTTTCCTTTTCCACAATTCTGCTGTTATCTGTCCAACCACCTTTTTACCAACATCTACCTTTTCCTCATTCTGCCAACCTCTCCCCATGGCACCTGTCTAATTCTCCTTGTACCCACTCTGTGGTGCCACTCATAGCTTGCTCCTTCACCCTCCCCTTCTTCCTTTCCTGGCTCTCTCTGCCCTGGCAGTCTGACAATTGTTGGAGCATACACTGCTAAGCAGTTATCACCAGCTCACAGAGGTGTGTGTGAGTGTGTATGTGAGTATGTATGTTTTGTAATAATAGAAAGAGAATGCGTTTTTGTGAGCACACGTGTTACCGTGTGCATTTTTCTGTTTATATTGAGGCGTACAGTTCTTGTGTTCAATAAAACAATATAAACAATGTCTCAGGCAGGTTTCTATTATAGTCAAGCTTTGTGTGACTCTTCTACTATAGTGTAATTTTTTTTGCATGAGTGGTAAAATGATACTGAAAGGCTGCAACTGCTCTCCTACCCCTGCCAAACATCCCTTGTGTCTAACTGCACTGGATCCATATAAAAGGCACTAATTTCTTTGTCTTCAAGGATTTTTTTTCTAGTTTTGGTCCCATCTGTCACTGGGAGGAGGTTGAAAGAAAGGAGGAATAAACCCAGCTGGAATCCTTTGTATATTGAAGGTAGATCACATTGTAGTGAGACCAGGACAATGCATCTTTGGCCTTATGGGTACTGAGAAATTAGGGACACAAGGCAGGCCTTAGACCTCTGGAGCCAGACATGCCAAACAATCATTCTGAAAGAAAGCGATTCAGCTGGACTTGATTCGGTCTCGGAATAGTGAAATCATATTTTGAAGCTGTGAAAATGTAGTGCCCTCAGGTATAAATTGGACGCCAATGTTAAGCCTATGTATTAGCTTTTGAAATTCTAGTAAATTCTATGCTCAATCAGTTCTCATACAAGTGGTTAAGGCAAATATAAATGTGATTTTTATAAACCCTTGTCATTGTTACACCCTAAAGGGAGGGCAAGTGCATTAAATTTATGGAAACATTGGAGTGAATTCCTGTGGAATGGTTTTTCTGACCTAGTTACACAGAAATGAATGAATAGAATTGAATTGTAACAGTCACCCAAGGTTATGTCTGGTAATTGTATGGTTCCACTATGTTGCATAAAATTATGAAAAAAAGGTTGTTTCTTTCACACTATTATCCCTTATGAAAAAAATCTAATGTGAAGCCGTTGTTTTCTCTTACGGGAGGGGATGCATGAAAAAAAGGTAACTGTTGCTCATGGGCTGACTGGTACCGTGCTGTGACTATGAATTCAACATGAAAAGCTGAGCTTTTTAAATCACTGGAATCAGGACCTATTTCACAATATTTGTCAGTCAGTGAGAGCATGCAGCTCCTGGTTCTGGTTTACCATCCGAAGCAGGGATCTGGATTTATTTGGACTAGTTCCTTTGTGAGAGAAGCATTCGTAACATGCAATATAGAACTTTTTAAAATTTTATGGGGGGAGTTGAAATTGCTGTGCAGCTCTTTAGGCTCCGCCTTTGAAATGAAATATGTATAAAGCTATAACTATTTAGATATTTCCACGTCTTCATGTAAGTGTGGTTATGGTTCAGATACAAGGTTCGCAACTTTAACGGAAGAATAACTGGATCTGAAAAGTTCACATATTGTACTTTAAAAAGCACAGCTTAAATAAAGCCAGCTAACAGCAAGAAATAAATAACATTTTAAAATAAAAATTTAAAAAAGCAGCAAGTTGTTTCATTATCAAGAAGAGCTTAACTAGCACAACATTATATCAAATATGAATAAATAGAGACTTGAATTAATCAGATTCCCTTCATTTCTTCTTTTCTTCACCCACTATTTCCATGCCATTGTCAGCTCAATAGTGTTGCATTGATTTCTAAGATGTTTAATGATAATGTTTTCAACAATTAAGTATTTCAAAGTGAAATTGTCTCTGTTCTTATGTGTATAATGAGTGTTGTGTTTCTCTGACATTTATCTCCCACTCTGTTTGAGCTCAGCAATCAGGAGACCTAAAAATGTCTAGACGCTGCGATGCAAACATACCTATTCTCACTTATGTTACGGTATTTTTTATGAAAGTGTGAAGAAGAACAAGTACACGTGGCTATGGCATAAGGGAAACTTGCAATCTTGTTGCAATGTTGCAACAACAAAATGAGCACCTAAATGTCCTGGGGATTTACAGAAAAGGGGATAGCGTTAGGGAGGTGTGTCTTAATTCCCCTTTCTATGCACAACTTTAAAATTATCAATGTTTTTATTTTCCACTTGCTACATATTGGTTGGAAGGCCCAAGAGACCTATTAAGGAACCAAAGGAAGAAAAACACCAGATTTCATCTGATTCCCTGGAGGTTGGAGTCTTACAAGGTTAAGAACACTTACTGGAAAGAGTCCATATGCATGCAAAAGTTTTAGTGCAAGGTTTTTTTCTTTTCTTTTTTTTTTTTACATAGTATTGATTCACTTAGCATTGAGTCTCCCTGGTGTTTACAACAATAGCACAAATTAGACGGGCCAAAAGCAGCATGTGATTTAAAGAAGAAAAACCACCAACAACAAAAGTTAGGACACCCAAAAATGCTGCTCTAACTCGAACTATAAACACATTGACTGTGAACAGTTCAATAGTACATATCAGAAAAATGCTATTGTCATAATGGGGCAGTTGTGCTAAAATAAAACAATAAATATGGGAATATAAAATATTTCATTTACTTCAGAAATGTGTGATTGTAGAGGCACCAAACATTTTGTCTTGACCTGGTGAATGTTTTGCATAGCAAAGGATAAAACGCACACTTATTTATTTATTCAACTTTGTTATTATTATAAAACTACTGGTGTATGGAGAGGCATCGACGACACAGACTGTAAAGCCTATCGAAAATGGACGCAAAATAATTGTAAGAAACAAGGTTAACACATTAAGACTTTAAATCTTTTTGAGAACAGCTGACAGCGACTGATTCTCGAGACTAAAGACTGGATTCTTTACACAGCATACTTTTACTAGTTTTCTTTGCAGACTGGCAGCAGACACTGACAGACTGACAGACTAGAAGCAACTAGGTCTCACCACCATGACCAAATCACATTCATTGTCGTCTGTGCAGCTTTGAGGCTTGTGCCAGTTTTAATCAGTTTAGTTTTGAGAATAGTGCAATTAAAAAAATGCAGTACTTTACTGTGGTATTGCTTTTGATTAATGAGTTGTGTGTATTTTGGGGGGGTTGGTCTTGCAGATGTTTGTTAAAAAACAGTAATAAACTATAATATTGTATGTATTAAACATTGTTTCCAAGATTACGGGCTCAATGTGACTATTAAAATTTGTTACAGGGATATAGATGTTGAAACACAACACAATAGGGCTGTGGTGTTAGGAAATGTGTTTTTTTCTGTTAGTGTCAGAGGTTGAAAGCAGATGACTGAATCCTTTGCAAGAGAGCATTTTGCCCATAGGATTAAGATTGGATGGCTGGGTTTAAACCTGTCAAAAGAGCAGACTCAAATCCCTCACTCACAAACACTTTATAGTTCTCACTTGAGGTGCTTGTGAGCAGTGGTGGAAGGAGATATTTCTCTTTCATGCCACTTACTTCAGAAGCCATTCAGCACATCAACTGGATTGTGGAGGATTTGTAGGGCACTGAGCAATGAAGTGAGATTGGGAAAATTAGTTATCACATTTTTTTTGCACAGCTATGACAGTCATTAAAATTAACTATGTACAATTCCTTTCTTTTTAAATTGTATTGTTTAGAATCATTGGCGGCTGATGAAATTATTTTGCGGGGGGCATACTTCGTCAAGACCATTTTCAAATGCAATCTAACCGCATATCAATAGTATAAACCGAAGCACATCGCTTTAAAATATTAAATTTATTTAGTGTTGTCTTCTGTCATTTACTATTTATGTACATTTCACCTGTCTCTCCTTCAACTGAGAATACAATTGAGAATACAATTGCATTTACTTAAATGTCGATAGTTGCTACCTAATTAATTAGTCCACTTAAAATCCACTAGTATTCAGCAGCATTAAACATTATGCAACAACAATGTCACTCACCTCATTGGCCACTTTAACTTGCGGGGAGGGAAAAAACTTTGCAAAAACTCTTCATTTTTCAAAACACAGCAGTGTAACTTGCTGTAGGCATTCCTCTGTCATGAAGCATGGCGCTGACAATGAGACACTGACATAACAGTAACAGACGAACTCTGGTTCCGCTGTCAAATTACACATCTACCCTGATTTACATCACGGTTTTATGTATTAAAACAAAGTTGTGACTAATTAATCAGATTTTTAAATGAACTGAAATTGTATAACTGGTTTCTGACAGCATACACTATTCAATGTAAGACACTTAGCAGTTAGCATTTTTCATGTAGCTGCTAGTCTGTTTAATGTTTTCTCACTGGACTGGAGCTTGTGGGTGGGCTATGATTGGAAACAAACCTTTGCGCCCCAAGGCTCTCTTATACTGTGTATCGTTGTATCGCATGCAGATGTGTCAAAAGTCAAAAGTGTCTTACTCAAGGACACACCTGGTATGGGGAATGCCACAGCTGGTAAAGTAGTAAAAAGTAGTAAAGGTACTTTGTTACTTGACACCTTTTTTATTATACACAGTACTCGCGATCTGTATAATATATAGATTGTTTATTTAAACTTTAATGTTTTTTTTAATTTTTTATTTGATTCCTATCTTATTCTTCTTTATGTGTCGGGCAGCCCCCCAGCGCCCTCCACTGACGGACTGCCACTGAACTAAAAATAAAAAAACGAAACATTGAAATATGATACTGCAGTTGTATTACAGAGAAACACATTATAGTCACAATATGATCCTTTGTGCTCTTAAAGAACAATATGTGTTAGCTAGGCACCATGAGCTGCCATTAAACAGCTGCACATAATTCAATTAATGTCACATATGGTATGACAAATGCAAAAGTACGGTAATGCGGTATTAAAATGTGTATGCTGCCTTATACATTTCCATTCACTCAAAGCATCATCAAGCTCACAAATAATATTTAGGCAAATATAGAAAATAATTAACTTGAGCACAAGAATATTTGTGTGAGGCAGTGTTTTGTGGATGTGACTTTAGTGTGATGGTGAGCAACCAAGGGGGAAATTAGAGAGGGCAAACAACAAAAACAAAAAATCATTTTCTGAGGAGAAGTTATTTGAGTGGAATTACAATGTCTTGTTATTTTGCAAAATTATACTGTGTTTGCATAAAGAGCACAACACTTGGGAATTGCTTTGTGTATCATGCAAATGTTACCCTGTATACTCCATTCACCAGTTTCTGGTTATAATTTGGAATCTCTTCAAGGCCATGAATGCTGATTTATCAGTGATACTAAAGTTTTATATCTTGCAGGTTTCCACAACCTGCCTGGTTTTCTATAGAGAAACTGCTGGAATAGGTTTTTATTAAATCATATAGAATAACACAACCACACAGAATCAATTATAGGATGTGAAAAGAAGGTTGTAAAGTGCATTCCTGGATAAGCAAGATGTGTATAATGTGTGAAAACAAAACAAATATACCAACAAAATGAGACAGAGAAAGAAATCATGACCCTAGCATCTTTTTAGCACTTTGACACATACTAGAATGGAAAAAGTAGATCAGACAATTGTCCTAAAACACACGGATACTTTTCTATCTATTTTTTTACAGTATAAACAAATACAAATATTGAATACAGACATTTGTAGTTTTAGTTAGCTCCCAAAAAGTTATGATTAAATAATTGTTACACTATAAAAATGTCTTTACATTTAACAGTTTACCACATAAATTATTTTAGGCACAAGACTAATTAGGGTTTTTCTCTCAAAATTTAAAATCTCTTCATATTGTGATATGTGTGATTATTTTTTTCATCATTTTTAAATAGAAAAGCACAAAAGCAACTACAAATGAGAAATCTAAGTGTTTAAGAGCTGTGTAAAAGGAACAAAGGGAATATAAAACCTATGTACAAGCAACCGAAGGTTGTGTGAAGAGGTGTGAATGATCTAAATGCAATATACAATGTACAAGCAAGCTGTAAATCAAATACCAGCAATTAAAAACAGATGACATAAGCAGGTTATAAATGAATTAATCACATTAAACTGTGTGTGTACATTTTGATGAATAAGACCTGCAGTAGCACTCCTTCATTCACCACGGCTGCATGAGCTGATCAGTGCAACATCCTCTCCTCCCTTATACCTGCTGGATGAAGTTCAGCGGACAGAGCTGGCCCTCTACACCAGTTTATTTAGTTCCTTACTCTTATTTGAATATATGTAGGGTGAATCCTAAGTGCTTTATCAATTCTGGGAGACGTAATAGGCATTTGCTATTTAAATAATTTAATTTAAATAGTGCTATTAAAGCTCTTTAGTGCATTGGGATTAAAAACATAGCAGTTGAGGGGAGATAAAATACTCAGTGCTGTGTGTACAAACAAATTATATTTTGCACATTATTACTAATTGTTTGTCAAATCTTATAAGTCACATTATGAAAATCATGTATTTTATTAATATGTGGGCACATTACTATGTGCAGTGCTTTTCATAGAACCTTACCTTAAGAAGAAGAAGAATCCACTTTATTGTGATTGAATACATGTTACAACAAAATTTATTCTCTGCATTTGACCCATCCCCCCTTGGGGGGGAGCAGTGAGCAGCCACAGGCGGCGCTCAGGGAGCTAGCGCTGGTTATCTCGCTCAGGGACACACCTGGTAAGAGGGATGGGCTGGGTACCTCAGCTGGGAATCGATCCTGCTATCTTCTGCATCCCAGCCTTCTGCCTTAACCGCAGAGCCACCGGGCCACCTTACAAACATGGCAATATTTAGGGCCAGATTATTCTAAGGCATGTAGTGTTTGTATGTGTTCAAAGGAGTTATTGTAGTTTCTGGACTGTTGGGGTTTGTTAACTTTCTTGTGCCTGTAAATTTCAGCACGGTTGTTATATTCAGGGCAATTGTTTAAGCAATGGTAACAATGATGATGAAACTCTGGGAAACTTTTTTTAAAAGACCAGCAACAGGCCTGTGCTTCCTGCTAAGCAGAGATTTGACAGATAAGTCCCAAAAAAAGAAACAAGTCAGTTTGTTGATGCCTGCATACACATACACTTACAATCATAAGCACACACACGGTTCCTTGCACATCACTTTGTGATTAACCTGTGTCACCATTCTTTGCAGGGCTGGGGATGAAACTTCACATTAGGGACAAGCAAGGTTGTGCAGTACTTTCAGTTATTTGAGCATTTCTGCTGTTGACATAGATCACACCCTCCCTTGGCAATAAAAACACAATAAAGGGGTTGCTCCTCTAACTCAGTTAATTGGCATATCCGGACTCACCTCTGTGTGAACTTGGCCCAGATCGATTCAAGCTATTGTTATGATCATGTTCAGATGGGCCTTGTCATAACAAAGAGGTCAGATGTATATATTGTGTCCTTCCATTTATTATGAATTGTTGCTTTGGAACCCTGCTGTCAAAATAGGTATTGATTAGGAAGGGCTGATGGTAGCTGGGTTTGATTATTCATGTGAGGACTCACCTGGGTGGAATCAATGCGGCCCAAAGGATGAGAACTGCACACACTCTTATACAGTATTGGTCAACTGAGTCACATGCACATAGACACACAGAATAAACCAAGACCACCATCAAGTTCAGCAAAATGTAGCAATGTAAGAATCTGTTCACAAGAAATGTGATTTCGCTTTTGTTGGTATGTTTATGTAGTATTAGTAATTAATCAAGTACAGTTTAAGTGCTGTTTCCTGCATCTTTTTGATTTCTGAATCCACACCGTGCTGCTTTGCTCTCAGCAGAAAGAAAGCATGTCAAAACAGCAGCAGGAAGCTTGCAAGCAACCTCGCAATTAACAACTGAGCAGCACCATCACATTTCGTTTGAGAAATGCACCAAATAGCTAAAACCCGCCTCATATTTTATTTGTAAGTGACAAAAACTACAAACCAAACAATCTTCCTATGTTGCTGTTGTGCTTATTACTCTAGTGTTGGTGGAATGGTAATGGATGGACAATGATAGCAATGAAAGCAATCTCCTCTTCGTAAATGAATGTACATCTCGTAGATTGTTTCCCCTACACAAATGAAGAGGAAAAACCCTATCAATTAGCAGGCGCACACAGTGGAGCGATGTGATGTGAGTGACAATAATCAAGGCCTCCTCCTCCTCCTCCTCCTCCACAGCAGCCAATGTCAAGTATCTAGCTGGTAAAGAAGTATAAAATCAAAGGGCCATGTAACATACAAGAAAAAAAACTGTGGGTTACTGTAAGTTACTGATGAGTATATTAATGTAGTTTATCGTTCCTGTTCCCTGAGGATTTAGGTTTCTGAGCGTGAGTTTGTTCCCTTGTGGTTAACAAACATTGGCTATTTATATTGTGATATACAACATGTGAGATCAAGAGATGAAAATATGGAAATATACAACGTCTCACTCACTCACCCACAGTGAGACTGAGGCTACTCCCACCTGAGGATCCTGCAGTGAGGTCCCAGGTTTGGCTAGGGAAGAGCAAGAGGACTTATCCAAAAGCCCAGGGAACAACAAAAACCTCAGCTGCACAAAGGACTCCTCAGAGAGGGGAGAATCTCTCATTTAAAGGGAAGACTGCCGCATCTGTTTTCTCTGTTTGTTCTAATTCCACACATCTGAGGCTCTAACTGTATTCCTCCAGTGTGAGGAATTGGATAGAAATAGAAAACATACAGAGCTTTCCTAATGCCACAGTCTTTCTAGCTTTGTCGCGATGTGACAAAACATTATACGGTGTGAACTCTGACAGATGATCTCAAGCAAATAAACACATAGGCTCCGCATTTATGCTAATCTGTCGCATTACTTAAAGGTGATGGGTCTGACATGGCTGCGAAATTCTTAGTGTGCACAAATCCTCATTTTCACATGTATCAAAATATTTGGCGCATGCTGCAACGCTTAACAAAATATTGTGTAAATGTGATGCAAAGCTGAATTTACTAAAATGTGATTTCCCACCTCCAAAAATAGCTCCAGGAAAAGTATATAAAAAGGAATAATACAAAGTTTGGACATGCTTTGTTTGCACACACTCACTGCCTCACCATAGGCTCGGAAAACATTTAATCCGATACACAGGTTTATAAAACATATTCTTATGCAGCACGTATGATGAGATTGCATTGCGCTCTGTACCGCTGCTCTGTTAATCCTTACACTATTATTCACCCGATGCTGCAAGTGGAGGCTACAGCATGTTGAACAGATTAGAACTTGAAAAAAATCAAAGTCACTGAAGACACTGAAGGCCATGTTTTTTTTAATGGTTTGTATTCATGCACTATAGGGACATTTTTGTCATTACTTGGGGAATGGCAAGAGTTTCTCTACATCATTGCCTTTGTATGACAGTGGTAGGAGACAAACAATAATATTCTTTTACCCCAGATTCTTCAGAGAAGTAGCTTTATTTTTTTTTGTTTCATCCCCATCTTCACTTTGAAATAAATGGTGATTCTCTCCTTTGAAGTCCTGCATATTTTGTCCTCCTCACTGGAACATACACTTGCTATCTTCTTGGCACCTTCTAATGCACAACGTAACACCCAAGGTCAGTTTGGTCTCCCTGGCAACAGTGTAATACATTTGGCGCATTGTCAGGCTATTTAATCAAGACTGGCTCTCTGTGTGTCAGAGGAACACGGACATTCCTTTTATCTCTGAAACTGCTGAGTGAGGCGTAAACCCCCCCCCCCCCCAAAAAAAGTGCGAGGGATGGAGATGGGGATAAGATGTGTCTCGAGAGAGGGAAAGTGAGACTGACTTGGAATCTTGTAGAGTGTCACTAGTGTGGCTGTTAGAAGACCTTGATGATGCCTTTGTATTGATCAGACTGTACCATGGTCACCCACAATAAATCTATTCACAGATGACCGCTGCAGCTGAAACGCTTTTGTAACCAGGGCAGCAGGAAGAATAAACAGAAGCACTCCGCCAACTGATTTTCAATCCACTTAACCTCTCCACTCCTCATTCGAACAATAACGGGACAGGAGAAAAGGGACATAGGAACAACTGAAGGGAGGGATGAACAGTTGGGGTGGTGGGGGGCTAATTTTGCATCTCATCTGTTGACAGTCAAGCATGTTGTTATCTATGTGTGCTGCCCTCTAGTTTATCTCCCTCTAGAAGATAGTGGCCTGCTCCTCATGACTATAGGGCCAGACAACCAATTATCTATGTGCCCTCTATCAGATGTGATTTATATCACTAGGCTGTCCCTATTTTGCTGTCCCCTCTCTGCCTGTGATCAATCATTCGCTGCACAAACACAAAACAGGCCTTTAACAAAACAAACAGTTAATGTTGTGGACTGCCTGCTAAGGAGACTAAAGATATTAATCGTCTGAGATCCTTGCAGAAATAAGGCAACGCTGACATTGAGAGAGAGCACAAGATGGAGGCAACACTAGGCTGTGTTACATCCTATTTCAAAATAGTAATGTTTTTTTCATTCATACCAATTTAATAAGGTAATATTCCGTACGATTTCAGATACCTGTGACTATAGGCAATAATAGCAAGTGCATTACATCACAACTGATCCCAGAGGTCTGGTGTGTTGACACTTGTGTGTGAATGTGAGTTGGAAACGCAACAGAAGAGCAACTCCTGTTTATACTGCAGCTATGTAAACCACGAGGGCTCATTGAATTGTTGTACTAAAAAGTGATAAAAAGGACAGAACGAGCTACAATTATACCACAAAATACACAGAATTTCCTCTTAGTGCCTCATGACAAAAGACAATCTTATGTTTTACAAGTTTAGCACTCACTATGAGACTATTTTTTGCTCTGTAATACCATCATATTCTGATGCAGTCAGTTAAATACTAATATACTAAAATACCAACTAGTAATAAATGCCGTCTTTCCTATTCCTTTTAACTAAAACTGTTTGATTAGTGATCGCCATAACCATGCGACAAAAGGTAGTTTTACAAAGTGTAAAATGACATGTTTAAACACAGCAGCAGTTATCTGGTCCAGTTATATTTAGTAAGTAACAGCATACCAAGATAAGTGGTATATTATTGTTAAGGCTATTGATGCTGAACGACTAAGTTGTAATGTTTTAAATTTGTAGCACAGTTTATGTGTTTTTGTAAGTACGTCCTGGACCTTTCTTTACTTCATCAGCCTTAAAGACTAAACTCTAACTTGAGTATGTATGTGACAGGATGGCCACTAATGTGTATTTGTTCATAATATGTACATTCAATTGAAAATGTAAATATACTTTAAATCCATCTGTTTGTGCAGAGCTAACACCAAAAGAGTGTTTATGTCCAACATAAAGTGCAGTGCTGAAAACTACACAGTGAACGATCTGATGAATGTGCATCACGCTAGATCTCTGTCTCTGGACACTTAGAGCCCACTAGATTCAATAAAACTTTTTCAGCAGTACAGGTATAGAGAAAACAGATCCCCTATGTTTTTGTTATTGTGAAAATGTTGTGAATATTTCAGGATCAAGAGGTGATCAATAACAGAAGCCTGGCTGGTTAATGATGTAGAACCTGAGGATCGTCTGAGAGAGGCGAGATCGGTAGTCAGCTTTAGACTCTGCTCTTTCATTAAAGACGTGATCAGTAAGCACAACATGTCTCTCACCCAAGGGCACCTTTTTAAAAACCTTCATACTAAAGAAACTTTTCTCACTTTTATATACGTACAGTAAAAACAGCCGTACGCATGTGGGAGGAATGAAAGAGTGGAGAGGAACACGCTGGATGAAGAAAGTGAATTTCTTATTTATAATCATGCAGTTTTAACTAAATAGGTCATAGGCCTCAGGACATGTTGAGCCCGATGAAAACATTACCTGGGTTGATTTTGACTGGTTAAGCAGAGATTTGCTGCAGCAGAAATCCCTGTTATACCACACAACTGTTATTGCTAATTAGGATTACTTCATTTGTTCTTCAAAGGTGGTTTAAGCAATTCAGGCTAACATGCTGATATAACATGCCAAAAAAAAAAGTTAGTTCGCAACCAATTAATAAGGTTATTAGAAAGCAGATTGATTTCTTTTGTATGTATTTCTTGTTACCTGTTGTGTTACATTATGTTCCCATGTTACCAATTGTATTACTGTTAATAATAACAATAAAAATGTCATTCTTTATTGATCCCCTGGGCAGACTTTTTCAGTGAATGTATTGGCTGCAGTCTGTAAGTGTAATATAAAATATTACAATATATATATATATATATATGTATATTTTCTTTCTTTTTGATGATAACATTGTCTCCTTAATTCAATTGTCATATCAACATTTTAATTTTACATCACATTCAACAAGTTCTATTGGTTCTCAACATTGAAGTTAAGTTTAGTTATTTAAGTTGACACAATATTTAAGTTATGATGATATCTTTTTGCCCACAGTATTAACATTCTTCTTTTAGTAGAACTTCTTGATCCGCTGGAGAGAAAGAGAGAAAAAGAATGCTTTCGTTATCTACTTGTTATTTTTTGTGTGGTCATAGCCAACAAGAATCCTTCTGATGATCAAAGAAACAACCACATGCATGATTAGAAGTTTCAGCATTGCTTGTTTGAACTTACAATAAATTGTTTTGTTGACAATACATCTCAAAACACTGATTCAAAATTGAACCTGTTAAAATGCAAGCATATGAAAAATCACGTTGTAAGGATGTTGTGTAAGACTTTTATGTTCGAAAGCTACTTCAAAGCTACTACTACTAATTTTCTTCATTCCACTCTACCAGAGATCTCTTTCTGCCTCATGCCCTTCGCTCTTATTGCTTTACCCCCACACAATTGCCACTAAACTTGGCTGCCAGGCAGAAGGATTGACAGCACTGTACTCTTTATTAAAACAAAGTTTGCGCTGATAAAAACAGTCACGCTCACCCGCCCCCACACCAATACAATGGTCAGACTCACGGTTCTGTTCTGAAGTGACAGAGGAAATCTGGATAATTGTATGATTGATTCTCTTGTGTTCTTCCTCCACTTCACTGAGCAGGCTTTATTTAGGGACTGAAGAGGGAGAGAAATCTTTAGATACAAGGTGCTTGAGCGTACAGAGACTCACGTGTTAGCAGCATGCACCCACACACACACATAAAACCCACCAACTATTTTTGGAGTGTGGTTGCGCATTGTTGAGTGTGTGTGTGTGTGCGTGTGTGTGTGTGTGTGTGCATCCATGAGCCAACTGACTCTTTCTTTGCCCTTTGTCTCTCTGCCACTTCCACCTCAGAAAGCCAAGAAAGATCACATTAAGTGGGGCTGCTGTTGCGTAGCTACATTTGGCTGAGTGCTGAGGGAGATATGGGGCAAAGCATTACTCTAAGTCAGTCCCTACTGGCTTTAGCCGATCCAGAAACAACAAGGCCAGTGTAATTCACAGGGCCAGACATCCTCACTTCAGTGGTTCAGGGCCTGTCATAAGCTCATGCTCTCTTTGGAGAGAAGACATTGTCATATACTGGACAAATCACTGAGTCTTGATATAAATTTGAAAAATAGCCCGTTTTCCACCCTTCATTTAACCAATTTGGGTGATTTACAGTATTGTCAAGTATAATTGAAAACTGTAATTGATCATAAATGCCATGTAGTTCTTACAAGATCATATAACCCACGCATATAATATACTTTTCTGAAAATAAATTAGCCACTTCAGTAAAACTATCTACATGATTATTTATGTTATCATGATCAAATGATTGTCATTTTCCAGTTGATTGGTTGCTGTACATCAAGAAGGCACGAGACGGAGGAGGAAGAAGACGAAAGAGAGAAACGAAGACACAAAAGGCTGCGATGCTTTATAGTTGTACCATACTCAATTTGTTGAGACTGATGGGTATTTTTTGTTTCTGTCTGTGTTTACATGTTAACGTTAATGTACTGAAACTAATGCTGAACTGTGACTCATCAGCATACAGTTGGAGACGCACCAGGGGAGGCTGGGTCCAGCTCTAACTATGCTCACTCAAGGAAAATGACACAGCGGGGCATGATTCAAGCTCACCTTGCTCACCAACTTTCAGAGGGGCCGGTCTCCACCACTAGTACTCAGGGTGTGCTAGTAGGTAAATATGTGAGTTGTTAATATGAACTTGTAAGTTTCAATCCCTGTCTCAATCCCTGAGTGTCTTCACAGACTTGGCTTACACCCACTTTCTTTCTACACACAGAAAAAGAGATGAGATGCTACTGAGCACGGCGGCTAAACTCCCACCTAACTAACGCAGTAGTCAACAGCAGAACAATGCTAATGTTCTTTAATGAATTATAAAAACTATTTTAAGATGTCTCCTTTATGCGCCACACAGTTTATACTTTGAACAGGATGTGAAAATCTATTTTATCTATTTTATCTTCTGTGTCTGATGGCTTAATTGACAATACAATAAGTCAGCTGTTATTCTAGCCAGAGTGAAACAAGCAAGTCTTTAAGACCATAAATAAAGCCACTTCAGTGTTGTGACACTGATGCATATTGGTTCACACAAACACACATACACAGGGACAGATTTATGATAATATTAGAACCAGTGAACTATTCTTGTCAGCCTTTGCTGCCATTATGTTTGAAGAAGGTTGAAGAAAGTTGAAAGATGCTTTTAAGTATTTCATCTGATATGCAAATGTTTATAAGTTGATGTCTTAAATGTCTCAGATGTCTTATTGTTAAATGCACTGCACAACAGAAAATGCCTATGAATAACTGACTTAGTTAGTGATGAGACAAACAAACAAAAAAGACACTGTTTTCACATATTTAATATTGGTCTCTTGACTGAATTTGACGGCTTTGTTTGGGAAACAATGTTTCTGCTTATGACTATGGCTAATGAATGTAAACTAACTGTCCTTCATTGATATGCCACAAACCATTTTTGTTAAATGTATTTGGCTTTATTGGTTTTGTGGGAGATCAAGATGAAACAAGTGCACTGCCCTGCAACATAAAAAGAAAACACCCCTACTCTAGCTTGATTATTGAACCCATTGTCTCTGTGTGACATATCTATATCTGTGTTTGCATCAGTTTTCTGGCTGAATGTGAGCAGCCAGACAAGCAGCTGGCTGCTTACTGGGTTCAAATAATTGGGTTGTAGGATGACCTATCTCACAACGCTTTACTTTATACAGACACATATTCAATGACGTGTGCATCATCATGATGACATAACTGCAGCCCAAACATCTGGTCACGTCGCATCTGTAAGTAAAAAGATCCACTGCATAAGAGGAATCTGTTTCTAAAAATGTCACGTACACACAAACTACCAAGTACTAGAAATGCAACTGCAATATTGTGGCATATTATGTTAGAAAATCACCAAGTGAAAATGATATACAATAATAAGTGTATATGGCATTTTCTTTCTTGCTTTTCTTCATCCTCAGGTGATCCTTAGAACTGGACACGCAAAACAGAGCGCCTGTGGCATTGCAATTCAGGCTGCTATTGGATCTTATTAAGAACACAGTGCAAGAGAAGCATGCACTGTCTTGATTTTATGCTGAAATTGCCATGTGAGTTTTTCAGTTAAAGCTTACTGCTGACCAGTGCATGTTCAAAACAGGCGTTTAGTACTGCAGTTCTGTGCACACATACATAAAAACACAGTTTCACGCACACACTGGATGTGGAAGACTTTTGCAAAAAAAAAACTATTTAACTTAGCTGCGCACAGCTAAAAAGGTTTTAAGGCATATTTTCTTGTAGTGATCAGTGGCTGAGAGGTAACAGATTTTGCAAGAGTTATTTAATATCATTTTCAAGGTGAAAGATTATGTGATAAAAGAAGAGATAAATGATTTAGCATATAATAACCTACCTTGCAAAGTAATGGTAATGAAACATGCACAAGTATGACTTCTCTGAAACGACAAAGGATTCATATTTTATGTAGACTGAGCTTTATATCTAGATTTAGTGGTTGCCTTGAAAGAAGTGCTACAGCCTCTCTAACAACATTTGAATTTCAATTCAAACAGTACTTTCATTTCTGTGACTCACATTATTTGAACACTTTAATAATTTAGTTGATGCGTTGGTGGTTCGTTTGACACACTCTTTTCTGTATTTACTGTAGCTGTGTGAAGTCCTTCCATATCCTCTCAGCATGCTAAGGAAAATCAAGAAATCAGCAGTATTAGAGTGTATGAGGCATGCACATGCCAATATTACTAGAAAGTATCTTTTAGCTTGCTCCTCCACTCTCTCATGGAAAATACCCAAAGACTGATATTGCTATCAATTCTGAACAAATGGGTCACAAGGCTTCATGCTGTTGCTTAGATTACTGTATAATAACACAGTCAGTGGGCCAGGAAGGTGGTGTGGGGGGTGTTGTTACTTTTGGATCCCTGCAAGCCCAGAGCTTCAAGTAACTCTGCAGTTTCACCCTAAAATGCAAGGGCATGTCCCCAGGGAGGTGGGGGTGTAAACGCTGCTTAGCATTCACTATGGGTTTTTCTTTCCTTATCAAAGAACTTCATCCAGCCCTGCTTTCCTCTGAAATGTCTGCAACCAGGCCGTTCAGGCAGATACTGCACCACTGGTTATTCCTCAGGGTGTTATACAGTACATCAGCTATAAGGCCAAGCAGATGTAGAGGCTGTCTTAACACTGGTTGTACTTTGCCACAGACACACTACAGTCATTGACAACAAACGATGAATACAAATCCCTTGTCATCTCTGTGTGGACGAGATTTCAACACAACAGTTGCAGTGGATTTTCTACGTTGATATGTAATATTTATAATTTATCATAAATATATTTGATATGCTTTCTATATTTAGAACGCATGTCTATAAACATAGAAGAAACAAGCCGATTTTAGATAAATATATGTTTAATTTCAAGTAACATATGACGTGAGGAAGGGGAGGAGGACAGGTTGGATGGATGGGTTGACATAGCAGACATAAACAGATTCTTTATTATTGGAACCAAGATGGTGGTCCTTTAATGTGTTTTCTTGTGGCCTGTGATTGATTAACGTTATTCCAGTCCTCCCTCTTGGGGGACGTCAGTGATGAGCTAGGGGAGATGTAGAGGAGTAATGTTTGGAGAGAGATAAGCAAGGATATGATTGGACGTTACAGCTGAATAGCCTAATCTGAGGCTGCATCACAACACCGATGCAGTTTTATACTGAAATACAACAGGAAGTCTAAGACTTTTACATTTTCATTTTTGTTTCTTAATGCATTATTTTGGTCGTGCATCTGTAGGTCTCAGTGATAAAGAGCTGTGAATAACTATCAGCAGGCTAATTTGCATTAACGTCTGTAATTTCCTACGATAAATAACATTGAGACAGGTGAGTCAGAACATAGGTTTAAATATAGACTTCTGTATATTTACATCATATACATTATCTAAAGTTATTTAAGCTTTAATTGTCAGTTTAATCATAATTTGGATTAAGGAATAATGAATTTAAAAGGAATCAAAGAAAAAGAGCATCTCATGTCTCCAACAACCCATGTTCTCGGAACATTAATTCAATTCAATTAAATTCAGCTTTATTTATATAGCGCCAATTCACAACATAAGTCATCTCAAGGCACTTTACAGTGTAGGGTTTAAGACCTTACACGTTATATAAATATATACAGAAAAATTGCAATGGATGTACCAATTTAAGTAGACATGGAAACAAAATGTAAAAAAATCTTAAATGGAGAAAGAACGTACGTTAATTTTTTGCATTTCTTATACTATTTCATTGTTTGAACACATTTTATTAATTAATAAAAAACATAGCAGTTGCAGTCCAACTGCCTTTCAACATGAGCTCAGAGATGTCCTAAATATATGTTTCTCATTGTCTGACAACTCCAACAACTCTTTAGTCCCAGATAAAGCGTGGTTGTTTGAGATACTGAAGGAATGTCAAAAAGTCAAATGGGACACTGGAAACCGTACATAGCAACACAATTGTATTTATGCTAATTAGCACTAGCTTAAAAATGTAATAAATAATACAAATCTATAAAACTAATGATCATCAACAATAAAGATGTATAAAATGTATTAAATGTTTAATAAATAATCTATATCAAACACAGATTATAGATCTATGCCTGTCACTTTAAACAGGGACTTGGACAAATGTCCATGTTTGTATGTGCAATGCTACACATGAAACCTCGCCTCCAGGGGGCAAGAAGGGTCCATCCATCCATTGGGCTTAGTTTGTTGTATTGCGCAGTAGAAATAAACAACCTGTGTGTGTGTTTGCTTAGTTTGGTGGATTTGTTGATTTATTGGATACATTATGAATAAAAAGGATTTATTATACTCTCAGTTATTGATGCTGCTTTTTACGTTGGTGTGAAATAAAAAAATATTCTGTATCTCTGTATAAAAATGTACTAAATGTAAATTTAATTAGGACTCTGAAGAGAGATAATATAACCACAAAACAAAGCATGGAAAGGTCATGAAAAAAAATAACCTCATGGTCATTAAAAGTTTCAGTAAAATGCCTACTGTGTGGATATGGTTATATGTAAAGAGCCCATCTGCACGTTATACAAAATGAGAAATGCATCCAATGTAGATTTGATTTCCCAGAGCTGTTCTCTTTAGTTGCATGATGCAATAGTTATCTGTGATCGTTGGTGGGATGCTGGCTAGGGATCACTTGCACAACCTAGCATCCCCTGCTGGTTCATATGAATATCTACATGGAGATTGCATAATGGAGGTTGCACGTGTCGATCCTTAATATTATTAGACAGATAGGTAGATTGAGGAATGTTGACATAAATGTTATCCCTCCTGGGTGGATTTAAAGAGTTGCGCGACGTGGGGGAGGAACGATCTCTTCAAGCTGCTCTTCTGTTCGGAGATGATGCTGTGCAGTGGATGCAGTGGATTTTCCGTGATTGACAGGAGCCTGCTCAGCACCTGTCGCTCTGTCACAGATGAGACTGTCCAGCTCCATGCTCGCAGCAGAGCCTGGCTTCCTCACCAATTTGCCCAGACATGAGACGTCCTTCTTCTTTATGCTGTTCCACCAGCGCAACACTGCATAGAAGAGGGTGCTTGCCACAACAGTCTGATAAAACATCGGCAGCGGCTTTATGCAGAAGTTTCCTTCTGGCTCAGTCCTCTCCTGCACAGAGTATCTGTGCATACAGTTCAGTCCAGGTTATCATCCAGATGCACTCCCAAGTATTTGGGCGTCTACACAATCATCACACAGTCACCTCTAATTATTACGGCCTCGGGGTACAGGGTCAACAGGCCCAGAGAATGCGCTGTCACCAGCTGTGCTCCAATGCTGCTGACTACAGTGTAAGACCCCCAGGGGCACACACTGAGGTCTGCCTGTCAGGTATTACTGAATGCTACAGTGTCAAACAGACACATTATTCAGTGAGGATAGAATAAAATTTATGGCAAATTGGATTATGACTTATGCATCATTTGTTTAAATAGTTACTTTAAAAGCAAACAACTCTGGTTGAGGGGCAGTATTTATATGTGGTTCTTTGTTCCTTCATTTTTTTTTCCACAGTTTCAAATGCTCTTTCATCTCTATGGGCTGAATGATGTCTCCATACTACTATTGAGAAATAGTAATTGGGTTTTTCAGCTTGCACTTCTGAGAGAGTGTCAGTAAATCTACAGTCATCATTTTAGTGATTAATTTATTCACATCCACAGCCACTCAATGTCAGTTTTATTGCAACTCAACTTAACAACAAGGTGAATGGATTTTACCAGCGATACCATACACCGCGCACCATCATCTTGGCAAAATGTTTAGAGCTTAGTGCTCTTCATCTGGAAGCACATAAGAGCAATAGTTTTTTTTTAATTTATAAAAAAAGAAGGAAATTGTGTGAAGAGAAATGAATCCACATGGAACAATCACCTGCTCTATGCTGATAAACAAAAATGACCTTTGGACAAAACATTTAGAAATGATATGAAAATAATTTATGAAGGCGTAAAGATAATCATAAGCCTAATGGCTCTCTCTCTCTCTCTCATATATATATATATATATATATATATATATATATATATATATATAACATAGAAAGACAAAGAGATATATATAGATATATTGATTAGATGGAAGTTCATTCAACTTCAGCTCTGACTCCTAAAAATTATGTTCATATAGGACAAAACTGAATTCTTAATTATGTTTGATACAGGACGCTTTGCGACCCAAAAACTGAAACTGAATTCCTCCATTGCAGGCTGTTTGAAAAAATGTATGGCCCAGAATTTTAATGCAGTAATTCAATGTCCATCATTTAGTTTGGTTTGCAGTGGGGGTGAAGTGTGGGGCTCCTATGTTCTTGGCGCATTGTGTTTTACCTGCATATATTCTGGGACAAGGGCACAGAATAATATAAACATCCTCTTGGGAGGTAGATGATTTAAGATGACCCATCTTTTCACTTTTGGGATTTACAAAATCCTTGAGTTTATGAGACAGAGTGCAGATAAAGGTCTGTGCCTTAGTTTTGTATCCACATGATGGAGGCAGTATCCAATAGTATGCTGTGTTTTATTCCGTAAATCTAATTACATGGAGGACATGACAGTGTTTAGGAGCAACTAAATAAGTTTTATTAGCAAGAAGTGATTATGCACTGCAGAAAAAACAAGAAGTTACTTCATCTGTATGGACACTTTGCTTTCAATATTTCCTTCTGGAAACTGCCTGTCACTTTTTGGGCATTTGATGCCTGAAAAAGATCCCTGAGATTTGCTTCAATATTATTAGCATTTGAATTTTTGATATGTATCTTCATGTAAGGCAGCCTTAATGTTCTCATTAACTTTTTTACAGTCTTCATTGTCCCTTTTTACAGACATGAATCCATCATCACTAGTTACATTTGACATGAATTTGGGGATTTTAAATCAGTATCAGCCTGATACCTGTGTTGAATTTAGCATCTCTATGACATAATCTCAAGAGATTTTGACCATAAAAGATGCAGCTAAAGATAATGAAATGAAGCATGGTCACTTCTGCTTTTGCATTGTAAGACTTACAAAGTCTAAGAAAACTAGACTCAGTATTTGATTCAGTATTAATGATAAAACAGTTTTGGGTGCTTTGGGTTCTAAGACAAACAAAGACATTCCACTTAAACTTTCATGGCTGAAGGGGTAAATGTGCAAAAGAAAAGAAAGTTTTGTGGTTCAGTGAAAAGAACTTACTAGAAGGAAAGAAAGACTAAGTCACTCTCGTTGCCATCTTTCTTGATCCTAATGAGCTACTTCAAAAGAAACATGAAAACTGGCATTAATTTAGGATAAAGAGGATAAATGCCATTTCTGGTGTTTGATCTGCTTTCACTTTATATTATTGTGGACAACTGGCACACTCTAAAATGTAGGCTCAGGTCTCTTCCTGGAATCCGATCATTCATTCTCACAGTGGGTCAACGCGTAGAAATAACAACAAAATGCAGGAACAAAATGACTTAGCAGGTCATAATTATGTCATTTTGTTTTAGTCTTGGAGTTGCAGAATCCTTATCCTTAAAATGGGTACTCTGTGTATCATATGCAAATTTTTAGAAAAGCGATTTAACAAGATTTTTTTTTGTGTTATTACATGTAGAGGTGCACAGATATCCAAGGGAATCCCTGTGAGTGTTTGACAGTATGCCACATTGATTGTTTTATGGCCTAAGCTCATATCTTCTGCATTCACAAGCCAGAGGACAGGATTACTAATGAATAACACATATCCTATAACTGGAGGAAGTCCACAATACAGTGATCTAACAGGAAGCATGCCACTGACTTGCTCTAGTCAAAAGAAACTGCGGAAAAGCTTCAGGCCAGGTTTGATCAAAGCAAAGACTTCTATCTATAAATCTGCAGAGTAATCATTTATTGCCTTTTTAACCATTTCAGTTAAGTGAGTTCAGTATCTAGCACCTGTGTACAATGATAATTTACCAGTGCACACAACCGAGTGCTGTTATTTGTTCAATAAAAACGAGTGAGTTAAACAAAGACCAAAGTCAGATGTTGAGCTACAGTCACCAAGCTATACGTGATTGTGTAAATGTCAGTAGGGTGGTGTTATCAAGTTACCATTTAGCATCAGAGATATTTCAGTGCAATAGGCAAATACCATGCCCTATTAATGGGTAAAGATCGTGGGGGTAAGGTTAGGTTTACGTTATGATTACTGCAATTGCTATAATTACGAATAAGAAATGTTCTATATATTCAGCCTTTGCGTGGGAGAGAAAATATTTCTTCTTGTGACACGCAACCTGAGTTGGTGCTCAGTGCTGGGACACACTATAGAAAACAATGACAAATATAGTTGTTGCAAGAAGCAATTCCAATTATATAACATATGTAGTGTTTAGCAGTCTGTGTTAGTAGAAGTAACCATCGACTCATCACAGCTGTCAACCAATGCTGTGATATCGTACAGTAGTGGACCAGCCAGTATACTCAACTTTCAGGCATCTTCACTTCACAGAGCTTTTATGTCTCCTTACTGTTGAATGAAGTGCTGCCAAGTGAACTGTTCAACACAGATTTTTCTCTGATAAAGATTTCTCATAAAAAAAGACCCCTCCGAAATGCAGCAGTACGGCAACAGAAGGAGGGAAGGTCTCATGGGAACTGAAGAAGCGATATGAACAAATGAACATGTTACCCAGCCTGGTCTTGGCCGTCTGCTGTGCTTCAACTAACACAAACTGTCTCACTTTAAGTGTTTCACTGAGTTTTGCTACATCTTGAAGCCTACCGCTTTTTTTGTAGCAGCTTAAATATCACAGAGAAAAATAAAATATGACTGACATTATGTGAGTCTGACATTAAAATTAATATTATAGCTGAAGATGTCTGTAGTAAAGTAAGTAAATCGTCAAATCGTTAACACAATTAAACATAAATGTTAAATGATGACCATATAAGGGCACATCCACCACGTTCTCTTCTTTTTGAAAGCTAACCTGAAAATATTTCGTCTTTTTGTTTATGTTCACATTCTCGCTCTCAGTATGCCTGGTAGCAGTTGGCTAGCCAAAAGCAACATAGTGCCAAGTAGGCAAGTAACATTAAGGATGGACACCTGGCCAGTACAGTTCTATCTCTGGAACTACTTGTCATCATAGAAAGCAGCTGGATTTTAGAGTCGGTCAAATTAGTACATTAGCAAAGTTGCTAGCTGTGCCAAGATCATATGGTACTGCATTACATGTCCTCTTAATCATTATCTGTTGTAGTTTCAGTCTCGTCTTCCACTCCCAAGGACCACTTTGAATATTTGAGTACAGACTTGCACACATGTGAAAGTTGGATTTGCCATCTTCTTGACTGACAAAACCCCTGACAGTTCTAGATCAAAACACAATCCATAA
The DNA here is from genome assembly GCA_032270685.1 of Microctenopoma stevenorrisi. NCBI lineage: Eukaryota > Metazoa > Chordata > Actinopteri > Anabantiformes > Anabantidae > Microctenopoma > Microctenopoma stevenorrisi. Next base: position 10,255,675 of record JAUMTR010000017.1, read on the forward strand.
CAAAAAGAGATTTTGCGAAAGCAACTCAGGGAGACAAAGGGATAATAGAGTGATGATCAAATCACTTGTATCCAAAACAACCAGATAATGAAGGTAATAACAAACACACAAAACAAAAGGCCAAATGGAGAATGCAGCTTAATTCAGACTACATAGACTAATGAATGTAGCTCCTACAGTTTACTTCTCCGCTGATGATCCACAAATCTGTTGACCAAAAACTGATGACTTTTAAGTGAGGCCTGTGCTGTGTACCTTATCTCTCACAAGATATAAGAAGCCTAATATGTGCCTCTTGCTTAATCAATGGTATAAATTTCTTGGAGGCTCCTGGAGTTTTTGTATGAGTTAAACAAACAATATATCATTTCAATATGTAGTGCAGTGGGACTGTCATGTAGATTTTGTTATCCTAAGGCAGAGCCAGGCTAGCTTTTTTTCTTTGATTTCCAATCCCTAACCTAAAATAAACGGGGCTAAAAAAATACAATCTACTGTTGGCTCTAGTCTTGTGGTATTAATCTTGTCATCCATCTCTAGGCAAGAAAACAAGCAAGTGTACTTCTCAACACAATGAAAGTGTCAGTTTTATACCTGTATCTGGTTTACATCCATTGTTATACGTCTTCATACTGATTAGCAAGCCAATGAACAATTACTATTTTCATACAAACATGCCTTGAGGAATAAAACATATTAATACCTCATGCCAGTGCTTGGTGCCTCCATTCATCCCCTGGGGGAATTTGAAAAGGTGCTCTGCTTTATTTGGGTAGTTGGCAGCTGGATGTAACATCACAAAATCTGTGTATTTATCTGTAGTATTTTAAATATCACCATGGGGCTTGCTTGGCTTGGCTCTAACCATTAAGACTGAAGGCATGATATATGAAGCAAGCTAAAGAGAGTAACTTGTGTGTGCTTTGTCTGATCCCAAGACAATCCCAATTTAATTGTGCATTAAAGACCATGCACTGCGTCATTTATTACATTGTTTATTTAGCCCCCCCATTCCTATTTGAGCTCTAATTAATCCTGCACAGAAATCTAAACTTCATTAACTTGGGCAGCTCCAGGCCTCAGCTGGGGTTAATTACTAAAATTAAAAATGGAAGATTTTGTTAAATGCAACCAAATGCTGGATGTGATAGTATTACAGGAAATATTCGCAACAAATTTAAAAGGTCAAATTTAATGTTTTTCCACTACTGGATGTGGAAATAATATGAATGCTAAAATCAAGAAATTAACATAATTAATTATTTTCCAACAAATTAAAGTGATGATATTATTAAAGCCATTAAACAGTTTGACCTTATTGTGAGGCAGAGATTAGATCCTGAGACAGCTAAAAAGCAAAATTTATAATATTTTATAGAATGTCCGAGTGACAAGAATTCTGGAGTTTATAGTAACTTTGTACTGGTGATGATTATTTGGATTTACTCATAAAGGCCAGCTCCAAAACAGTATGTGAAAAAGAAAAAAATGTATGAATGTGTCGTCATTTTCTTAAATAAAAACATGCATAAAATTAAGAGCAGATCATGAATATTTACAACACGCATTCTCACAAGTCTACAGTGCCCCACATTGCCTTTTGTCAACAAGGTTGTATTTTCCAGCTGCAACATCTGGCTCCCATACACAAGGGCTTTAGGGGATGTTTAAACACAAGCATTTGAACTATACACACACACATGCACACACACACACACACACAGGCTACACAAAGAAGGAGGTTGAAGGAATAAAAAAAAAAATTGAATTGGCTCAAAAGTTAACAGCTGTATAATATCTGCAATGGGTCTCGGTAGATGCACCCCCACAGTAAAGACTCAACAATTAATTATCCTGCTGCAGATTCCTGGCAGCCTCTCATTTTACTGATGAGTGCACTCCTGCTGCTTCTTCAAAGATTAACATTTAAAAATTCATCAGCTGGCTTTTCCAGGGCACTCAAAAGTCTTGACTATTATTCCATGAGAGTGTGTTTTATTATCTCTATGTGCTTATTATCACCACCATCACAGCTATGATGCCAAATTAGGAGCAAAATGCTTGACTTACAGAGCCAGTTCACAAGAAAAATGAGGAGGTTCTCCAACCAATTTCTTTTGGACTTCAGGCAATAGCTTGACTATGCTACCTTAAATCTGTTATATAAAACACATTTTTCCCTTTTCCTAATTCAGTTGATTGTTTTCAGATAAGGTAATACCATCTTTATTCTGAAGATTGCCACTTGTACAATGAAATTTGATTCTGCGACTTTCAAACACAGGGAATACATTGGTTTTATGTCATCTTGTTCCAAAATATGTTGGCATGCTGTAACGTGGAGACAAAGAGGATGAAACTGTGCTGTTCAAGATAGTTATTTTTCATTTCTTAAATCAGCAAGAGGCATTGTTTGTGAATTCATCTTTTGTCATCATAGAAGACTTTGCTCTTCATTGAAACCATAGAAATAGACAATGCGCATACTGAACATCTAAAAGGATGGAACAAGAAATAGTAATCAAACCTGTTGGTTCAATTATGTTCAGAAAGTATCACAAAAATCCCAAAGATGAATAGCCCTACAGCCTGCTGAGGGTTTCACACACCACAGCTCAAAGCCTCAGGTCTATAAAATTGCATATCACTTCTTGTTGGTTGCAGCCACCATCAAGGCCATTAAATAGGGACACAAGCATATTCAGCTTAGCAAAAGGAAGAAAAACTTCTGAGAAATAGGAATGCCTTTGGATCTTATTCTACCTCCTTCGCATCTTACGTTAGATCAGTTGGCAAAGGCACATGCCCACAAGAAGCCAAAGCAATACAAAAACTCATATGCACATTGACTCGCACACATCACAAAAATCCCAAAGATGAATAGGGATGCAGAGGTGGAGAGACAAGATAGATTATTATCATAAAGATGCTAAATAATGTATCACTGTCATTAAACCATTTATAAGTGTGATGTATGAATATACCCATTCTCTTTTTATCAGTCATAGGGTGATTGAGACCAACATGGCAGCCAATAGCATTTTAATTTATAATGAGAAGAAGTGATTTAAACAACTTTGGAATTAGCAGGGCACTGGGGGCTCTTAATGGTTAACAGCAGATGTTTTGATGCCTTCATTTGTGCCCCAAAAGGCTTATATTTTCATCAGGCCAAAATTAGCTAAATTGTTTCACCTCATCTGGCTCAACATGAGGTAAATAGGTGGGATGATTTATTATGACTTTACTAAGCGTTGCTCAGAAATACACTCATACATGTGCAGATAACATGTGCAAATAAAAATGCATTATTATTAGCTATATTAATTCCATCTGGAATATTTACATGAAATATCAAATATAAATATAACTGTGCCCTACAGCCTGCTGAGGGTTTCACACACCACAGCTCAAAGCCTCAGGTCTATAAAATTGCATATCACTTCTTGTTGGTTGCAGCCACCATCAAGGCCATTAAATAGGGACACAAGCATATTCAGCTTAGCAAAAGGAAGAAAAACTTCTGAGAAATAGGAATGCCTTTGGATCTTATTCTACCTCCTTCGCATCTTACGTTAGATCAGCTGGCAAAGGCACATGCCCACAAGAAGCCAAAGCAATACAAAAACTCATATGCACATTGACTCGCACACACACACACACACACACACCACAGGTATGGACAAGAGGGACTAATGTCTGATAAAAATATATATAGCCTAGTTTACTTAAACGTGGCTTCCTCTTTTATGTCATTTGTTAATTGTATTTTGTTTTCAATAGACAACTGTATTTTGTTATTTAAGTTTTCTTGTTGGTTAGTTTATCCTTATTTTTTATGAACATTACAAAAAGAATTGGTCCAATTAAAATGTGGAGCTCTGTATGCTTTAAAATGTGTATTAAAACCATAATTGCTTAAAGACCAAAGACACCAAATCTCACATTCTTAAAGTAGCCTTTTTTGGCCTTTCAGTAACTGACACACATTAATTAAGTATACATGCATATATATACATACATACACACACACACACACATATATATATATATATATATATATAACATATAATTTAACACTGCATGTAAAAAAAGAGTTAAGAACAGGTTTTGAGTAGAATTAGATCTCATATATCCAGGAAGAAATTGCTGCACTAATTTCCTGACATGCACTGAGCATGGCGTTAAAGCCACTTTGATGTGTCTAAATGGATTATAAATGATTTTGCTCATTAAATCCTTTATTGACATGTTAAGGTTCATGTTAGGAAAGTTGTCCAAAAATGTAACAATTTTAGAGATGACTAGGTCACAGTGTGTGTGTTATTCTGTTTTTAATTTGCAATTATGTAAAGTTTAAATTCTGCAAATGTTTTTTGTCATGTCATATAGAAAATGTAGTAAAGCATAATTCACACTAGGACTGAGATTACATTTTGGTAGACCCATAATACACTAAATAATGTCTAATTGAAGACCACTAATGCCCGTTCAAGTATTCAAAAGTTTAAGTTTTAAATACTTTGGGTTTAAGTTTTTTAAAAAGCCCAAACAATGTTCAGCACAGTAGGCAAAATATGGTGTGTTAAAACTAATGGAGGTGACACTCAAAAATAAAAAATAAAATCAACAAGAAACACTGAACTAAGTTAAGTAGATAATTTAGTGATGTTGATGTAACTTATCTAAATTAGCTATATCATGGATAGCATCATAATATATAATCAATAACTACATGTTAAAACATAAAACTTAAGTTCTAGATGAATTTGACTCAACATCTCTATAAGTGATCTCTATAAGTGACCTCAGCTTGTTGCTTATTTACTATCGAGGCTAATGCAACACTGGAACAAAACTGTATGCATGTAAAACATGTAAGCATGTATTTTCTCATGTATGCATGAGACTGATCCCACCATTCCACACATCAATGTCTAAAGAAACAAGGTGGTAGCAGCAGCTGGATGGAAGTAACAAGCCCCCTGACCTCCAATGTCTCTGCTAACATGAGGATGCTCCTTGATTCTGGTACAGCTAAGTGGCTCCCCAAGGCTTGAATTTCTTTATAGACCAAGCAACAGGCTGTGGTACATCAGACTGAAGGGAACTGAACTAACAAATTATTAAAGAGTAGGTAGCAAGGGGAGGAATGCAATCTGGCATCAGGCCTCTTTTCGTGACATCAGGGAAGGACAGATGACATACTGTAACAAGTTCCACTGGTCATGATCAGTGATCAATAATGAATGATCAATGCTATTAGCAAAACTCTAAGGAAACCACAGTAATGGATTGTAAGGTTAAATGTACAGGTAAAGCAAAAATAAAACAGTCAACAGGTAGTGGCTGTATGGACTATGGGAACGTGACAGATTGATGAGAGAAAGAAGCTGCACACTATGCATGATGCATTCAAAAACCAAGTGGTACAATGTGGATATGAGACACTACCTCATGTAGACATTTATATACAATCCATTTAATTACATGCTAAAAATACTGAGTGACATTTATTCTTTTCAAGTGTATGAATATCATTCACCAGAGGCTCCAGTGAGACAGACTGTAAACCAGTCAGACCAAGAAATGAAATGTAGGTTCTTTTCAAATGCAAAGTGGTACACTACATGTGGCCTTGGGTGTAATTCACTGGATGTAATTTAAAATTTTATTTGAAATGCCGCTTGCTAGGTTTTCGGCATCTGACCTGCTTAGGGGAGCAGTGCAAGCCATTTCCTTGGCTGTTTGTTTTTAATCCTTTACACCTAACCTTGCCTCCCCCTGTGAGCACCAACTACAATTCAAATCATGCCATTCAATAGCCATGTTATGGCACTAAGGATGTGGGTAAGAAGGGCCCTTCTCCAACTCCTAGTCAGAACAGTAGGTCATTATCATGTGCTAGACCTCTGTTGTCATGGTTACAAAAAGCCAACATGTAGCATACTGGTTTTAGGTGCAAAGGAAAGTGTGGTTTCAGTTAAAATATCAGCTTTATTGCATTTATGTTTGAGTCAGGAATCAGCTGTTTCCTGTTCCAGTCCTATGTTTTGTCATACAACCATTTCTCTGTCTTTGTCTACTGTCACTAACAGCAAGCCCTGTAATATTACAACAACCTCTAGGTCATCTACTATAACACATGGCAACGATCTGCATCATATATTACATCTATCTATATAGTAACTAACTCCCTGTGAGATTGTAAGATTTCTTGGTCATGTGGGGTTCCCCAAAATTCCCCTCACATAAAATAACACAAATAAAGCCAAGACCCACCGTGGCTGCCAGATGCATCCCAGATAGCACCGACATGTGGCCCGGATCCGGCATAGATGTGGCACATCTGGCTGACTGCTGAAACTGGCAAAATATCCTGGGCCATATCCGGCCCTTTTGTGGAAGCTAATTCAGGCTGACTAGTGGTGTGTGTAATGTGGGTCAACTTAGGCAGAGTTCAGGGTGCAGCTCATCTACTGTATTTTCCTTGTTTAACAGTAACAGTGAATTAGGACTCTTAGTGACTCTTAGTGATGGAAGTGCTTTGAAGAAAATGCCTTTTTCATGTGCTTTGCTCAGATTAAAAATATATATAACTGTTAAACAATAATAACATGACTGTCTATGGAGTCACTGCTTTTAACAACGGTTGTAGTTACAAAGATGGTATTGGGTTCCGCTGGGGCCAAACCCAACAGCCTGAGGTGGGTGGGTGGAGGGACCAGTTGTGCACGGCTTCCCAGGGCGCGGTTGGGAAACTTCTTCATGTTTGCTTTATTTCTAGAGAAAGTACAATGATAAACTAATGTTATTTGATATTCAGTATGTGATATTAATATTATTATAAGTTGTTCAGATATCCATAGCAACTGATTAAAGTATTGAACACAACCTGGACGTGGAAAAAACTGTAGAATGTCAGCTAAATGGAGTCCAGTTTAATTGTCCAAATCCATCCATCCATCCATCCATCCATTATCTTCCGCTTGGTCCGGGATCGGGTCGCGGGGGCAGTAGCCTAAGTAGG
>JAUMTR010000017.1:10262804-10275165 GCA_032270685.1 Microctenopoma stevenorrisi
CATCAAGCGTCTCAGGAGGGGAAAGCGGTGCTCCACTAATGCTGTGTACAGTGGAGGTGGGGATCTGCTGACCTCAACTGTAGACGTCGTTGAGCGGTGGAAGGAATTCTTCCCTAATTGTCCAAATGACCCAGTAAATAGTTAGTGACATTTTAGTTAAGAGATTCTGGATAGATTTGACAGAATAGTTCACTCTAATTAAAATATGAAGCCAAATAATTGATTGCTTTGATCTCAGTACCACAAATATGCAATGAGTCCAGCAAAATGCTACATTACTGCTACGTTCAACTGGTTCACAGCTCTGAAGGTGTGGAGTAGGTCCAGGGATTCCATCTAAGGGAGACCCATGTCGACCTGAGCTCAGTGGATATTGGCCCATCGACCTCTATTCTTAACCTCTGGTCCCTGCACCAAAGCCTTGATCTGGTTACCACCTCTGAAGGTGTGGAGTAGGTCCAGGGATTCCATCTAAGGGAGACCCATGTCGTCTCCCATCTGTTGTGATGTCACATGTGACACACGTGAAATCCCAACAGATCAACTTGCTTCAGACCGCGATGGCGGGAGGGGAGCTCACAAGACTCGAACCGTTGTGGCTGCACCGAACAACACAATGTGATGGACTTAACACACCAAAACATTAACGAAAACCTAAAAATATAGGTTTATATCGTCAGAAAAGGGATGTGTAAGAAATTCAGGACAGCTGAGATTAAGTTACCCAGTTAAGGATCATCATTCCAACCCAGAAGTGAGCCGTAAGGTGTGTCTGGCCTGCATCTGGTTCAGACTAGGTTAGAAATCAGATGCCAGATGTGAGCCAGTTAAGGGCCAGCATTCAAAATCATGTGAGCAATGACAGAGGTGAATCTGGGCCGTATCCAGTCCAGGCCAGGTTAAGTGTCGGGCTGCCTGATGTCGCCCAGTTAAGGACCGTCATTCCAAACCGGATATGGGCGACGTGAATGTGATGAGTCTGGGCCATATTTGGGCCACATCAAAGTTGCTATCAGGGATGTTCCAAATACATGGAGTGGCATAAGAAATATGTAAGACCTAGGTTTGTCTAAAACTTTCTAAATAATGGAATACATGGGGTAATTAAAATGCTAAACTACCTAATCAAAGCTTTATTTCAACTAATCTGAAGTCAAAGAGTTCCCTTCTCTATTATGGCCTAATTAGCCAGGAGAATTAGCCTATCAGCAATACAAAGACTGAGGGAGTGAGCAGCTCCAAGTCACTACAGGCCTTTCTGTGTGAGACTTATTACATTCTTCCTCTGTGGCTCTCTTTTTTGCCTGCTTTCCTCCCACATGCCACAGACATGCAAATAAGGTAAATTAGAGACTGTAAATTTGTAATAGATGTCCAACTGACAAATCCTATCATTTATCTTGGTTAATGAGTTGTGATGGAAGCCTCACATTGATTTTATAAATTAAACTATGAGTCACATATCATGCATGTGAACAATGTTGTTAACTCAGGGTTGGTGGTGGCCACCTATACTATAAAAACTAGTTAAGAAGGATTTACAAAAACAGCAACTTGTCTTGTACGCTCCAGTGTGGTGACTTCTAAATGAGTGTCACATGCCTTTTAAATTGAAATGTATTGCATGAACAATGTGAGCTGTTTACATACACATTATGAAATTGATGTTTTATGTAGCTAACGTTAAAGCAGCGTTAATGATGCCAAGTACTTGAATGCATCAGATTGTCTGATATGATATCAAGGTGATGTACTAAAGACAATCAAAGACATTTGCTTTCTTTTACTTTCTTTATAATTTGAGGATATATATTTTGCAACTTTTTTTAAATGATTTAACATTAAGTTACACGGGACATTTTTGGGAGACATGGTTGATGTCTAATGTCAGGCATGTTTGTTACATTTGTGAATTTGTGAAGCACTGGACCAAACAACAAAAAATAATCATCAAACTGTGACAGAATTTAAACTAAGAACTTTTCTCATTACATCTGGTGGCACAGCATATAAAAAGTTTTCCACAACTTACAGATCCATGCTCATAATGCTCACGGTAATATGAATTTGTTTGGACCACTATAATTTGTGATGCAAGTTTATAACCAGAAGCTGTGTCTATTGCACAGGTTCAGCCAAAGCTTGAACTTATTCAGTGATCTCAATTTCAATGTTTGTAACCCTTTCTACCACTAATTTCAACCCCTCGCTTAGCAATTTATTCTACTTTTCTTTGATAATATAGGTATATATATTGTATATGAGGCATCAGCAAACACTTTGAGGCTTTTATGAAGATAATAAAAACAGATTTTTGGAAACCAAGGGTTGTAATGGCGCCAAATGGCCACCTTCTGGTAATGACAGGAAACATATAAGTTTATCTTGAAAAAAAAATGTATTCGTACTACTTAAATATCAAGGCATATGTGTCATACTCAAATTAATAAATTACAATAAATTTGTCAAGCTGTAAACCATACAGTAAACTGCTGCTTTAATTTCAGTAAGATACATTTTGTTTTCCCTTTTTATAATTTTTTTGTGACTGAGCCATTGAAAATCAAATTTTAAACTTTATTACAAACACATTTTCACCTTGATTATGCTAAATGTTTACTGTGCTTTAATACCATAATTACTGTAATTAGACTTTACTTGCAAATTTAATTAGGTTTGTGCTGGTATGTCTGCAAGTAACATTTGCTCTGTAGAAATACAGCACTGATAATAATGATTCTCACCATTATAATAAGGGAATTTTCACTGTGACTGAAAATTGTTCACTTCATTGCACAACAGCTGATTATTTCTTTCAAAAAAAGTAAACCACTCAGCCTTTTCAAACCATTAATCAGTTCTGCTGGTGTTTGCAGGGGCTGATTGGTCCCACAGTTGTATGTTGCTGTCTGTCTTATGAAAAACACAACCCTCTGAAATTCATCTTGCAACCCAAACCACATCAGCTAATTGACACTCAAACAAAGCTCGGAGAGCTGCAGTCTGCTGCACTGATTGATGGACGAACATGAAAAGTAGCCTGCCTTTTCCCATTGTGTGACTATTCAATCAAACCTAGGCCAGTGTGTCTGACTAGCATCAATATGCAGGGACCACTTTTCCCTGCTTCTGTGCGAGTCTGTTTTTCTTTGTTTGCCAAGGTGATATCCATCTGTTCACCAGTGAACACTGCCTCACTGCATCTAATTTTCATGATTTTTGTCATTCCAGGATCAGGGAAAGAAGCTCTACTCGTCATGTTCTAACTTATATTTACATGATAAGATTTCTATTTGTACTTGCTAACAAGCAGTTAATTTTTTATAAAATCCATTGAGATGTTACTGACATGTTTGTTATGCTCTGTTCTAAAACACTGAAGGGTAAAAACAGATACACATAATTTCCACCGATTGTTTAATAAACGACTCTGTACTTTTACTACTGTGTGATTTTAGCAAGTCAACCCAGCATTAAAATAACTTGTTTTTTTTTGTTAAGTGGTTATTTTGTGATCTTTGTATACATTTAGTACTGAGCAATGAAAACAATAAAATAATTATTGCTGTAGATAGATATTAACCTATGCTATTACCTAATGTCAGCACAACACAGTGAATTGTTCAGAATTGTATTGTATTGACAGAAGAAAGAGTCTTCGGGTCTTTTGGTGCTCGGTCCAATTGGATATTAGAACAAATGTTCTCAGTGAATGAAACACAGATAAACAAGTTCTGTCATTCTGTCTCACTAGTGTACAACACCTGTCAACACTCCTAAGGCAGGAAGTATGTCAAAATAACTTTAGGGACAATTTTAAGGACAAAGGAGCTCCTTTAACAGTGGAAAGTCTGCAGTATATCTTCAATCCTGTGGAGATCTGGATGTTTAGGAATACCAAATATTTGAAATTTATTATGCTATTTACATTCCAGACGTAAAATGTGTTTGAGCATTCGCACCCAATCAGGCTGCTGTGAATCCGTCCATAAATGAATTGACATTTTTTCCATAACAATCCTAGATAGTGGATAAAATGTTCAATCATTTTCAAATAAATGCTAGAGAAAAAAATTGTACAGTTCAACTTTAAACATCATGACTGGTAAGACAGCACATTTCAGTGGTCAAAGCCTTGTGCAAAGGCTGGATGCACAGGGCATCTGTTGAACTCAGCACTTTAAAACAATTTCTTGGCACCCTCTGCATGCCCTGGAAGATCCGTCTCCTTTGATGTTCCTTTAAAAATTCAACTGATTTGTGTGTGAGATGAAGCCATGAGTGTAAGAAGTGTTAAAAAGGCAGGAGAAGAGACAGAGGATACAAATCTATATTCCAGGCATTCAATTAAAGTTGCAGAGGACACATTTAGCATTATTTGAAACTTTGTTTCACTTTGATTTACTTTGAATATTAATAATGTCTATATAGATATATAGTTTAGTGTGCATTATTCTTGTTTTATATTAATACAGAATGAATGCAGTGGACAGTGAATAGGGCAATGCAATGCAAAGCAGTAACCTTATTCAACAGTTTCCTTACAGTTTGAACTTGTTAGAGATTGGTTTGATGAAGGTATTTTTATTTATTAAATAATGGCACTAATGTGAAAACCCATAATATCTCACACATATTTTAATATGTAGCCATTGTGGACATTAAATATTACCTAACCAAGTTTGTCACCCTGGTCATTTTAATTTGTATAATCATCTCACATACAATTAGTACACAAATGGTAATTAGTAATATACTTGTGGCTGTTTTATTTCTACGTAGCTGTAATACAATAGTTTTTATTGATACAGAAGATTACAATAGTGCTGTCATAAAAACAATGATAATGTTAAACTGATTTGATGATATACATTCACAAAGCCAGCTTGGCCAGACATTTACATTTTTATCATTTAGCTCTAGGGGAATCACTGGTCTTGAATAGAAATTCAAGACAACACAAAGTTAATGGTTATTTGAATTAAAACAATGTACTTCATTAGAGAAAGTGTGCACATTATATGTCATATCAGGTTCTCAAAATGAAAAATGAACTGAACTATAATAGACAATATGCGTATGTCAAGTAAATGCACAGGATCAATACTGAGTGGGAGCTTAATGAAGATATGTTGTGGTTTTGTTAAATGTATTATATTTCACTTCACATAAGAGCCCATTAATTGGACAAGCATTCTCTTTATCAATCACTGCAATCTCAGGTTGCTGACTGGTGTTTACCTCGGGAACAATTGCACTGACAATGAGTGTTTGAAAAGTGTTCTGCAGTCTAAATTCAAAAAAAAGGATATTGGATATAATAGTATTGGATATCTTCCATCAGACTTTCTCCACCAGATGCAAAGCCCCTGCAATTTTACAATGACGAAGACGAGTTCTACACAGTATGTAAAGTTGCTCAGCAAATGTACACGTTCACAGTCTTTGTTATTTGCAAATGATAAACCATTCTGTCAGAGTTAGCTTGATCCATGGCTGGCTATAACTGCTGCAGCTAAGCCCATTATTATGATACCTTGAAAATAACTGAAAACTGCTGCTGCCGCATTCTAGAACAGTCGTTACTAATTTCCAAACCATCAAAAACATACTGCTCAACATAACAGGTAATGTATCTCTGAGTCCCTGTTGCAACAGATGCAAATCTGACTAATGAAGGAATGAAAAGTCCTCATCAGCATCAAGTAAATGCAGTGAGGTCTCGTGAGCAGGTCAGTTTATTCCTCTGGTGTGACTGACAGCATGTCACATTTACGTGACAGCTCTTGCCAACCTGCTGCCCTGATGAGGTGATAAAACTCAAAAAAATTCAGGAAATGGATTTGTTTATTGTTTGATATGTCCTCTACTTTTATGCTCTCTGTCTGTTTTGTTCTTGTTTTAACAAGTTCAAAGTATCACTGTCACTGTCTGTACCATGCCCATACTATATATATATATATATTTTTTTTTTTTTTTTTTTATGTAATCCCACAGTCTCTTCATTACAACTGTTCAAGTTCAGTCAAACTGGATGGTGAGTGTTGGTGGACTGCTATCTTCAAATCAGATTTAGGTCTGGAATTTGACTGGGCCACATGAGAACATCCACTTTTTTCTCCTTTAGCCACTGTGAAGTCATTTTTGCGGTGTGATTCAGGTTGTTGTCATGATGAAGGGTGAACATTCTTTGACTTTCTGGGGGTATTCTTAAAAAATGTGATGGTATTTTGACCCATCCATGTCTCCTTTAAACACAACCACAACAGTATGCTGGTACCTCCATGCTTAACTGTAGGTATGGTGGATGGTGAGCTGCATTGGATTTCCACCAGCCTAACCAATTAGACATTGAGGCCAAATAGTTCAGTTTTTGGCTCATCTGACCATAAGACATTTTTTCACTTGGCATCAGAATCTTCAATGTACATTTGGTCAAAGTCAAAATCCCTCCAGAACAAGCCACAATTGTGAAATTGTCACATGCACACAATGAACGCTCTCTGCCATGAAGCACTGTAAGTGGCCATTGGCTTCTTGATAGCCTCTCTAACAAGTTTCCTCCTTGCTTTTCCATCTAATTTGTAGGGACAGCTGGATCCAGGGAGGGTCCTAGTAGTACCAAACACTTGCCACTTTGTTATTATAGACTTTACTGTGCTCTTGGGATTGATAAAGCCTTTAAAATTTTCTGTCTGTCAACAACTGTCTACAACACTGAGTCTCTGAGATCTGTTGAAAGTGACTTGCCACCCATTGTCAAGGTGTTATTGTTGTTTGCTGTCAGTTGCACTAACAAGCAAGTGAATGGTCCAGGAACAGCTGCTTTTATGCTTTACTAATGACAATGATTACAACTGATCACAAGTGGAAGCCAGTAAACATGGTCTGCAGTAGAAATGGTGTTTACTTAAACCTCACTGAGTCTAAAAATATTGTTTGGGGGGGGTCCTTTATTAACCTCAGTGTTTCTTCTTTTTTTAATTTTTCTAAGCTGTAGATGTGATATCTTTCACTTATAATTGCTTTCTGCATAGTGGGTATCACTGTATGCGTTATATGGCATAATTATGTTTAACTTAGGTGTGTCAAGACAGACTGCTACAGAAGAATATGTGAGTAAAAGCAAGTGTGAAAGAATAAGAGGTAACTCCCTTGCTCATACAGCAATCGCTGACCATCTTGAGCTTCTCTGACAGTGATCAAGTGTGGCTTACTGGGACAGCTTAGGTGATCGTGGTGTCTGCAGAGGCAATTCATCATGCTATCAGGGAGCACAAAACTGATGAGTTGTTTTACGTTAAAATGTAACAGCTGTGCTGTTGATATAGATGATATCAGTGGTCTGTACTATTTATATCAGTGTACAGTTTATTTCACTAATGTAAAAATGTCATCATTTTTATTTGTATAAACTTTGAATAAAACTATGTTCACTTGGGTAAAGGTGTATTATGCACATTTGCCTTCATCACACTCTTGGTAATACATAGGACCAGTTACCAGAAATAAAAGTGTGTTCACTAAAATAACTATAATAATAAATATAAAAACATATACATAAATATCTGTGTGCGTGCGTGCGTGTCTGACTGGGATGTAGAAGGTCGCAGGTTTGAACCCAGTGTAACTTCTAGTCCATCCCCTACCAGGTGTGTCCTTGAGCCAGACACCCAGTGCTAGCTCCTTGTAAGTCACTTTGGATAAAAGCGTCTGCCAAGTAAAGTAAAGTAAATATACTAATAAACAAACTAACAGTATGCCAATACTTTGTTCATTTCTTGTTCTGCTATTACTTGAGATGTTAATATATAAAAAATACAATATGAACACATAACATATAAAACATAAATGAGTATTGCCAGAACATTGTCCTAAGAATAAACGAAAAACATTCTTAGCATTATCTTTTAAAAGGTCAACTTTTTTACAGTGCACTGGTTCGATCAAATACAGCAATATTGTTCATCAGTTTTTTCTTTCTTTAGCATTAAGTCAGTTAAGGATGGAGTGATCGCCGAGAGACCAATTATGAATAATTCAAAACAGGGCTAAACACTAAAGCAGGTGATGCCTCTGAGTCATGTGTTCATCAACTGTCAGATGTCTCCCCCAGCTACTTGCAAATCATCCACTGGCACTCACATGCACATTACATTACCCAGGTTTTATGTTGAGCAGAACATCACTGTGGGTGACAAGCCCCATTAATGTGAACAACACATTCAATCAATTGTAAGCCACAGTAACAATAAAATAGCATTAGCATTTGTCAATAATCAACTCTATGGAAAAGGAATGATAGCTATTATGTAGAAAGGCTGCAGAGGCAATTGTATTTGAAATACAAATAAAGCATCTAAAACAACATTAAAGTAAGGCAAACCATAAAAACTAATAGGCCAACAGGTATTGTGTAAGAGGACAAACACTGCTTAAAAAAATGGATTCCAGAGCAACACTATTAGTGAAATAGCATGCAAGAAGTGAAATAGCATGCAAGAAGTGCATCTCTACAAGTCCCACAGGACTGTTTGTGTAGTCTGCTCCAGTTAAAGACACTTCTGTAAAAGACAACAGAATCATTTATTGAACTAACATTAAAATTTAATACTAAATGGCACTCCTGTGCTGTTTCCTATTGTTTTTTTTCCAAATGACTTGATAGCCTTTTATTGTTCCCATGTTGGTATGTTATTATCTAGGGGGATTGAGCTATATTTCCTGTTTGTGTTGTGTGTTGGCTTTCCCTTTATACAGTGCCTATCTCTTTTTCTTCCTCCTGCTACTGGCGCCCATCTGTTTCTCACAGCATTTGACTTGCTCTTGTTTTCTGTCTTTGTGTGACTTTAGCTGTCTCATCCTCAAGAGATTTGACATGATATTACATTATAGTTACAAGGTAATACTATGATGTGCTTCCTGGGGGAAATCTCTCAAATATAGAGTATGAAATTTTTACAAGAGGAGGCAGGTGTTTGCATAGTTAAACCAAACAACAATATATTTAATTTTAAAAAATGAATACACAGTACCCCATTTGAGCCACTAGGGATTTTTGTTCTGCGGTGAGAGTCTACCTTTTTTCTTTTAGCCCAAGAGGAGGTTAATTCATTGACAGAATGAGCAATGATTCCAGCAGTGACAGGTGTATAGAAAGGCAGGTGTTGCCTTGTGATACTGTCATGAAATTTATGTCTCTCAGTGAGGGCCTTGCTTATAACAGCTGCTGCAACCTTCCAAGGAGAAAGCTAAGAGGTTTTAATTAGGAGTAAGAGTGTCATTAATTACACATTTGTTCACACTTACATCAATGTCTTCCTGAGAACTTCACTATACATTTGGAATCCTTCCTTGTCAATGCATTTAAGTACCCGAGAATTTACACTATTGCCTACTGGGAAAAGAAAAGCAAATTTGTTAATTTGATGAATCACACTAACTCTCTTCAAGCCACCCCTCACCATAGTCTCTCAGATTGTTCAGCACACTTCCATCTTTGATCTAGGACCCCCATGGGGAGTCATATTTGAAAAGGCAGACCCAAGGCAGCTCTTTCAGAGGGCCAAGATTTAAGTGAGTAGGGGGTATAGACATAGATTAGTCTCTTAAATGATTTGGGGAACAATGAGCAGAGAGATTTCTTATGAAAAGCACCTAGGTTCATTACTCTAACTAATCAAATTTTTCTCTTTTGTACAAACGAAATGATGAGGTCATAATTCACAGCGGAAACCTGAGACAGAGGATGTTGTAGCTGACAATGTGATAAAGATGTGTAATATGCTTAAGTTTCCTAGATTTATCCTTCACAGAGAAGAGACTTTAATCTTCTGTATAATATAATGGACAATTATTTATATTTATCATACTTATAATATAGTTTTTTTTAAATAATATTATTATCATTTATAGACATTGGCTGCAAGGTAATACAGGCAACTAGTTGTACAGCAATCAAATGAAGCAGACGGAAAAGGATTCCAATTCCTAATTGTAAAGAAAACTATTCAGGCTCTAATGCCTTGCAGCAGAAAAGTACAGCTAAATCCTGAGTAGAATGTGTATGTTGCCTTGCTGTGAGAGCAGCATTCACTGCAACACAAGCTTTTTAAGACATTTTTAAACCTATAAAGTTTGCCAGGAGAAGGTTGGGGTGAAAAGGGGCACAACAAAGCACAATAATTTCACACAAATGTCCAAAATGGCATTGTTGCCAGTAACGTGACTACCAGTTACCAGTAACGTAAAAGCTTGGTTATCTGAATTTAAATGTATTTAGGTACATCTGTGCTGGAGCTGTAAGACATAGAGGTCCTTGTTTGGTCAGATGGGGGATTTCAACAGAAATTTATTTTAAAGATTCTTTAATAATTTTGACTGAATTATAGATAACGAATTTTATTTTGCCTGAATTCCACTAAAAAGATTTTAAAAGCTCTATTAGATTCATGTATACTATAAAACAAACAAAATGCTATTTATTTATCAGCACTTTTAATCAGTGCAAGATTATTGAGTCATAAAAAACATATCCATTGAAAATATATATGGCAGTCTATCTCCAACTGTATGCAAGTCCATGGAGGACATCCAAACCCTACATGAAGATTCTATTATGACATGGAAGTACTGATGTGAGTTGTGCACTCATGAGAAACAAGTTTGAATATAGTTTTTCATCCATTTGTGGCAAAGACGGCTGCCAAAACAAAAAACTTATGAGCATATGCCAGGACTCTTGCAGCATGGTTGACTTCATTTAAGATATCCAGAAAACTAACAGGAGAAATCGAAATAAAAAAGGCTCAGCTTCACCTTCCTCATGGGCTGTCAAACATGGTTGAGCTAGCCTCACAGCAGCTTGCAGACAACGCTGGCTTTGTGATCTCCTTGGCCATCTGGATAGACAATAATTTTTGCGAATGGAGGAACGACATCTGGTGAAGGAGCCAACAGAGGATGTAGAGCCTGGACCAGAAAGCCTCTGTAATGGATGGGTGGAGAAATTAATGCAATAACTATTTTTTCATTTGACCGTTTTACAGTACTGCTTACTGTTTTATATATTGTGTCCATTGTGTCCATGGAGGTAGATCAGTGGGTTAAGGAATGAGCCTGAGATGCAGAAGGTCACAGGTTTGATTCCCAGCTGCCCACCCAGACCATCCCCCACACCAGGTGTGTCCTTGAGTAAGACACTTAGCGCTAGCTCCCCGGGCGCTGTCTGTAACTGTAAATGCAGAAGGACACATTTTACTGCGTATTGTACACTGCGTAACTATGTATGTGACAAATAAAATTGGAAATTATACATTATTTATTAGGTGTTATAAAAATGTTATTTAAACAAACTTAATTTATATAGTGCAAATCACAAAAGTAATTCCAAGGCAAAAATTCAAAATGTAAGGTTTAAGCCTTTACACAGAATATATAAATATACAGAATATTTGCAGGAAATCCAACAGTAAACTTAAAGGATTGGGAGGATGTCTGCCTCCCAAACCTGGATTGGGAGCTGGTTCCACAGGAGAGGAGTTTGATAGCTATACATTTGAAAACTCAAGGAACCACAAGTAGACCAGCATTTTGTGAGTGAAGTGCTCTGCTGGGATAATATGGTTCTATGAGGTCTTATCTGAGCCTGATCATACAAACAAGTGAGCAAGGTGTTGTGGTAAAGCCTTGCTATTAATTGCTGGGGATTAAAAAGGGTCAGTGCTTAAAAGCCATGTAGTTGGTGAGAAGAGAAGTCCTCTAAAAGACTGCAGATTAATGCTTTATGGACCCACATTCTTGGTCTCTCTGTAAATAAGGACCTGACAGAGCATATGCTTAGCTTTGATTGTGGATTGCCTAGTTGTTAAAATATGTCTTTTCCACAATGCAATGAATGCATCTTAAATTAAGAAGATAACTGATCATTTTAAAACCATTTTGCATCGATGGTAGGACTCCTGAAGACGTGAATCTTATATGGAAAAGATGGTAAAGCCTATGTGTGCCCAAAACTATGACTGGTGGGAATATCTAACAAAATCTATACCACAAAGTTATGTATGTAATATAAAAAAACGTCTGTGTGTCATTAACATGCTCGAAATGGAGGACCCACATGCAGACCAGAGACAAGAGTGGGTTCAAACAAAGGAAGTTTATTATAAATTAACAAGGAGAGAGAGTCTATCCAGGGCGGACCCTGCAGAGCGTCGGGCGGGCGGCCCGAGGGAGACCTCGGCGAGGGCCGGCCGAAGACCGGGAACCGGAGAGGCGGTGCGGGCGACCTCGGCGAGGGCCGGCCGAAGACCGGGAACCGGAGAGGCGGTGCGGGCGACCTCGGCGAGGGCCGGCCGAAGAC
>JAUMTR010000017.1:10277449-10296652 GCA_032270685.1 Microctenopoma stevenorrisi
CCAAAAACCAACTTACTGAGAGGAGCGTAGTGACTGGTGGCATGGAGCCTTGAGTTGAGTATGAACTGACAAAGGAAAAGAGGAAGTGCAGAGGCTTAAATAGGGAGACCGATTGCTAATAAGTAACAGCTGGAAATAATTAGGGAGTGAAGGTGGAAAGGGAGGGGAGTGGTCAAGGTGAGGGAGGAACAAAGGACACATGAGGGCTGGAGGAGACATAACACTGACACTGTGCATATCTTTTTTCAGTTGCTGCCAGCAGATTTTAGTTTAGCTTATGTTTGCTGAGCCTAACAGGTTATTCATTTTATTTACATTAGCATAATTTACAATTATTTCAACTTTGCATTGTATAGCAAGATAAACAAACAATTGGAAATTAGACACAATCTGTAACTTAGTGTAGTATGCCTATCTGTCATTTTCTGTATTTTCTGAATTCATCTTCAGGGTATAATTGGAACAATAGCTGTTATTGAGTTCTACTTAAAGCTACTTTTATACAGTCATTTAGCAACTACATGACAAATATTTTGCCTCTTATAGAAACCTGAATTATTTTAATTAATTCCATCAAAACATCATATGTGAGGCATGGAAAACCAGAAGTAAAAATTTAGTGTTTATTAGTCATTGCTCATTTACAAGAGATTTATAGGTAATCTTGTTTCAAAACTTTAATAAATTTATTTAGTCCGAAGTATATTTGGCATATAATTTGGCCTCTCTGTAACAAAGCCTGACCTGAGAAAAACTAAGCATATTTTTAAGATGATTTAAGAATATTGCTATTGATGTGCTCGCTAAGTGATCTATATGTTTGGCAGTTCTGTCTTCAATAAAGCAAATAATACAGGTATGCATGTTAATACTGCTAATATATTCAGAACCAGAACATACTGTAACAGTTACACACCTGAGAATATATCTTTTTGTTTTGGAACACAAAGAGACAGATTGTTGAAAACATAGGGCTTCTGCAAGAGCTTTTACCATGCTAATCCTGTTTTGGGATTGTCTCATCTGCTGCATGGGAGACGCTCACAGATGCTTCCCATAGAAAAGTTTAGGGAAGGATTTTAACCAGATGTGCATTTGCAGAACCAGCCAATATGAGCTTATGCTTTTTTTAAATTTACATTTGTCCTTTATCATTTGTCAAATGTACATAATGTGGGCTAGTAATGTATTGCACATTATTTATTCTAGGTAAGTATTCTGGGTCAATGAGAACCTTCACAGACAAGTATTGCACATAGTTTTGTTTCCATAAATTAAATCACATTGTGAAGCAATAAAAAAATTCTTCATCCAAATAAACCCTGTTGCATATTGGATGGCCACATGCCTGTCTTCAAAAATGTTCTATAATATCTCCAATACCAAACCACCAAACTGCACATCTGTCAAGCAGCAGGAATAACACAGGTGTATTTACTATCAACAAGATAACAGACTAATATGCACTGAGTCTACTTTTGGTGGTTTTCAACATACAGGTGGCAGCCCAGTATCTAAACAAAAAGTCATTTTCTTAATGTGGAAGGGAGTGTTGGGTTTTATGCATCATTTTGTCTACATATACACTTATATTTTTGCAAAGTCTTAAACCTGGTGCCCAGAAATTACTTTTGTTATGATTTGGCGCTATATAAATAAAGATGAATTGAATTGAATTGAATAAGTTAAATGTACACTTACTAAAAGGAGGCTACAAAATAAGGAATTTAATAAGTAAACAACAGGCTGCATACAGAAAATCACTCAATGAGGAAAAGCCATGGAAAAAAACAAACAAATGAAACTGAGTAATAAACAAACTAGTAGGTAACCAAAACCCACATGAAACCAGAAATAAACTGAACAGGAGAAAGGCTGAACTAAACAACCTAACTGAATAAATAACTGACAGGGGAGAACCATGAACACAAACTCAGTCCAAACCAACTTACAGTGCCAAACAAAGTCCAGGGGAATCACAGGGGAACATGACCAAACTGAAGTGCAACAGTTGACCAAGGTAACAGGTGGCAATATACAAAAGGCAATACACAACAGACAATACACAACAGACAATACACAGCAGATTATCTGACAACAAATTACTAAGGGAGAAGGGTTAATGTGGAGTGATCCAGGTTGCTTGATTAGTAAACGCTGACACAGATGGGGTTGATTGAACACATGGACCAGAGTTAACAGAAGTGCTGGGAGTAGTAGTCCATAGGGTGATAAAGGGGTTATGGGTAATGAAGTCCAAAACAAACAGAAAATCTGAATCATCAGAGTTTTGACTGGACTTAACAAGAGAGATCATATTACGCCTACATTAGCTTCTCTCTATTGGCTCCCTGTTAAATCTAGAATAGAGTTTTAAATCATTCTCCTCACATATAAGGCGCTAAATGATCAGGCCCCCACATAAATCAAAGACCTGATAGAACCATATTATCCCAGCAGAGCACTTCGCTCTCAGAGTGTTGGTCTACTTGTGGTTCCTAGAGTTTCCAAATGTAGATTAGACTGAAAACTTTCTTTTTTGATAAATCTCATTGTAAGAGATGTATCAGGTGACAGGGCGACTTTCCTATCACTTTGAGCTCCTCTCCTCCTTTTCTCTCTCTCCCTCGCTCTTTCTTACCATGACATCATTACATGTTGTAAACATTTTGCCCCCTTTTTTCCCTAGTTGTGCTTCCTCCTTCTGTCTCTCTTTCTCTCTGTACCTTTCTGCAGGTGTCCTTTCTTGGAGTATTGTGACCTTGGGGCTGTGACCTGGTAGCTCAGTGGGTTAAGGCATGAGGCTGGAATGCAAAAGGTCACAGGTTCAATTCCCGGCCGCAGCACCCAACTCATCCCCCATACCAGGTGTGTCCTTGAGTAAGACACTTAGCGCTAGCATTCCCCAGGGTGATGGGTTAAATGCTGACGGACACATTTTACTGCGTGTTTTGCACTGTGTAACTATGTTTGTGACAAATAATATTGGAATTTATTTCACCTTGTGGCCACTGGTCCTACCAACCTGCCCAGTGCTTCATCTGCTGCTCCTTGTTGTTGTTATGATCTCTGTTACCTGCTGTTCCTTTCTCTCTCCTCTGACCACTAACCCCAACCAGTCGAGGCAGATGGCCGCCCACCCCGAGTCTAGTTCTGCTTGAGGTTTCTTCCATTAGAGGGAGTTTTTCCTCCACTGTTGCCTAGTGCTTGTTTAAGTGGGACTGCTGGGTTTTCTCCATTAGTTTCTTATATTTTTGTCCTAGTCCTAAACCATGCTATGTAAAGTGCCCTGAAATAACTTTTGTTATGATTTGGCGCTATATAAATAAGATGGCTGAGATGAACTGAGATTGAGATGAAAAAGATTAATTCAATTGAATTCTATTGAATCAGGGCAAAGAAGAAAACTAAAAGGAAACATGAAACTGAAGCAAATAAAGACAGAAACCAAGCAAGTAGAGGTACAGAAAAGCCAAAATCACATAGAATCATAACTTAACCCAGTCAGACCGTGACATGAGGAAAAAAATCACTTGTACAGATACACTATGCGATCAAATACAAATACAAATTTTATTTGTCACATACAATCTCATACAGTGTACAACCTGCAGTGAAATGTGTTCTTCTGCATTTAACCCATCCCCCCTTGGGGGGAGCAGTGAGCAGCCACAGACAGCGCTCGGGAAGCAAGCGCTGGGTGTCTCGCTCAGGGACTCACCTGGTATGGGGGTTGGCAACTCAGCTGGGAATCGAACCCGGGGCTCCTGCGAACCCAGGGCTCCTGCTTCCCAGCCCTCTGCCTTAACCACTCTGCTACCAGGCCGATATCAGAGTATCAGAGATACTATATCTGTAAAGATATTCCATTTTAAAAAATCATTGATGATGATTACACCCTTCTAGCAATGTGCACAAGTCTATATGCAAACCTAAATGTATTCAGACCATTGGTCTGAATACAATCATTCTTGATTGCAGGTATTAATGCAGGTATTCTTACAGTCAATACGAACCTGCATTACAATGCAGGTTAATGCACAATACTATACATAGTGTAGATGCAGCCATAGCCAGCTTCATATACAACATTTCATATTTCCAGTAACATCTATAGAGTTAATTCTCTTTCCATGTATATTTCTCATTTACTTCATTTATGACTTGTAGTACCCATTAAATAGAATTTTCTTCTGGGCTAAAAGGCAATAGTATTTACCCAGATGTGCTCTGGAGTTCACATCCAGGCTTACGGCAGACTGTGTGCCTGGATCTTTCTAACAGGCCATGCTTGCAATAGTGTATTTGAAAGCACTGGCATGGAGCAGTTATCACCTGCTGGGAAAATCCAGATCAAATAACAGATTCAGATTTGCCAGTCATTAATTTCAAATGTTGGCAGTGGAACTCCTTGTGGCTATTAAATGAAACATGTTTTCAATCAAAGATTTAAAATCTCATTCAATAATCACAGCTGCCATATGGGAACCAGAAATCAGAAAAGAGACCCATGGACTTTTGGTAGTGGACAAACAGAGAACAGAAAAGAAAAACCCCTGAGCATCTCTCCCCTAGGAATCTTTCTGTACTAGTGCTGTTGCGCATGTTTCCATGAGTGTGTAAGGCTGGACCTTTTTCATAACTAAGCATTTCCTCATTAACTTCTAAGGGAAGCATCCCCTCATTAGCTAAGGCGACTACCATAGTTTGCACCTGTACTTTACTTTACTGACCTCAGCTCATACATAGTCACATCCTGTGTTTTTTAATGAGCCAGTCTTTCAAACACATCTGAAAATGTTAAGTCTACATTTGTAATACTTTGAAGGTGGCATAAATAAATAGGGTATTTATAAAAAACACTTCAACTAGTTTTTTCATGCAAAAAAAGAAAATGTGGTTACACCATTTTTTAGAAAGTAAAGAATGCCTTTATTGAGCACAGGCCTCATCAACTTTTCAACATGCATGTGAATCCAAAGTGGTGACTCATTTTGTTGCACATTGTGCACATTTGTCCAAGTAGAACAAACATTCTTGCTTCATTAGTTCTTCAGTAATGAACATTATGCGTCAGATAAATAGTGACAACTTGCGAAATAATGAAGCACAGATGTTTGTTTTGCTGGCACAAAGCAAGGAAGTCAAAGAAGTCAGTTGGGGGTTAATGAGCTGATGACATAATAGGCAAATGCTTATAATAAATAATAATACTAATTTTATATCTTTAATGCAATTATAATTTTTTTTACAAGCATGCTATACAAGTGTTGTGTATTTTATTCAAAGTGACTTACACTGACAAGGAGGATTGTCTTGCCCAGGATGCACCTGGTATGGAAAAGTTCTATTTTAGTTCATTGAGATAAGCATTAGTCAGGGATGCGAAGGGTGGCAGGATTGAATCCCACGGCAGCATGCCAGCCCAAACTTTTGTCCTTGAGCGAGACACTCAGTGCTAGCTCCCCATGCAGAAACTATATGTTGTTTTAACATGTATATGTGATCATCTGCGATTATTATTATTCACTTGAGGTCCTATAGACAAAGTTGATGGTGAGTACCGACTCACTCCTCTCTCCATCTGAAAGCATTGTTCTCCAGAACACACATGGTAAGCTTTGTGAATAAACAACATACTAAGTTTTGATGCGCTCTTGCACACTTGTACCAGTGATACCCTCTTGCTCAGCTCTCAGACTAAGGGTTAGAGAAACATCATCATATTACTACAGTAATAAAATCATAATTCTTTGTAGATTATTGTTCATCAGTAGCATCAGAGCTAGAAAGCATGTGGAAGGTGAAGGGGACAGGGATCCCAGTTGTACCTGGAACACTCAGTGCATTGACGCCCATACTAGGAGAGTGGATCCAACAGATTCCAGGGACAACATTTTAAATATTTGTCATAAAGTTGTGGAAAGTATTAAACATTTGCAAAATTTGGAAGAGCCTTTGACACAAGTGAGAATCAAGCGAAATGCAATTAGGAACTGGGTCTGTGCAAGGAGACACTTTGTGCATTACATAAAGTTGTCTCTTTTCTCCTTTACTTTTAGGCTAATTTATGTGGTTTGAAAATCCATTCATAGAATAGACAGATTAATTAGCAACAAAATGTTGATAGGTCTCCATGTTTTCTTTTCTGTCAAAGAACGCCATCTGCAATGCCATCTTGATTAATGAACAGGTGGAGTAGAAACTGTGTGCATTGAGGCAAAGAAAAAGTGAATTTACTATTCCTGGAATACCAAAACAATGTTAAGTGAATTTCTCACAGTTAAATGTCATTTTACACCAAGTTGAATACGTTCATATCATCATATGTAGTTCCTGTACATAATGTTATACTGTTAGTAATAATAACTTTTTCCAAGGCTGATTTTAGTTTATAAAAATTACCCTGAACAGAATAAAACCACCTTCTCCTTACAATGTGGAGCGCTGATCTGTGGCCATGTCTGTCAGTTTGGGAAAATATTTCCTTTGTATCTGTGTGCATATTTGTTACAGTTAAGTCATTGACATCATCAAATAAATTTGAATACACAAAGATAAACAGGAAAATTACAAAACTTTGTGTTCTTTTTCGTCAGCAGTGGCTATCGTCTTTAAACTCTCCCACGAACAATGTTTTTGCTCAGTTTCTTTATAATTGTTGAATCATAAACATTGCCTTTATCTATTCTGAGTTTTTTTGTGACTTCTTAAATGAGTAGTCTGTGTTCTTTTGGAGTAATTGTGGTAGTCCGGCCATTTATAGGTTCACTAGTGTTGAATGTTATTTTCCATTTCTTAATAATGGCTATCACTGTGTTTTGCTGAAGTCCTAAAATGTTATAAATGGCTTAGGCTGATAAAGTCCAATTACTTTCTGATTTGTTCTTTTGTTTCTGGTTTCCTTTAGATCATGTTATGATGTGCTGCTTTTTGAGATCTTTTAGCATTATTTAATGTCAGGCAACTTTTGTTTAAGTGATTTTTCAGACTTTCAGCAAGCCTGAGGGACATTCACAGCACTGTAAATGAGCTTTTTCTTTTTTTTTCCTTTACTGGTTGAACTATGTCAGCAAAAGGCTAAAAACATATTGTACTTTGGAAGCCTTTTACCAACTTCCTGTGTCATAACAGTCCTTTGTAAATCTTCCCATTTCTCATCCAGCATAATGTTGGATGTGACTGCTCAAACATTTTGTTCCAGTAAATACAAATCTAAATATAATCATTAACATTAACATGGTGTATGCAGTGCATGACAACTTCCTCTTGAGGCGAGTTAAAAAATAATGTCCCCTGCTGCAATAGCACCTTTTATACAGAGGCCATATTGGCATAGTAAACCTGCCTCGAATGAGCAGTGTAAAAGGGGCTGAATATAAAGCAGTGAATGTCTGTCATAGATATAAGACTTACAAAAAGAAGTAACAATTCCATGTCCTGTCGTACGGTATAGGTTGTGAACTTTTTTCTTGTAATATTCTCTGATGATATAGCAGCTTTGAAGGTCAGCCATGCCTGCCAAAACTGTCAAATTCTGAAGGTCAAAGGAACAAATTATGTGAATTAAGTACAGCCGCTTAACTTAACGGAATCATTACAGTGCATGGACAGTTAGACATTAAATATATGACAAAATAAAATTAATTAAACAGTAGTGCACTTTATTAATATTTACAAATAATGCCTTTCTAATTGATGCAGCACAGGTGTTTGCTAGTCAGGAAGGCTTCGTGCAATAAGTTAGGGGCTCAGTTTTTAATTACCGTAGGGGTTTTCTAATTTACTATCTGCCTCTAAAAGCCTCTGGTTGTTAGGGTGAAGTGCGTGTGTGTGTGTCTATTTGTGACTCTATGTCGAAGTATACTGTGTATGTTGCGCACTACTTTAATGAAGGTGTGTGTAAAGAATCAATAGACCTTTAATGGGAAACAAAATATCCTCAGGTAAAATTCACACAAAAATGTGGTATGAAATTTTATCGGTGGGATTATTCTATGGAGGAATGAGAAAATATAAAGTAAGGCTTGAACGTCAGAAAACCTGTTATAGCGGACAAAAATGGACATTTAATGGTGGTCTAATCATCTCTTTTATAAACACTTAACATATAAATATTTTGACATGTTAATAGAAAATTAGCTACAGAAACTCATTGTACAAATAAATTGTAAATATAAAATGTATGTATGAAAAATAACTAAAATAATTAGTGAATGCACTAGAACAATTTGGGGTTCCCCGGCTTGCCCATGGACACTTTAATGTGTGGACTGGAGGTACGAGGCATTGAACTGCCAACCCTGTGGTCAGTGGATGACCATCTGTTCTGCCGTGCCTACCTTTGGAGCAAAGGCAGACATTTTCAAATGACACATTACAATTAATTAAGTCTTTTAAGTAATATTTTGTTCTGCAAAGTTTATATAGTACTTATCTTCATTCCAACATAGGTTTTGTAAATTATGTCCTAGAGGTGTGCAATACACAATCTATTGTTTACGATAATATCAACAAACCCCTGGTTCGGAGTCTTGTCCATTGACGCTTGGACATGTGGCCATGAATCAAGGGGAAACCAGGAAAGTAACCACCAACCCTGGGCTTTAAAGACCACTACCCTACCAACTGTCATGTATCTCAGCAACTACTGCATGCGCACACAGAGTACATGCAGTGTGCTAATATCTTAAAGGCATTATGACATTGTTGCTGCAGTTTGCTAGTCGTTTACATTAAATGGTGGACCCACATGCAATGCAGTACAAGAGGGGGTTTAAACTGTAATGTAATTGTAGTGCACATAAGGCAGCAGAAAAAAACACTCTAGGTGCAGGCAAAACCTGAATAACAAAATTAATACACCGAGGCAAAGTGGGGGATATAACAGGAAACACTAGGGTGTGATGGGGAAGAATAGAAGAAAGCTGGGGGATGAGGATTAGGAGTGATTCAGGACAGAAGTGAAATTAAACCCAAACCAATTTACAAATATAAAGAAAGAATATGACATTAAGAGAAACAGGTAGAACTAGGAAGACGATAGGATGCATAGTAGGATGATTTAACTTACATTTTTAATGTAATTTGTAATTATCTTAATAATGAATACTTTATAATGAATACTTTATTGATCCCCTTGGAGAAATCCCTGTAATGACTTTACTTTAGTTTCTTCTTTGTTGATCTCTAGCTCTATATAGCCCTATATGTATCCAATGAAAAGAATCAAACAAAATCTCTCAGACGCTTGGTAGCCTACAGACAGACAGTCTTTGCCACTTTATCTAATCATGCAATTATCACATTTTATACTTGCACTTTGTGGTCTTGTTAGTAGCCTGTCAACATAGTTGTGATGCCCATTTTCTCATTTCCCTATTTTTGTCTTTATCGAATTCATTTTCTCTTGTAAGCTGGCCATGGCCTTGTCTGTAAATTCTAAAATTAATTATTAATTAATTAAACTACTTTAAGGAAATCCAATATTGCAGTATTTGAAACTCAACTGTTGATTAACTAGATTTTCTGATGGTTCCTTCATTGCAAACACCTTCATTAGTTAGTTCTGAAATGTATCAAATTCTTTCACTTTTTTATATCCCTAGGGCAATGGAGGTCATTCTGCTGTCCACAACACATTCCCATGAAATGACCTCAGGGGATCCTTTTCTCAGTGACAATGCCATCACTCCTATCATCAGTCCTCTAAGTGCCACTGAGCTGTACCTGTCCTGAGAAGTGGGAAGGCACTGAGAATGCAATAACATAACATTGCTTGATTCATAATGTGAATATTCAACAGCTGAGAAATAATAAAATTATTAAATGTCTTTCAAGAACAGTTATTATTTAGCAATGCAAATGAGCATTTCTTTGTGAAATTAAACACATCCCTTATTTCACCTAAGGCCACCAAATTCTTTTCATGTCAGAATCAGAATTAGAATCAGCTTTATTTGCTAGTATGCTAGCACATAAAAGGAATTTTCTCGTGGTTTACTGTGGCTCTTCTAGGACAGTACAGACATTGACCATTAACAACAGAGAATGGGTACAGAATGTGAGAAACAGTATATTATAGACAATGTACAGACAATAAATATAGATAAGGCACATAGACACAAAGACATGACGGTGTGTGTGTGTGGGTATGTATGTGTGTGTGGAGAATATACACAAACAGTTATCAGTGCAGTGCAGTATACATATGAAATGCTGTAAAATTGGCCAATTAATGTGGCAGAGACAGACGATTTCCAAGTGCTACTACTGCACACTACTATATAATATATATTATGGTCACATGCTAATTCATATTTGTAATATGCTAGTTGTGATCCGACACATTTAATATTAGTTCAAGTATTTTTGTATATTATTGCTGTGGTGCTGTACTGTATTTGAAGATGCAAATATATAATATTTTTGTATACAATTATTGGACAGTGTATTTAAAACATATATGTATTTTAACATTTTTATTTAGTGAATTTATTTAACTCCTTCTGTTTCTGTTCATCTTGTTGATAAACAGAAAAAAGCCACAGTTCAGCTCAACACAAATGACAAAAGAACATAAGTAGAAGAATTGTTATTTAATATTATAGATTATTAAACTGTAAGCACAAATTACTATATAGAGAGCGCGTCTTAATCAGTATTAATATGAAGCTTAGTGTGTCCCTCTCTGGCAGCTCAAATAAACCCACAAAGTACTCATAGTTTACTGTGAACTGTTTACTGGACAATGTCTCACCGTCAGACTTTTATAAACTTTGTATCTCTATAAACATTACTAACAGCATTAGAGTTACAACACTGCATTCAGAATTGAAAGCGTTAAGGTCAACACACACTGGAAGCAGCACAGCGTGGAACACACACGCTTCAATTGATGCCCCTAACACAGATCGGTCACAGCACAAAGTCTTTTCGAATCATTAGTATGTGTAATAGTTCCACTATACAGAAGGGTGATAAGCTCATATTTAGGAAATGAAAACATGCATTTATGTGCTTTTAGTACATTATTTGTACTTTTTTATTCTTAACATTACATAGTTCTACAGTCTGCTCTTGTTTTTAAACGTCAGCCACTTCCTCTATCTGCCGGTGGTACATGCTGTGCAGGGCTTTGTCTTTCTATGATGGCTTCTGTTTCTGTTCTCCCCCTCCTTCTTGGGTTTTTGTTTTCTGAGGTATTTACTAAACATGTCAACAGTCACAAGTACATCAGAAAGATGGCCCTATCTTCATTTGTTCAAACTGGATAGTGGCTTTGACGCTTACTAGTCTTTGGCCTCCTTTCTGCTTAGTGTGTAGTCTCAGTGTGATGGATATGACTTAAAACACACATTTTAAGGAGCTTCCTTAATTTTTTTCTGTGGATTTAAGCTCTCCCTTTGGCCACCTATTGTTTCAGCTGTGTATCTGATGACTGTTAAGTTGTAGGTATTAATTACCCGGATCTTGTTCTTCCCATTTAGCTGACTTCTCATGACTCGCCTTGCTCAATGGAGATTTTAGGTGGCTGCTGCTTTCCTTGTGGCCTGTGGTTTGGGCTTATGCAGAAAAGCACTAGGGACTCCTTGGTAAATCCCGACCTTGATGGTAGCCTGTGCAATCGAATCGAAGTTGACCTCTAGAGTTGTTCACAGCCCCATTGAATTCCTAATGAAGACACTTACAGTCCTGTTGATCTTGTACAGTTTCAAGCATTCTTGGAACCATGTGCCTGTAGACAATCCACGTAGTGCTCAGGTTGGTTTGTCTGGTCTTACAGACTTGGTTTACTGTTCTATCTAACAGTAGTGGGTGTTTTGCTACTCTGTTATGTCTACCAATTCCTTTCTGGGCCCAGCTCATGTATTCGCTTGGTGGGTCCATCCTCATACTATTACCCTGCCACACTTTGGATGGTTCAGTGGATAAGGGTCTGGTAGCAGAGTGGTTAAGGCAGAGGGCTGGGAGGGCTGGGAAGCAGGAGACCCAGGATCAATTCCCAGCTGTGGCACCCAGCCCATCCCCCCATACCAGGTGTGTCCCTGAGCGAGACACCCAGCGCTAGCTCCCCGAGTGCCGCCTGTGGCTGCTCACTGCTCCCCCCAAGGGGGGATGGGTCAAATGCAGAGAACAAATTTCGTTGTAACATGTAAAAATGTATTGACGACAATAAAATGGATTCTTATTATTATTATTATTCTCCTGTCTTCTATAGCTCTGGAGAAACTATGGTTTATTTCAGTCCGGTTTATTCTCCTGGCTTATAAATCTCCGGGGTAGCCAAGGCTGCTTGGTAGTCCCTAAGTCCTCAGCTACAGACAATTTGTTGTACTTGTTGTAATGACACTTTTCTGTAATTCTGATAGCTGCCTCAATGATCTGAAGTTATGAAAGCAGTTGTTTTTTGCAAATATTGAGACACTGAGCAACTAGTTGTTTTGCTGTTTTATTGACATGATAAATATCAATAAATCCCCCCTCAGGTAACAAACAAAGCACACAAACCATTAAAACTTGGCCTGAAAATGCTCTCCTTCATCTACATGATGGCTTTGCTTGCACAGACCGGGACATCCTCAGGATTGAGGACCCTTGAAACATATATAGAGTCCTTTTCTACATAATGAGCATAGGAAATGTCAACAAAAACATCCGGGTTTTCCCAAACAGAAAACCCCAGATGACTAAATCCAGTTACTCAGAGCTCGCAACTCAGCCCCGTACCCTCCAGCAGCAGTATCAGTGGCACACTGAATAACTACTTGAGACCAACACAAACCCACACACGCTGCCTCTTCAAAATCTCCTGCCCCGTACTCTCTCTTTCCAGGAGAAGAAGGTTAAAAAACTTTAAGCGCAGTGAACCCCAGGAAAGCTGCATGGACCTGAGGGCAATTCTGGGGCAGTGGTCAAAGCATGTGCAGACCAGTTGACAGGGATCCTCACCAAATTGTTTAATGTGTTCCTGACACTTGCTACTGTACCATCATGTCTGAAGGCCTCCACCATTAATCCCATCCCCCAAAAAACTGCCACTCTGAGTGATTACAGACCCATAGCTCTCACGTCTGTAATCATGATCGACTGGTCTCCCAACACATCAGGGACTGGCTCCCCTCCCCATTGGACCCCCACCAGTTTGCCTATAGAGCGAACCAATCCATGGAGGGCGCAGTCGCTGTAACAATACACAAAGTGCTGAGTCATCTGGAGAACTGGCAGAGCTACATGAGGATGCTCTTTGTGGACTACAGCTCAGCTTTTAGCAAAATCATCACGGACATTTTAATCATAAAATTAACTCAACTGCAGGTCCCCATCTCCAACTGGCATCTGGATTAAACAGTTCATCACACAACGTCCACAATCCATCAGACTCAGCCCCCACCTCTCCACCACACTCACCCTCAGCACTGGCTCCCCTCAGAGTCCTCTACTGCTGGAGAAGCTGGACAAGAAGCTGCAGCTGGCCTTCTACCACTCTTCTGTAGAGAGTGTCATCACATACCGTCTGGGTGTGAGGTACATAGGCTCTACAGCTGGGGACAGGAAGGCTGTGCAGAGGGTAATTAAAACTGCCCAAATAATTATTGGCTGCCCCCTGCCCTCCCTGGATGACATATCCAGAACCCACTGCCTAAGGAGAACTAAGGCCATCACAGGAGACCCGTCACATCCTGCACACCACCTGTTTGACCTGCTGCCCTCTGGAAGGCGCTATAGGTCAATCAGGTCACCACCAGACTGACAAACAGTTTCTTCCCCTGGGCCATCAGGACTTCAAACAACCCATAAACATACATAAACAACAAAAGACTAAATCAATGTGAAAACGTAAATGTGCAAAAGTCATGTAAATCATCTACGTCTATATATTACTGCCCTATGTTTGCTTCGCTTTACTTTCCTTGGCAGACGCTTTTATCCAAAGTGACTTACAGGGAGCTAGCGCTGGGTGTATGTATGAGTAAGTATGAGTTCCTCGTCTTTATTCTTTATTATTGTTAGTATTGTGGGAGAGCTAAAAGCTTAAAAGGTCAACACTGTACCGTAATGACAAGAAGACACTATGATAATAATAAAAAAAAGGCAAACAGGACAGACTACAATCACACTGACATTAAAACAGCTAAACATTACTAGAATGTGCACCCTGTAAAGTTTTATTACAGCGTGCGTGTGTGTGTGTGTGCGTTTGCGCGTTATATACATATATTCACACACACACACGAGCAGCTGTGAAAGCACTGTGACACTGTATGCTGTATTATTTCCATTAAAACAGTCAGGATACTTGCTCTCTCATTTCGCCGTTTACAAACTGGAACGAACTGAACTTGAGGTGTGAGGTTATGTTAAACCCGGCCTGTATCTTTCATTGTGCTGAACATGATTTCTTTTCTTTAAATAATTGTCTTTGTCAGAGTTGGGTGTGACTGGCACCCCTTTACATGGTCCATCCTGCTACAAGTTAAGTACATGACATCACTATTTTTCTGAGAGGCTGAGATTTGGTTACACTGCCAATCAAACAGTGTTATTGTACACAAAACTTGAAGTGACCATCTCTGGATCATATGACCTTTGACATATAATTATTTAAATAATACATTTATTTCCAATGTTATTTTAAAAATTATAATATATATATGTATATTTTGTGATTTACCTATTAAACACAGAGGACGTCCCTTCCACTTACCCTGTTACATCAGACTGTACAATAAAAGACAGACAGCTAGTAGTGTTGATTTTGACACACACCCTTCCTTCCCTATTCTCTACATTGGCAGGGAAGGGAGAGGGAGGAAGTCCTCCTTAGTGGATTTCAAAGGTTTGTTTAGTCATCAGAACTATATTTGCTATGCTATTGCACAGTGGCTTCTAAGAACAGGCAGCAACTGCAGCAAAGATAAGAATTAATATGGAATTCACAGATAATACTGTGACAGACCAACTTACAATTTCAGGGACATCTTGTGTTGATATGCAGTTACAGTTTACCTAATAAGGAGTCTGCCATAACAAGAAAACATCAGTGTTTAAATCATGTTATAACAATTACCTTTCTAAAGTAAAGGTAAATTCATGGAAGCATTTTGTTTCATTAATGTATCTAAGCCATACAATTTTACCTAATGATTCTCCAGCGTTATGACAGTGTGGAACAGCAAACTGCAACGTCTCAGGTTCAGTGTTTACCCAATAGAATAATTGAAGTGAACAAACATAGCATATATTGCTTGTCTGTTAAGTGAAATAAACTACAGCAGTTGCATGCATAAAAAGGCAATTACTGTTTTTACCACTTGCCTCTCTGTTTTCAATCTTGTCCAGTTCTTCTGCTCAAAAAGGTGTTTTCAGGTTTAAATTAAAGTACTGTGCATAGTAGCACTGTAGTAAGATAAGATCCTCTTCATGGCAATATAAGTACAACACACTGTACATGCACATCAATCTTGACCCTCTTCGGTCAGGTTTAAAAAAGGTAAGTGTCAAAAATGTTTTTGTGAAATATTTCGCAAAAGAGCAACTTATCACACATATTTTTAAGCAGCATTACAGGTATGGTGTTTCAACTTCATATGGTAGTAGGCGCTAATACTGTAGAAATCAAGGCGGCATCATGCCCTGCTACTGCAACAATGACTCTAGTCTGATGTGTAAAACTGAGAGATGGCATACAGGCTGCTAACATTGAAGTATGAGGAGACTGACATTTGCAGCTCGGCAGACTTGCTCTGACCCATGCCTATGCCTGTCGCATTTTTGCTCCTCTACACCTGTCCAAATTGAATGTTTTTTTGTCTGTCAGGTAGTATTACTGCCACTGTCAATCACTGGCTGGATTTTGACTGTCCAATGGTAAGATTAGCACTATAATAGTGGAAAACACTACTCAAACTGTATTTTTTGTTTCTGTGTGTAAATTTCATAATTCTGAAAATGCTGGTTTTTCAACATTTGGCATGTGTTGCTCTAATTACATATTTTTTTTAGTTAATATACACAAAACTAAAAATTATCCATCACAGATTGATTCCCTGAGACTAGAGTGTAAACATTTCGGGTATGCAGTGTAATGCACATGTACTTGATCTTGGTTCTTTCCATCTAATCTACTTTCTGTGTCAGGAACCTCTGTGATCAATGGTTTGTTTATTTGCCTGTGTAATAAGCAAATTATGCTAAGTAGGAGAAGTCACCTCTAGCATTAACCTGCTTACATTTTAATCAATGACTTAAGTGATTTGTATCAGGACGCCACAGGCAATGAGGTGATAGCACCAGATACAGACTAGAATCTGTCCTTTTAAATGTCAAATTGAATTCGCTGTGTTATTTAGCGGTACTGTTGGAGTAATTTATTCCTATTTGCAATTAATGTCCCAATTCATAGTAGTATGAGTGAACAATTTTAGTAAAGTTGTATTTGTAGCATTCAGTGTTTTTCCCCTGGTAGCTCAGTGGGTTAAGCGTCAGTCTGGGATGCAGAAAATCGCATGTTCGAAACCCAGTCTGACTCCTAGTCCGTCCCCTATCAGGTGTGTCCTTTAGCCAGTTTTGCATGCAAATGCTAAAGGTTTTGGCTATTTTGTATTGTGTAACAAAATGTAAAGGTCAAGTAAAGCAAGAAGAATACTAATAATATTAAGTTAGTGTTTATTACACCAGAACAGTACCCCGCCTCTCGCACAAGGAAAGCTGGGATAGGCTCCAGCACCCCCCGCGACCGGACTGCGAATAGGTGGTAGATAATGGATGGATGGATAATGTTGAAATACACATGTTGTTTGATGTTTTACCATTATAACAAAATAGGTTTATATTGACTAATTAATCTCTTAATTTAAAAAACCTCCATCACCAAACATAATGTGCTATTGGAAGGCTTGATTAATAATTGATTATAGGTCTCTGTATATGTAAATATTCCTTTAAAGTTGAAGTTGTTCAACCATCGCAATTAAGCCCTTGTCAAAGTCCCTCACTCATAATTGCCATTTTTTCCTTTCAAAACATCAACTGACACATTGGTATATTTGCTCTCTACACATTGTAGATTACAGACATTGATCATAGACATCTATCTACATAAACTTGCACATTTTTGAATCTGATCATCCACATACTCGATCAGATACAGTTCCACATCTGGTCATTTCCATATTTCCTCTCGTCTCCATACCTCCATATTTGGTCATTTGGTAATTTCCATATTTGGTTATTTGGTAATTTCCGTATTTCATTACATTCTTCTCAACACTCTCTTCTCATTGTATAGATTTTCCTACCGAGAAAGACATGCACACTGCACACTTCTTGGATTTTCACTATCCCATTACACACATCTTACCACTCTCTGTAATATTATTTTATTCTCTTGTAATATTCACTTGTCACTGTACAGTTCTTGCCTCTCGCTGTAATGATTTATTGTATTTTATTTTATCTTATCTTATCTATATTACCTCCTTAATTCTTGAAAATTACTTTTTTTTACATTTCTAAGGCTGTTGACAGTCATCTAAGCATTTCACTGCATATCGTACTGTGTATGACTGTGCATGTGGCATTACTTAGTTCTTACAGTATATCCATATAATAGTCTATAGCGCCCTATATAATAGTTCCAAGAGCTTAAGTTTCACACATTCTGTTCCCCACCATCTTACATGCAAACACACCGAGTTCCATGTCTTGCCCAAGAAGATTTCAGCATAACGGGGGGATCAAACCCCCTAACTTATTATTGGCAGCCAACTGTTCTACCTCCTGAGCTTCTAATATCATGTGACAGCCCAATAGTAAACTTAATTATGCTATTAACACCAAGTCTGTCCTTTTTGGAAATGTCTCCATGCCAGCCAGTCTACCTTGTTCTTTCAGCATGTAATTTGTAAAGTAACACTTCATACTCTTTCACCCTGATCACTGTGCTGCCAAGATGTCAGAATCTTGTTAGCCACTGAAATGCCACCAAATCTAACCCTGGTGCCTACAGCTTTGCCACCGTGAGACAACTGTTGTACGGTGTGTGTGTCTGTCTGTAGCATCTGTCAGTGCTAGTGGTGGTGCCAAAAACTTATCTTCTGTTAACTACAGTCATTTGCATATGTCCTTGCAGTTGTTTGGCATGAGCTCATAATGACAAAAGTGGGAAAGAAGACTTGTAAGAGTGCTAAGAAAACAGTTATGACATATTGTGTTAATTTGCATGTGATTTAGTCATATTTTGTGTTTTTTTTTAAGGAGCTGCTAGAAAGAAGAAAGCCTTCTTGGAGAAAGACAATGACCAGGTCAAGTTGGTGCAACAAGACCTGGTGGAACTGGGTTAGAGATAAGACACATACAGGAGGAAGCTGGACAACCAACTGCAGCGTAACAACATGAAGCATGTGCAGTCTGATATTAAAAAGATCACAGATTTTAAATAAACTCCTTCTCTAGTCACTCAGCTCCCTTTCCCCCTTCTAGACATACAGATGGCACTCACCCCCCTATTCTCCTCATCCAGGCACACACCCATCAAAACATCTTCATTGCTACTCCAAAAATTCAAACCTCTCCAGTAATGAATATAATAAATATGAGACTGTCACCAAACCACACCCACCATTGGGGACAACATGACAAATTGGATCCCACCATCACCCTCCTCCACCTTCCTCCAATATGTCTCATCCCACTGCCTAAATTACAGATTAGTGGCTCCCTCATTACATCTCAGTCTTCAAGAGTCTGGTACTGATCCATTTGGGGCCTCAGACGGAAACATCTTTAAAACTTCTACAGTTTGCTTATATCTTTAAGATTGGAGTAGAAAAAATGCCATTACAGCAGGCAACACTGAGATCGTGTTTTAGACTTCTCCAGCACCTTAAATACAATCTGTCCAGTCCTGTTGAAGATTCAGGTTCATTACTCCACAGCCTTTTCCTAAAGAGACACATTAGTAACATAAGTCAAAGAGATGGCCCCCACACTCCCTTGGGAGATTGTCTGTGGTATTGCCAGTTTGTTTGTTTGCCACATAAACATAAAACAGATGGTTTTGGTTGTTTGGAATCACCTGATCATGGTAGGCGTATTGCGTCACTTCCTGTTGTCGACACTGATTGATCAGTAACACGTTGTTTGCTGCTTGAACTATCTGCATTCTTATTATCTGACTTTTGCGGTTAGTGTTTGTTGCTA
>JAUMTR010000017.1:10318598-10337132 GCA_032270685.1 Microctenopoma stevenorrisi
AGTTATATTTTTTTAATTTTTAATGAAGATAACCCCCCCCCCCCCCCCCCAACAAGTGAATGTTTTGCATGTGGTGGTACTGTGGTGGTTACACAAGACGGCACATCTGTATGTGCAGTAAAAGTCAAAATGACCTCTAGCAGACAACTGGTGTGCATGATTCTAATCAACTGTCCAACCCATGAGGGTGGCATGATGGCCCATTCTCCAGTTCAATCTTTGCTCAGAGCCTACCACAATGCAGCTTGATCAGCATTCGCCAAAGAACATCAGAATTGGCAGGACTACCACTTGCTCTGTTCTTACAGACGAGAGCAGGTTCACACTAAACACAAGTGACAGGTGTAAAGGGGTCTGGATACTTTATAGTAAGCATTATGCTGCCTGTAACTTCATTGAGCATGACTGACAATGCCTGACCTCATGTGGCTACACTTTGTGGATAATTTCTGGACGATGAAGGCATTTATTTTAGCTATCACGTTATCCCTCTCATGTGGAGCCAGCTCTAAATTATTCAGGCTTCCAGACTCATGAAGCCATCTCTTCTTTTATGACTAGGCTTAAAATGTTCCTTTTTGAAAAAGCTTATAGTTAGCGTTAGCTCAAGTCACTATGCTATCATTGCATGTCAATTGTGTGTTCCTTCTCCTGCAGGATGAATGAGTAAGCTAGTAAGTTAGTAAGTTGAGTAAGTTAAGCAGCTAACAATCATTGATACCTACTCACAATATTAGACTATGAAGTAATTCCTAAACACCTCTGCTCAGAAACGACAAGAAGCTTCCACCTAGGTCATAAAGCCTGCCT
Source organism: Microctenopoma stevenorrisi (assembly GCA_032270685.1). NCBI lineage: Eukaryota > Metazoa > Chordata > Actinopteri > Anabantiformes > Anabantidae > Microctenopoma > Microctenopoma stevenorrisi. The sequence goes on from JAUMTR010000017.1 coordinate 10,319,409, forward strand.
CCTACTTTTAGTAGTTTAGACCACTTTTAATTAAATAACAATAACTGTAACTTTTCATCATTGATTTCAAATCACTGTGTGCTTCTATTTTTTTAAGTATATACCTGCAATCAATGATATCTTGTATGTAGTAGTAATACGTGTGTGTGTGTGTATATATATATATATATATAATGTGTGTGTGTGTGTGTGTATATATATGTATTGTATGTATATACGTATGTATGACCACCATATTTAATATTATTCCTTATCGTTCTTTATTTTAAATTTGTATCCAATTGTTTTTTTCGTTCTGTAAATACACCACTACTGGATGGAGCACCCACAATTCTGTTGTACTCCCTGTACAATGACAAACATATTTCATTTTATTCTATTCTATTCTGTTTTATTACTATGAGAAACAGTAGAGACAACAATACGCTATTACAACTGATGGACTACTATATTACTAACAGTATTAAGAGAATTTTCCTAGTATGACTATATGATGTTTCTCTACCACATAATTTGCCTATCAGAGATGCACAGAAGCAAACCACTACTCTGAAACTATTTTTTTACACAACTGGGTAGGAATATACATAGGTATCATCACTCCTGAGTACATGTAGGTTAAGGTCTAGACTTGCCCGTCTATGTGATTTATGAAAGGTTGAACATTTACACCTTGGCTTTCCCTTACTGTCTGACCAAGTCATTCATCAGGCTCCATATAATGAATGGACTTGTTCTTTGTGCTGGAGCTAACAAGACGGTGGGGTCCTTAGAGTTCAGTAAAACGAGATTACAACCACTGGTCAAGCCCAGGAAAAGGGAGCAACCCCTTCTGGAGTTGGAGAAGGAACTTGAGGCCACAGGGGGAAGAGATTGGTGGCATTGAAGGCAGCATTACTGAGAATTTCTGCTGCAGTCATAGTCTCTAAAATAGTACTGAAATATCTCTCAAGTATTTGTTTTAGCAGAGAAAACACTGTTGCCAAGTAGATAATCCCTCCTTTTCTATCAGACTGATTTTTCTAAAGATGAGTGTTGAAAAAATATCAAAGAGTTCTTATCATTGCTGCACTGTATACAAGGTTTAGTGATATCATGGCATCATAATATAAATTATACTGATATACAGACCAACTGTTCTGTATCTCCCTTGTATTTATTTCTTAAAAACGTTTTGAAGATATTGTCCAAACCTCAGGTGGTCATGAAGGCATGGCCATCACTTCATCCCTTTAATGATGTTTCCTGTCCCCTCTTCACACACTCTAGATCTGTGGGGACATGATTAAGAAGACAGGTATCCATTACCTTGAAGCACAGTAGTACACGCTAGCTCTGAGCTTTATGTCACACTCTAATATATACACAGCCCCGTGAACCTAACCTCTTGAAATCCCCCATGCCCTTTATCTGCCAATCCCAGGACTTTCATTGGCTGACTTGAAGGATGATATCCCTAATGTTCATGACAAATTAATCCGCAGGGGGAAAGCCAATGACAGTGAGCTGCCAGTGGGTCATCCCTTTGGCTAAGTCTGTCATTTCACATTTGCAGGGGCTCATGTGCAGGACTGCATAACTAAGCAGCATATTTCTACAACCTGAATGAAGGGGTTGGTCTCTGTAAATAAGTAGAGACAGTCGGAATAGATTTAAATCCTAAGAAAAGGAACTTAATTAAGCCTAGGTGGTCTGCTTTAGAAGCAATAATGAGTACGATACTGTACAGGAGCAATATTCAGATTCAGAAAACTTTATTATTCCCAGAGGTTCATTGTTATACATATAGTACAAGCTCACAGCTTGTAAACAGTATATTTACATTTTTACTGCATGCACCTTGAATAAGAGCATACCACATGCTAAGTGCTTACATTTAAACTCATAATTATCCAAGAATATGAATTTGACCTCATGTGCTATGATCTGACTTATTACAAGTTGTTTCAGAATTCACCATTAAAGGAACACTTTCCTGCATGGAAATGGCATGCCCCCTTTATTAAAAGACATGAGAAAGATTTAAAATGTTTCATTTCATCATACATGACACATATACTCACACATGCAAGAACAGAATGCATAAAGTTTCATACTCTTTTTGATTGTCAGTAGCATAAAAATCACTTTACTTACCTGAATGTACTGTATGTAGTGAAGCTATAGGGAGCAACTGGCAGTCTTTAGAGTAAATGCATTAGAGAAGCCACATTCTATGCAAAACTCAAGAAGTTGGTGGATCTTAAAAGCCCTGAGTACAAATAGGTTTAATTCCAGCTTGTTCTTCACACTAATTTGAACTCAAAGAAAGCTTCCTAAGAGTGGACTGCTCACATCTTGCCTGTTGGGCCGAAATTCATTCCATTGTAGTTTGTTGCTTGTAGTGCTGCATAGCAAATAAATGCTGGAGAAATTTAGTGAATAATCTTGCATGACAGAGACAATATTTCATTTAAAACAAATCTGCCGCCAAACAGTATTCAGTCATGAACACTATAATCACAAGATAAACCATTTAGAACAACAAAGGGTGGTGCGGCTATGTTCGGCATTCATTGCTCTGCATTAAGCTGTTCCCTGCTTATCAAGCAGACATGCTGTTGGTATAGCAGGAGCATAATGAGCATCAGCAGGGTAGCAACATTCTGCTGTGTTATCACTTTAAGAGGTACTATAGGCACAAGTAGATAGGCTGGCACAGGTGGAGGCTGGGTAGCTTGCGATAAAGCTCTAACACGCAATTGAGTGTGCAGCAGTTGGTGAAGCTAAATGTTTTAGGTTTAATTGTGCTTTGTGTACATAGTGATCAGCTGATGAATTGGCAGCACATGATGTCCCTGTTCTGCCTGAACAAATGTATCGTGCCATGAAAATCAGTAAAGAACAACTGGCATTTGAGAAATAGAGAAAGCACTCAGGATTCATTTCCTGTACTTTCAAAATGCTATTTAGAAGATCTTTGTGAAAGATGGATGCAGGTGGGCTTAATTTCCAGCTGTGTTTAAAGGTCTAGTAAGGAACTGTATTTGTCATATCTGTCAACATATATTTAAAATATGACGAATATATTTTAGGACAGAGGTCATGTTTAATAAATTTTTGACCACTGAGATATATCATATTAATGTGCTCACTAATTTTATCTATAGTCTAGAGTCTGTTAATTTAAATTGTTAAATATTACTGTGGGCTCTGTGTGACTTCGGAACTATGGATAACTCGCATGCAAACACATGAATACGTGAATGTCTCTCATGGTCAGAATCTGGCTGCCCGTTTACTGAGCAACATAACATCACTATAAGCATGAATTGGTTTTGAATTTAGCTTTCAGGATTAATTATTCAGAGCATTTTTTGATGGACCTATGAAACAGCTTCTCCTGTTGCAATATTAATTGCCTTGCCAAAATGTATTACAGATTTATTTTCAATCTTTGAAGGGTGTCATGACTGCTTCCACACCACTTCTACCCACCCCCATTAAGTAAAGAGATTACTGACCCAGTGATTGTGATTGTGGGGTGCCAGCAATAAGTTGAAGGCACATTTCAATGTGAGTAGCTGTTATTCCTTTTTTATGTGTTTTTTATGCTCCTTGGACACAAATGAAAAATATACCTTTTTGGGCACTATCATCACATAGTATGTGTAAGTTGTCAAAGCATGTCTACAGTAGGAAGAAGATTTAAAACTTGGTAGTCAAACCTGTTCTCCCCAGAGAGGTAATTTCAGCCTTAATAGCAAATGCAAGGTCACCCGAGTTTGCAAATTTGATTTGGGCACAGCAAAAAGTGACCTTCCTGGTGATTTCAGGCAGCAGTTGTAGGCTCATATGGACTTAAAAGCTCAATAATATAGCTGGGAGTCAGACCTGCCAGTGTGTTAAACATGATTAGTAGAATCTTAAAATCAGCCCTAGACTGGAGATAAAGCTAGTACAGCAAAAAATATGTGGTACATTCCCTCCTCCTAGGAGAGACCATTTCTTGTAAGATTTCAGGTCGTTGTAGTGATCTGTGCTAATTTAGCTCTGGTCAGGTTATATTTTCTCAGATAAATTAATAATTAATTGTATTGATACAGACACAGTGACCTGTTTTCATGATTTTATGTGATAAAACAAAAAATAGAACAACCAGTGTTTTTTTAAGTCTTATCGGAAATTCAATATAAAAGGCATAAATCTAAATGAAGATAAAAATTAAATGACAGAAAGTTAAAAATGTAGTGTGACTGAGATGAAGGCAAATTGTAACGGACCAAAGACAGAAGCCTGTGGTATTCCACGTTATCCTGCCAGTTATGGCACTTTTAATTGGTAAGAAAATCAAATAATTTTGTCAGTGAGTAGGAAGTCTATGTTCATCAAGAAAAAAATGATCATTTTTGTCAGAACAGTGCTATTTATCGATGGCTTTTTGGGGCACGATTGAATGATGACTGATTTTAACACTGTAGGAACTGTGCTTGTTCATAACAAGCTATTAATACATGTTAAGATGAAGTGAGCTAACAGTAATTGTAATCCTCTTCGAAGGGGGAAAACTGGGAGAAAGTCAAGTGCGTAAGACAAGTGTTGTATTAATTCACTTTAATGGTGTAGGCAAAACCCTTAACTAGTCCAATCTATGTATTTATTTTGGCATAATGGAAAATTTCAACCATTAAAGAAGAGGAAGTATATAAGGGGGTATTCACAGAGTCGGGGCCATCTTCCTGATGTAATCATGGATCTTCAATGTTTCAACCTGGATAGTGGTTTTGACGCAGGAAGTAGGATCCCCTTAGTTTTGACTACTTTCCCCCTCTTTGTTTTCATCCGACTACACTTATCCAGCCTGAATGACATTCCGATGTCATTGCTGTAGATCCTGGTGGTGTGGATCAGTGAATCGATGTCTCGTTCAGTTTTGGCATACAGCTTGTTGTCATCCATGTAGAGGAGGTGGCTGATGTTTGCCCCATTCCGTAGTCTGTATCCGTAGCCAGTCTTGTTGATGATCTGACTGAGGTTGTTAAGGCCAATGCAAAACAGCAGCGGGGACAGGGCATCTCCTTGGTAAATCCCGCACTTAATGGTAACCTGATGAAGGCTCTTAGAGTCCTGTTAAACTTGTGTAGTTCCAAGCATTCCAGGATCCATGTGTGAGGCATTGAGTCATAAGCTTTCTTGTAATCAATCGAGGTGGTAATCAGGTTGGTATGTCTGCACTTACAGTCTTGAGTGACTGCTACCAATAGCTGGTGTTTTGCTCCTCTGGTATCTCTACTAATCCCTTTCTAGTTCTTGCTTATGTATTGATCCATGTGCCTACTTGTCTTAGCTGCTACGATGCCTGATAGAAGCTTCCATCTTGTGCAGAGGCAGGTTATTGGCTGGTAGTTGGATGGGGACGGTCCTTTTTGGCGGTCCTTTAGTGTCAAGACTGCCCTTCCTTCGATCAGCGATTCTGGGTGGGTCCCATCCATTAGCAACTGGTTCATCTGTGCTGCCAGGCACTCATGGAGTGCAGGAAACTTATTTAGCTAGGTTAGTAGGTGTGGATTATGTCAGGGCCTGGTGCTGTTCAGTTTTTATGTTTGAGACTCTTTCTTGGATGTCTGCCAATGTGATGGTTACTGGGGCTTGTTCAGGGAGGTTTCACTGGGGTTACTTGTATAGTAGTATTCTAACAGTCCCTTGTTCTCATCTCTTGTCCAGGCATGACTTGTTCTGGTACCAGTAGCCCATTTCTAGTCAGATTGTCCTGGTTTCTCAACATCTGGCGCATACCTTGTTAATCCGGGTGATAACCTGCATTCAAGTTTATAGCTTAAAAATGTTCACTTGTTAACAACTCTATTACAGAGTATAGGGGGACCTTTGGGCGCAAACCTTTGCCTAAATCCCGCCAGAAGTCTGACATCGCAACACACACAAGACAGAGATGGTTCTACATTTAGGGAGACATATGAAACAGTGCAGAATGTGTAAGTCTCCCTTAGGAGGCTGGAAGCTTTTCCTCTCAGCTTCTTTGTGTGTTTGTGTGTCATGTTTCTAACCATGACTCATTTCTTTTCACTGTAGTTCTTCGTGGAACTTTACCTACTACCTAACTGATGACCATTTCACACAGACACACACATTTGTTTCCACCCTTCACAGGATTAATTATTCAGAGCATTCAAAGTCAACCTTCACAATAAGAGTCAGATTTTTACAATAAGAGCCTTTTAACAAAAAAACTGTAAACAAGTGCTAGTGAGTTAAATATTAATAATGGATATGTAGATAAATAGCATTAGTGAGCAAAAGGTGATGTCAGTTATTTATCATTCATCCCTTTTGGTCAAATTCTGCTTCCTTGTAATTTTTTTCTTGGTGAACCTTTTTCAACTTCTACTTTTGTCAGTGTTTTGTCTTTGTGAACATTTATTCTTTTGTCACTTTTTTGCCTTTGTCTACATTGTTGGCAACAAGTCAGGTCCCGTATTTAATTTTTTCAAAAACTTGCTGAATTTTCATTTTGCTCCTATTTTACTGGCTATCTAGTTGCACACACTTTGTTATAAAAACATTGTTCACACTTTTTATGGGGCTTCATTAGGAATGGTGTGCAATCATTTAAAAAATAAATTTCATACCTAATTTTTTATAAATATTTCTAATGATTTTCTTTAACCCTACGACAGTCAAAAATGTCAGTAATGCATGCTGTCAGTCAATACATGGAACTTACACTCTAAGCTTAAATTATCGCTTTAATTTGTAAAAATTTAACCTTTGTTGTATTTTCTTTTAGAAGAATATTGCTGGAATCATATAAAGGACAGATTTTTGTAAACATAAGCCTCTGTGTTTAGTTACAGCATTATAGTACTACAGTCTTTGTGGTTATGTTATTTTATTTTGTAATGTTAGCTTTTGAATGGCGTGTGAAATGTATATTGACTGGAACTGCAATGTTCCTGCAAAGTTAACATGTGGGAATTGTAACCCCTCTAATACAGGATCAAGCTGTTTTATTTTATTCTCAAACGCCTAATTTGTTGGGATTTCGACTTATTTTTCCAATATCACCTATGCTTGTTGCGTAAAAGTTCTTCAAGCATTTTGTGTTGAATAAGCTGTAACACTGTGTGTTTGCACTTAGCATCTGTATCTGTGCAATGCAATGCCCTTGTCAGGCCAGTGACAACTGTGAATAAACAGTTGGCACTGTCAAGTGAATTTTATTTACCTGAAATTTACATATTTTAAATAAAAATATTTTATATCTTCATACTGATAGTGATATAGTGAAATACTTGTGCTTTCTGATATATACACACAACTGAATCAAATTTCTGTACTCCATAACTTCAGTTATTTTGCGCCCATTCCACAGAACGTATGCCCCCTGCAACCCTTGCCCCAGCATGTAAAAACCCATTACTTGTTTGTCCAAAAGCCTTCTATATGGTGCAAATACACAACAATATGTGTTTGTAATGTCATGACCGGCTCCTAGGCCATGACAAAGAACGCCAAAACAGAAGGATAAACTTGCCACCACATGTGGCTTTTTATTAATGCAGAGACAGATTCACAGCCGCATGTGTACACAAAGTAGGACAGCCCCGGGCATGAAGCCGCTTCCGCCTAAGCCCGGTCGTCCGTACACTTCATCCAGCCACGCCGCGGCGTCGACTCAAGTGGAGAGGAGACAGGGAGAGGTCGAAGGCGGCCGGTATTTCACAGCGCGGCCACGCCCACCAGGCGATCCTCACACCGGCAGTCAATCTGGGCCAGGCCTGAAAGAGAAAACACACCCAAACACGACCTCGCCTGCGCGGGTCGTGACCGGACAAATTCAAAGTCCTATTTGGGATATGCGGCATATAATCTAATCAGAAGTGTTTTTGTTTTCTGTCTGTGTCTTTTGATTCATTTGTTTTCTTAGTGTGACAGAAGAGCAAAACTGTTTGACATTTTCTTTATTGAGAATAATAATTGGTATGCATCTCCCACTACACAGGCTTGTTTGAATAACCTTTTATGGCACATACTGCTTATTCTTGATGTGCAGCACAGAAACCAACAGTACAATACAGACAGTGCACATCTCAAGTGTGATTGTACAGTAAATTGTCTATAATGAACATTTGATTTCAGAGACCGCTTCTTTTTATTATGTATTAGTATAAAGTGAAAGGTGTCCTTGTAAATGATAACATTTTGCTTCTCATGTTTATTTACGTGAACTAGTAATGCAAATAAATTGAAAATACATTAATCTTAAAATAACTGTAAACTTTGTAATGAGAAGGAATTTCTAGTATTTCCTTTTTATATTTTAGGGAGTAAGAATATTCACTCGCTGAGTTTTTACCTGAGAGTTTGGAATTTAATTTACTTTTTTGTCTTATATTTTTATATGAAAAAGAAGACTCTAAACTCTAAACATGCTAATCCATGCAGTCTCAAGGAATACTAATAATATTTTGTTATATTAATATTTATTATTCATATATTTATAAGTAGCTGTAGCATTGTGATTCAGATACCATTAGGCAACCCAAGAATAGTGTCAACTGCTAGTATTCTCCTGACAGAGGTCTTAAGTGTTTGGTTTCACGCCTGAGAAATATAGTACATATATCAGCTGACCCTGACTGCACTGATGAATCATGCAGTTCTGTAACAAAATGTACCCTGGGACGCATGTTAACAAGGAAAGTGAGGCCAACGTGGAACACAAGTAACATAACCTTATGCTTAGCATTAACAATTAAATAACAGATGCCAATGGGATTTGCTTTCCTACTTCCCACACAATAGTGCACAAGATAAAAAAGAGCAGTAATATGAAAGAGTGAAACTATGCCTCGAGTCTTTTCATACAGAATCAAAAAGTTTTACTTATTTGTACCTCAAAAAGTTAACAAGGGGTGCTGCACTAGACTACGTTGGGTTCAGGATGTGAAATTATTAGATTTACACCAATTTACTACAACTCTTAACATAATTAGACCCACAATTGTTGGTTGATAGTACAGTTCAGCTAACTGGTTTTATCTTTACCATTCCTGTCTCCAATAAATTATATTCATATACACCTACACAGCAATACCGATATCATATCTAATCTGATCAAAATAACCCAATACTATATGTACTAAATCTAAAGTTTGTACAAAAGATTGATAATGTATTGTGAGGGAGTAGGAACAAAACAATATTCAAATTTTATTTGTCACATACATAGTTACACAGTGTACAACATGCAGTGAAATGTGTCCTTCTGCATTTAACCTATTCACCTGGGGGAGCAGTGGGCAGCTACATGCGCGGGGAGCTAGCGCTTAGTGTCTTACTTAAGGACACACCTGGTATAGGGGATGGGCTGGGTGCTGCAGCTGGGAATCGAACTTGCAACCTTCATATAGAATAGCTATATATGTTCTGTACAGATATGGGTGTGTGTTAACCTTCTCCTATTGTATGCCCTCAAATAAAGTGAATACATGTATATGCCAAAGTATAACAACAATCGCATAAAAACAAATGTCTTTATTAGGATCTTATCTTGGCACATTGAGTATACACACTGCTTCTCTTTTTCCAATCTCTACAAATAATAGTGAACTGTTAAGAAAGCAGTATGGGGAAATATGTGAAAATTCTACCAGTGTGACTGGTTCATTTTGTTCTTGATTAGTAAAAATTGTCTGTAGTTGTCTGTATGTTTAGCAAAGAGAATGTGGCTTCAAACTGCTATGATATATGGTTTAGAAACCATCAAAGACATAATAACAAGAGGAAATGTTATTGAAGCATTCTTTTCATGCAGTGAAATGCTGAACTACTGAAGCTGATTTTAATTACTCAAACTTTCTTTCTGAAACTAGTGAGTCTCTCTGTACAGTCTGCTATGAGGATGACTGGAGCATTTTCAGCGGCAGTACCAAGATGTTGCAGTGTCTTGACTTGACTTGGAAACATTCGCTATAATGGCTTAACAACGATTTGCCCCTGGATTCTTTGTACTCAGTCTTCATCACCTGATTACAAATGAACACACCACCAATACACAGCCATGTGTCCCAAAGACTCATGTTTCAGGATCTGATTAGCTTTAATGTTAATGAGAGCTTTGCCTCCACTTCTAACCCCCCAAGCTATCTGGATGAAGCTCTCCATCATTCTCTGCTGCATTCTGACACCCATGCCCAGATGGTGTTTCAGTCTCACCCCTGTCTTTTTTTCACATGCTAAATACACCGACGGAGTGTTGCCCCTGGGCATTGACAGTGCATATGGACGCCATGAATACCTGCCTGAGCTCATAACACACACACACACACACACAGCTTTATAACAAATGATAGGACACATAGTATGTGAACAGCTGGTTTGCCAGCCTCACTTCATCTAAAACTCTACTATTGGTTGGTGTAATTGGAGTTGTGAATTCTGTTTTTATCCCTGACTGTGAGTTGAAAAGAGCATGGACATTATGGAGGTGTGTACTGTTGATAGTTTGTGCAACAATATTTTTCATGTGATGATGTGAAGTTTATGTTACTGTGTTTCTGTTGACATAAGTAACACCAAATGAATGGATGAGAACCAAAGGCTTTTTCTTATCCAAGCATGTTCACTCTGCTTTCCCTAAATATATTCAAAATAAATTTATGGTATTATACTTACCACTACCTAAATAGCTTCTACGATAAGTTGCAAATTTCTGGCAGCACAATGGATGTATGTATTTATGTTATAATTTATAGGCCATTACCATTTTCTCTAAAAAAACAACATACAGAAATAATAGGCCCTTGAATACAACTAGACTTATGTTATACGTAAACTTAGTGATGGCAGAATTTAAAGTGTTCCGGTTCTAAAACATCTGATTCCTAAATGTGATAATTCCAAAATAAAAATACTATGAACCGACACAAAAAGTAATAAAACACCCAAGAAACATTCATAGTGTTGGTTTATAGCATTTTTATAGAAGTACGTTTTATCAGTATGTAAATGTGGTGCTTCTGAATATGTAGGCAAATCAATCATTTAGCATCACTCTAAGCCTTCTATTTAGCCTAATATAGCAAGTATTAATGGTTTGTGTGTTGGTAAATTTCTATTGAATGTTTTCATACCGTAAGTGCCTCATTTCTTATACATTAAAAAAATATATATTAAAAATATTAAAGAATATTATTAAAATATAGTTTAAATTAAACATTTAACTGAACAACTGAACTACAAACAACAAATCAAATAAATAAAGGGCAAAGTCTTAACGTTATGACTATATATGCGGCCTGGTAGCTCAATGGGTTAAGCGTCAGACTGGGATGTAGAAGTTCGCAGGTTCGAACCCCATCTGATTCCTAATCTATGCCCTACCAGGTGTGTCCCTGAGCCAGAAACAGCGCTATCTCCGTGTAAGTTGCTTTGGATAAAAGCGTCTGCCAAGCAAAGTAAAGTATATATGTGAAGATTCTCTGATGGCTCTCCCTGATGGGAGTCAGCTCCTTCGGCTCACAGAGCATCAGTTCTTACAGCTGTCCTATTCATGTAATGACCCATCACTACTTTTTTATTTTTGCAACAGTAACACTGTAAAGGATCTGCTCAGCAGCATGGCTGTGGAAGTCAAATAGTATCATAGTAACATTTAACAGTTGTAGCATTGATCACCAATCTCAGCTAAAAACATGAAAACAGGACAGTGCAGAGTTCAATAATTTTATAAATCAAAAGTCTCACATTGTTCCCATTTAAAATTAGTGTGTCAGAATCAGTTGTTTGTGTCTTGTCCTTGTTTTGTCAAAAAAACTAAACAAACAAATTAAAATAAAACAACCCTACACAACTGACATGCTCTGACATGAGTCCCGAGTTAAATTGTGTACAGTAAGTAAAAACATCTGCAACATGCTGAGAATATCAACATAAGTTATTTAAGCTTTTTCATTGTTATGTTCTTGTTCAGTACCCCTTAAATGCAGTAATGAAAGGTAAATAGTTTTTTTATGGACGGTGGACACTGAGGCACATTACACCCAGTTGTTTTATTTTGCCCTGTTTCATATTGTTAGATTCATTCAGTAACTCTGTATAGCCACAAAAAGTCACTATCTGGATTTTGCAAAGGAAATGGGTAAGAGCTTTCGACTGGATAATTACTGCAGTGATTAATATGTTTCAGCCGGCAACACAATGAGGTCAGCTGACTACCTGAATGTACTGAATGAGGTTTTTCCATTAATGCATTTTATTCCCTGGTTGCACAGGCATATTCCAAAAGTGCAATGCCAGAATTCAATAGGCTCAAATTTTCAAGGAGCAGGAGACACCATTGTCACCCATGGATTGGCCAACACAGAGTCAAGACTTTATGTAGCAGTCCAATCCCATAATCAATCCAAGATATTGGCAAGAAATTCCCCTGGATGGAAGAAAAGGTGACATTGCTTAAGCATATTGAAACAATGCCACAGTTAATACATGCTGTGAGCAAAACAAAAGGTGGTCTAAGAAATATTGAATGTATGGTCTTTTAGCCATAGATATATCCACCTGTAAATTTCACAGCAGCAAATAAAAGCTACATTTATAGCAATAAGAATATAGGCATTGTAAAACAATCCCCCCTTTGAAATTATGCAATGCATGAAACCCTTGGTTGCTGCAATTCTAGATGTTTAGATGCATCAATCATATACAGCCTTTATAATTCAAGGGCAGAAATATCTATCTGGAGGATTGATCATTGTGAGTGTCATGACACAGAACAAGTACTTTTTAACTATAGTCCAAATCCCCTACCTATGCTTCTAATGCATGTATAAGCCATCCTTTCCATGGTTTTGTATTAAGACTCAGCGCTAATTCCCAGATACCTAATTCCCAGCCTTACCTTTGTGATATTCCAAATGAGCCTCTAAGCTTTGGGATCCCTAATTCTGCTGTGTTCCACGTTCCCTTTGATCCTGATGATCCCTTTGCCAGCATCGTGGGGGGTCTGCATATAATGTTACCTGACTGTGTGGTGCCAGCACATAAAATATTCGTCCACACTCATCTGTCAGCACTATCTGTCCTCCACAACAAGAACAAGTCAAGCAGGTTTGGAATATTTCCAATTAAAGGCAGAAGTGATGATGTGTAGTAAGATTCTTGTTTTTCTTATTTATGTGAGTGGTTTGGTCATAAGTGGTTTGTGCTTTCTGATTCTATTGAGTGTGATTCCTTTTAACCATAATTCCCATTGTGTTGTGAAGTGAAACCCCTAACCAAACAAGCATGAGCTGCTCTGCTGAGTCTGAAGAAGCTATTACAAACAAGACAAAGGTAGTAATATCCTTAAGTATGGCAGTACCATGTTACAAATCTGTAGCACACTCATATAAATACACTGAATATAGCAATAAATCATAGTTTATAACATTATTTTAGTGTTTTCTTATATTTCTTCATCCATCATGTTTAAGTCTGAATGAATAGGTGTTTTCTCAAACAAAGACTTATCAGGAATTCCTTGAAAATGTTTAAGCAATATGTTGGCAATGCTCAGTTGACTACAGAATCAGCTAAGATGCAGTTTTCATTGCATAAACTGTATCAGAGTGAACGGAGACAATGGTGGGTTTACTATGCATAAAGGGGAAAAACAGCCAGACTGTATTCACAGACTCACTCGTTTTGCCAAAAGAGTAGAAATATTTTTATCTGAAATTAAAAATCTAAATGTCTAACCTTTGTATGCTAATTAAAAAAAAGAAAGACAAAAAGTCAGACAATAGGTATATGTTGTGTACATTTTCCATAGTAATTGCAAGTCACATGGTACAGGTGAATGTACTTTAAGGCTTGTTAAGTGCAATAAATGTATATGATAAACGATGCTATGATGTAACCAGAGAGAAAAAAACAGACACGCGAATGCACATCAACTTGCTTCATCTATCTCTGCTGATCTAACTAAGCTCTAACAATATACTTTTTGAAATGATGCTGGCATTTCCATGCATTAATGAATGCATGTCTACCAAGACTCGTGATAATTCCCAAACCTCAGCCAAAATGATTTTGTGGGAATCACATATTGATTTGACTCAATATGTCTTACAAGTGAGGAACCCACACACCACATAGTGATTCTGTGTCTTACCCAAGGACACCCTAACACTCAGACTAGAGAAGCTGAAGATTGAATTGGCAACCTTGTGATTAGTATATGACCCCCTGCACCTCCCAAGCAACAGCATCCCAAGTTTCACATTTTGATCTGTTTCCCAAAGATACATCAGTAGTAAATGCAACGCCCATTCTCTGGTACAGCTGCTAACCAAACCACCCCCTGACAGTAACAATAATAATAATAGATACTTTATTTATCCCCTCGGGGAAATTCTTTGTGGACTGCCCCTATAAGGTGCTAGGGGTTCTGCGTTCAGTGTCTTGTCCAAGGACACTTCAATATGTTGCAAAGAATAAGGGTATGTAACAATTCATTCATTGTGAAACCTCTGATCATGCACTAGCCAGCAGTTAAAGGACCCCATATAACTCTTTCAATGTTCTGTTACTCATTGTCACAGCCCAAAGCTTGAGCAGGATTAGCAAGTTCAAATGTACTGTCTAACATTACTTACAAAGGAGGAAAATACAGCAGGAGGTATAGTGCCTGCCCAGGAACACTGATATATAGACCTTAGGAGCCATGGACAGAAGTACCTATCCTGTGATTAGTGCGCAAACTGCCCCACCTCCTGAGCCACAGTTGCCCTAATTTCATAGTTCTCTATTCTGCACAAACGAATCAGATTATCTTTGTCTTTGTATTTATCACAACACACACTCATCAGAGACATTTCACACTGAGGAACCATCCAACCATCTCCAATAAGCTCATTAGTGCAGGAGTGTATGTGTAATTTGTCAGATTGTCTGCGTTGCATCTCAAGTTGTCTTGACTGTTTATGCCTGTGCGTTACAAACTATGCACCAACAGACAAAAGTATTTTTACCTCTTTCCAACCTGCAACTTTTGTGGTTAGTGGCTGTCCTTGACTCAACAGGTACAAATCTACTTTGGTGCTCCATGAGAAAGACACTTCCATATAGCTCTGTACCATAAAGTATTGTATGAAACTTGCCCAGCCCTTTTGACCCTTGAATTTGCTGTTCTTTGTTCAAAAGATATGATAATTATGAGTACAATAGGAATTGTAGCACTTTATTAAAATACATACATACAGTGTTTATTGTGCGTCTTGGACAACCATGTAGTGCTACCGATAATTAAAATATAATACAAACATCATACAATAAGTGTTTGCTGAAAGAGGTCTTGGATCACAGTTTGGCAACTGCATGTGTTTATAGGATCAGACTGCTGGATAATGGCCTGTGTCTTGACGGAGTAACATGTTTTTATTATGTTTTTTAACTTATTTTCCCCAAATTGTCTAAGCTGCACTGCAGAATTACTTATTACAGTGACAGTATCTCTGTAAAAGGAGCTCCTTGTGGCATTTTTTACATAAATTGCCACACAAATGAGTTAAATACCAAACAGACACAGGTGGCCCACAAGCATTACATTAGTCCTTGTTCCCCCATCGTCTGGTAGCCACAGAGATTTCTACAGGCAGTGGACTGGATCTACAAAAGGAGGAGCTGCTGAAGTGTTTTAGTGTTAAGTCTGCACTGTACTCAGCAAAAACTCTTTTTATTTTTATTTTTTTGTGTAGTGTGAGGCTATCTACCCTCCCAGGCCTCTCTCCTGTCTCCTCTGCCTTTCTCCCTCATCACTAATGAACTCTCCCTGCCAGGCCTTACCTCAGGCGGCCCCTGTAATTATTCCCCTATGCCATGAACCGGTGAGATGGGTGTCCATTACACACTGTGTGCCAACCTAAGAAAAACAACTGTGGGGCTGTTTATTTGTCAATCAAATGAAGGGCCAAAACAAAATGCTGTCTGTTTAGTCCAGAGTCTTAATTGTCATCATGGAAAACTGGCCGACCAATGATTATCGATTTCTACACTTGAGTGATAATTCTCATGAACCTTCTATTTTTCCTGATCCATTTTTAACTGTTTTACTAAGCATTTCCTGCAAGCGTTACGTTCAGCATACATTCCTTTTGAACAGTAGAGCTGTGGAAAGAGTAATTTGTTTTCAGTATTGCAAAACCACTGCAAGTTGTTGACATTGAAAACAGAACAACAGCGTTTCTATCTATACTCCTTTACATATAGTAAAACCTTCTTGTTGGTCTTGGGTAAAGCACCTGAGCTATGCAAGCAGCAAGTTGTGGTTCAAGTTGGACGAACTCCGCCATAGATTTTGATGGGTATGAAGCTGCTTAATGCTGGAGCTGGTCACAGTGAACCAGTTTTCTATCTTTCCTAAGTTTGTCTGGTCTTTCAGACTGCTGTCACTGATCAAACAGACTTTTGTCGTCGTTTGCAAAGGTGGCAGATGTGAGGGTGATACACACACAGCAGGGGAGGTCATCTCTTTGGCTGCAGGCAGGGTCTGCTAAAAGTTTCAGTAATGTGCTGTTTATGCACAAACACAGCTGAGGATGTTCTCCTTCGGTGGTTGTCAAAATCTTCTCCTCGGGCAGATGGCTGAAGGAGTATGTAGAATGTAGTTTACTCAATACTTCTGTGCATGTAATAGCATTGCATGAAATCGCGGCTCACTTATAGATAGACTATCCCTACATAATGAACGCTAGGTGAGTCTAACCAACACAGGAAGGGTTAGGGTTAGAGCTAACCATAGAGCTACTGTCAGATATGCCTTCTCTGCTGGAAAATAACACTACTGCTATGATGGACCCTTTCAGATAGTCACTTGTGTAGTAGATAATGTAACCCCTCTACTATGAGAGCTTCTCCAGTGTGTTTCGGTGTGGAGTGTTAGTAGGTGGTAAATGTTATGGTTCTTTATCCCTGAATATCTTGTACAGTAGAGTTGATAATAACATAATACCATATACACTACATATTCATCCATCTAGCTAGCCACCCACTACATGCAAAACCAGTCTTTTGGGGGGGTTGTTTTAATTTTGCCTCTTCATTGCACCTTGGCATTTCATTTTATAGAAGAAACTTCTGTGATGAACAATGATTTTGTGCCCTTTTAATTTTTAAGCAATGTACGGCACATTGACTGACAATGCAGAAGATAAAGATATGCAGTGCAGCTGTTCCTCTGACTCTTACTGTTTTATAAGTTGCATATTTGCTGACTGACAATAAGGGCTACATACATTTAAAACAAATACACTTTCTTGCCATACAAGGAAAAATTAAATGACAGTGTAGCTACCTGTGTACACGGCGACGTTTGTGTTGATGACTATTGTAGCATGGCAAGTTATTAATCTGGTGGCAGTACAGATCGTGGCCAACCATAAAGCAAATTGTTTAAAATGTGCATACATAGAATCAGAATCAGCTTCATTTGCCAAGTATGTTGCACATACAAGGAATTTGCCTCTGGTCGTTTCTAGCTTCTCTAGGACAGTACATACAAAAAAACAAATGAGAAACAATCATTTAAAGACAAATTACAGACAAATTGTAACAAGACAGAAATACAGAAAGACAAGACAGTATGTGTGAGTCTTTGTTTGTGTGTCTATGTGTGTGTGTGTGTGTGTGTCTGCCATTGTGTATTAAATGGACATTTTATCTGAATACACGCAACACTGTGGGGAC
>JAUMTR010000017.1:10340225-10397921 GCA_032270685.1 Microctenopoma stevenorrisi
GGGAGCTAGCGCTGGGTGTCTGGCTCAGGGACACACCTGGTAGGGGATGGATTAGGAGTCAGACGGGGTTCGAACCTCTGACCTCCTACTTCCCAGTCTGACGCTTAACCCATTGAGCTACCAGGCCGATTTAAACTAATTATGTCAGAAAAAAGTCACATATAAAGCTGATCGATTTAACTAGATCGTCCTTAACAAACAATGAGTGAAGACATTTTGGGGCATTTTCTACCTTTACTGTTTATTTAAAGGAATAGATACAATTAATTAAAGATACTCACACCACAAAATCAAAATTAAAGCATGAGAATATCTATTGGAAAGATGAAAAACTGTCTCGTCTGGTGATCTAAGTATATCACCACATCCCCTAGGTCTTCCTCTTTTCATGGGTAAAAGGCGGGTAGCAGGGAAAGACAAATTAAATGTTTTAAATATTATTCACTGGCTTGGGTTGCATAGCGTAGCCTCCAGTCAGACAGCAGCCTTTGTCTAGTTGCATGTATAGCTAACATGTCCACATCCTTTTGTTAAAAACTGAGGCACACTGTTTAATATTGCTGATGTTGATGCAGGTGAGTGTCAGTGCCTTAGCAGTTAAGTGAGAATTAGTGTTTACACAGATGGTCCATTTAGTTTGGAACAGAAGGAGTATGGGAACCAAGGCTGTTCCTCTAAAACATTTATGGTAAATGGTGAATTAATGGTGCACAGTTTGTGATTTGATTGTTTAGAATCATCAGTAAAAACAGTGGTAAATGTGAAAGGATTCAGTACAGCTGAGATGTTTCACTGATTGTGTTTTATGCATGCAAATATAGTTGGGCTTTTTAGAAATTTCATACCCTGCCAGCGATGTAACATTAACACAGTTGCAGTGCATGGGTGCTGTAGCATGTTACAGTGTGATGCCTCTAAATGGTATCACATGTTCACATGTTCTCAGTGGCTGGATAGTTGTGAAATGACTGATGCAGCCTGTTTGTTAAAAGTAGCCTCCTTTCATTTCAGTTCAGTTAAATGCATTTCAGTTTATTTGTATAATGTCAATTCACAAAAAAACTCTAGTTGCTTTAGGCTTAAGACCACAGATTTATCAGGAACTGTTAATTTTAGACTGATTAATAGCACTTGGCTATGGTGGGATGTGCATGTTTGTGAGATTCAACCACTTAACGCCCCTAGAATTTATACATAAGGGAACCAGTTGTGCTTTTGTTGTGAAAGTTTAAATCACACATATATTATTTATTATTTCCAAGGGGAAGTGCATCTGTTGGTGTGTTGTCAAAGCAGTGTTGTACAGTGACACAAATTAAGTTGTAATGGACCAGGCTACATAACCTCTGATGCTAAAAACATCAATGGGCTATGCTTAATATCCTATGTGAACAAGGAAATGTCAATCACTGACATATAACAATGGAGAATATTATAACATGCAGTAGGTGACATTTCACTGTCGGGTGCAACATCATTTCTACACCCTGTGAGCAGCATGTTAACAGAGCAAATGATTTGATTCTGGGCATACATGCATACAGAGGAGGTATTCAGGTAGGACCCCTAAGTGAAAGAGCCCAGCAGACAATCACTACACAATGTATTGACTTAAAGCATAAAAACATAGTTTATATATAATTTCCATGACCTAAAATATGACCTGATCAGATTTTCCTATTAAGGGAACCAATTGTGTGTGTCAAAAGAATGTGAGCCTACTCTAGTTATTAGTAAACTAGTTATTAGTAAGAAGATTCTGATGTAGACTCTGACCGCTCAAATACAGAATGAACTCCTAATAGAAACTCAAGGTACTGTATATATTAACCATCTAAGAGTAAGAAATAGTAGTCATCTAATTTATACTAGTACGAGCATTTCTTTCCATTTTTTCGAAGAATTTACAATTAATGATAAACACAAAAGAAGAAAGTTTTACAAAAGATTTTAGTGTTTGGACTCCACCAGTCCTCTTCACCAACAATTTGAGAGCATTTGCCACCATTGATACCCTCTCCTGAAGTGATCAACCAGCAAAGATCTCACCAAAAACAAGGTATGGAATTTCAAAAGAACACTAAGACTGGGATTTCTGGAAAACCAAAGGCCTGTCTTGCAGTGGCTAATGTATCAATGTTGATCAACAGGGCACTGAACAACCATGCTACGCATGTCAGAGTTACAAAGAAGAATTTATTCCTTGCAGTAATGCAAAAAAGCCTACAAGCATTAAACAGAGTTTAAGCTATTGTGTAACAAAGCATCACCTAAAATTCCTTTAAGCCAATGTGCAGGGCTGATAAAAAGTGACAGTTTCGGGGAGGTTAGACCTAATCATGGACATAACCTCCAGCGTAACTTAAATCCTAAATCTATACTCTGGTCCAGATATAACAAATAATTAACAGTGCCTTGTTCACCACAAGTACTGTTGCCTTTGCAGCCAAACAGAAATTTATAAAGCACAAGCCCTGCAAAGCATACGCCTAATTATTCTCCACTGCACAAAGCTACTGTTGTCTTTGGTTGTAAACAGTGCAATCAGGGAGGCAGCAATGTGGAACGCATCAGAGGTTCCTCAGTCACAGACTCTCAGGTGAATTTGTATCTGTGTGTGATGGATTGAAATGAAGTGGGACATAGCCAGAAAATAGACTTCCGCTAAGGGCATGTGGACTTATATAATATAAATATATAATACAAATATAGAAAACAAGAATAAAATGTTACTAATGTTGCTTTAGATGAGAAACCTATATATTCCTAGGACATTTTCCCCAAATTGTTTCTATTGTATGTGCATTTACATCTAGACCAAACATTAACACAATAACAATAACACAAAACTTAGATTCTATGAATTTGATTCTGGTATTACAGACTGTAACACCAGTCATGGTCAGTGACTGTGCGGTTACGCTCTGACTTTACTCTGGCTAGTAAAGTAGTAGGAGGGGGGGGCGGGGGCAACTGTTTGGTTCACAAAAAAAACCCCTCAAAAGTGTAGTTACAAAGTGTAGTTACAAATCCAGGACCTTTTTTCTTGATATAACTTACATAGCAAACAAACCAATGCTGATGTTCTTGTTCTGATTAAGTGAAAAACAATCAACTCTATTCAACCTTTGAATGTTGCAATGGATGATACTGAATATAATCTCAATCAATAATATTAAATCAACAGTAAATCTGTTGGGCTATGAGCTTGCCTGAAAAAGAATTACTTAAACTTACAGTTTGCACGAGAGATCTGAGAATGTAGCTGGATCGAACAAAAACTTGAAGTACCACATCCATGTACCTACTGTCAGTTTATGTTGGTTTCATACTGAATCAAGACGATAGCTTGAAGTTGAATTAGAGACGGCAAAACAATTTACAAATCTGATCAGTGTTCCAGTTGTGAGTATCCTCAGGAGAAAAGTAATCACAAATACCAACAGATGAAGATCACAGTGCTTAGAATTGTAGACATAGCAACAAAACAATATTATTAATGTAGGTATATGTTATGCAATTGCAGCCAGATAAAAAAATTTAATTAGAAAACAACTCTGCTAATTTTTTCAACACCTAAAACAAATGGCACTAGTTATTATGTTATTCTGTTGTTGAGACTTATGTACCCACAACTGAAGGCAGCATGTTGTTCACTGTGATAAAGTTTGAACTTTCACCAAGGTAAATTAATCAGCCATAATTTAGTTTTTTTAGCTTAGCATAATATATTCCATCAAGGTGATATGCAGTGCTTGCTGTTTTATTGGAGCACTCTTTACAGTCAGACTACAGTAGGATGTGAACTAGTGTTTGAGCTGGTTTGAGGACGAATCTTGATTTAAAGTTTGAATGTAAGTGCTGTATGTATGGATTAATGTATGTATGGACTGTTGTAAAAGCTAATCCAGGTTGCTGACTGATGGTCATTACAAATTAGTAGAGGCTTTTGGTTTAGTGTTTGTATGTGGACTGTTGAAAATGTGATACATTTCGTTTATCCCTCAGGGAAAACTATAAAACACACATTTAATTTCTTTCCAGTGAAGGAGCATAGACTTGTGGCTATATTGCACTCAACCCACACACAACTGTAACACTTGCTTTCAAATGTATTTTTATTTAGTATGTATGTCTGACTATTTGTGTGCCACCACTGACCAGTGACACATATTTAGGAATGGTCAGACATATTAATGTTCTCTCTCCCTGCATCATACAAGGAAAAAACATGAGATTTCTTTCTGCATGAGGTACTTATTGATTGGCAGCATTAAAGCACAGAAAAAAAGAGATTGCATTAAAGTTTGATCAAAAGATTTTATAAGCTATTTATGAACACACGCAACCTTTTTAAGAAATACTCAAATATTGCAGAAATTTATCATACTATAGAAGGACAAGATCATATCTTTTTATATTTTTTATATTGGTGATTTAAAGGAATTTCTAATCATGACACATTTCATTGTATTGTATCGGTCATTCTGAAATAAATTATGAGCTAACATACATCTCCAAAATAAACACACTTAAAGATGACATTGTGTGCGTGTGTGTGTGTGTGTGTTTGTGTGTGTGTGTGTGTGTGTGTATATGTGTGGTTGTGAATACACCAAATAAATATTAAAGAAGCAAGGACAAAGTTTCCAAAAACCTGACCAACATACTAGAAGCCAACAATATTCAAACATGATAAAACACAAGTATCCTGTGATGTCAGGTCCACTGCTAGTGCTTTTTAAGACTGTTGTTTTTGTGCCATTGCAATGTGTTGAATTATTAATAGTAAGCAGTGGCTTTTTTTCCATGTCCATGCTTCCTGTAGACATGTACACAGCTTTACTCCGAACCCAGGCAGTTACTAGCTAAAATAAAACGTTGCTTTTGTGTGTGTTTTTCTTTTTAATCTCTTATCATGTGTGTCCAAACTCTGAAGCGTCGTTTTGCTATCTGATATTTTCTCTCAAACTCCCCAGCCACATCTCAGCCATACACACCTTCTGTCTTCACAGTTGTCTATCCCTAATAGGTTGACAGGTTTGTGGCAGAAGATGCAGGTTGATTTATTGGGTGCTTCAGGTTCTAGTGGTGCATGTCTGACTTGTATCTTCGTACAGAGACATTTACCTCTTTCTCAAGTGTCTCTGTAGCACATAACATACGCTAACCAAGGAATGCTATCACTTTTTTGCATTGTGAATAATATGAATTGCCTCAGTAGTTTAGACTATAGCAGACATCACAACCTGCAACACCATAAAGATCAGAGATAGAACTTTAGAAGCACTGCAAAATTACATGTACATTATTAAGACTAAACCTGATATTTTTAGATAGATAAATATTTAAGGAAGGTTTTCTTTTTTTTTCTACAGAAAAATACCTTTACAGACCCATGTTATAAAAAATAAGATCTATCAAACAACTCAAACCTAAGTATATGCTGATGGCTGAAGACCCTGTCTTTTCTATGGAATGTTTGGAAGTAGTATTCAGAGTCAACGGCATCTTTTTAGACAGAAACCTGACATTGCGGGAAGCTTAAGTGCTGCTCTGCGTTTTCTGGTTTTCATGCACAATGAGTCCTTGGGGCCCCAGCACTAAAAGCCATTAGCGCTCCCAGTGACGTAAAACTTGCATGAATCTATAAATCTTTCAAGGTAGTGGATTGAATTTGTACTCCTGATAAAGGATAGGTTTTGCCTGAACAGGACTGCAGCTGTGTCAAGTTGCCAAGAGTACAGGCTCTGATGGTTATTAAAGTAGTAAGAGAACATGGAAACTTCATTCTCTAAGGATTTGTTATTCAAACATTGCACAAGCCTTTTCAGTGGATAGATCTTTAGCAAAGAATGGAATCTATCCATTGTATCTTCTAAAATATTTAGATGTCACATTTTCGTTTGTAAGACAGTGTTTTTACAGCTGTTACCATTAGAAACATAAAAAAGAAAATACGGCAGACTGGCAAGTTCAATGGAATTATAAAAAATGTAAAAAAAAAACCAACTGCTCGTATTTCTGGCAGCGATGTTACACTTCCTGGTCATGTACAGTACATGCATTTTACTAAACTGTTTATCTTGTTTGACTAAACTGTCAGAAATCAAATCCCCACTCAGATCTCAAAGTGGACATACGTAGAAAGTGACAGTGTAGTTTCTGCCCAGCTGTGAAGGACAGTAGGAGGGGCAGACAAATAGGGAGGTGGGAATCCAATCGTGCAGCACAAGGGGAAATTATCTGACCAAGGTGCTGTCTTCAGCCACTAATTGATAAGAGCCTTCTATCTTTAGTAAGCAGCGACGTTTGGCTCAGGACATCAAAACCTTGGTTGTGGCTGAAAGGCTTGTTGTGTCTCATTCCCTCCTCATTGTAGTGCGTCAAGGGATAGCAAAAGTGAGGATGTCACCTTGCCAGGGGGTCACTTCTTCACTTTTCTGCCTGAAATGCTGGACTTGTTTTCACTCATGTGACCCTTTCTAATTTGTGTTATTTACATAATCAAATGTCTCTTTTCAATTTCATTTCATTGTTATTTAAGTGCAAAGAAGAGTAGACAGTTTATGACAAAGTGTTGTGAAAAACGGGTTCTGATTTTATAACCAGTAAAAGTATACCAGTATAACCAGTTTTTTTACTTATACATTTTGATATTTCACTTAAGACAATGTGTTTTGTGCCAATATAGGTAAGCAGTAATTTGATTTATTTACTTAATTTGTTCATGGAGCGCATCTTTTATGTGTTGATTAAACTTGCAGAACAAGCAAATACATAGTGTATGCACTAAAAGCAGATGCCTCACACAGTCAGGTAAAGTAATCTGTAAACCTGTTAAAGTTTCGGTTCAGTGGTCAACTCCACCAAAATTAATTCTAGTTCATATAAAGCCATGCACAGATGCTCTCAACCCACACAATACTCAGTTGACATACTCAGCCAGTATGATATGTTGGAAACTCGGCTGATGTAAATGAGTGACTGCTGAAGAGAAGACAAACATTTAAACAGATGGCACTCTCACTCAGTGCAATCCTTCTCTAAATGTCATAAAGGTTACATAGATTTGTCTTTTATAAACCCACTTATGCAAAAACTACAAAATGACAAATTCTGCACTTTGCTGTGTACTCTCCACACTTGAGCAAATTCTGCCAGTTCACTTAACATTTATTTAATCAATTAAATGTTTGAATTTGAGTCTTTTCCGTTGGTGCCACCATCAAGTCACAATTGTGGCTTGTTTACAAGAAATATATAAATCAAAGAACAGGTTGCTATGGAAGTACATTCATCCTCCTCCGAGAATGAACGCATTCCTTTCCGGACCCTCAATGAGTACTTTCTTGTATCATACTCAAAATGTCAGCTTTGCACATACAATATCAGCCAGATATATAAGCTGAATGACATGACAGTTCAGGGCATATTCATGCTCTGGAATTATGAAGACCCTTGAAATTTTAATGATGCTATGGCCATTAATAAAGTTCACCCCTTAGTACAAATCTTATGGTTTCAGCACTACTCAAAGAAAATGGCAAATTGTGTTCCATAGCTACACATGTAAACTATTAATATTGCTAATATATTATTTAAAGACTGCTAATAGGACAATTTTAGTCATGTCCACATGTAGATGAACAATACTGTTTAGTAAAATGTATTGTCAAAGGCGACCTGGTAGCTCAGTGGTTAATGCAGAGGGCTGGATCAATTCCCAGCATATTGACCCAGACCACCCCCCATACCAGGTGTGTTCCTGAGCAAGACACCCAGCGCTGTGTGTGGACTTGAGTCTCACATCTATGTTTTTGTACCTCACAAAGTATAAGCCTATGCTTCAGTATCAGGGTCTTTATCTTGGTTAACATTATCAACACATACAGTATACACCAAAAATCTGACATTTCAAAATGTAAACTATACCTTTGTTTAATGTACCCAGTCCTCCATCAGTGACAATAATACAAGCTACAGTTTGATGCTAAGTGCTGCAAAGAAAGGGCCATGGCAGTGATTAGCCACAGATGCCCAAGAGCCCAGAAGTAAGGGCAGGTTGGAAACTGACCTCAATTAGACTGTATAGTCTGCTTTCACTTTTTGCACACTGTATCATGTAAATCAAATTTGAAATGTGTGCCTTGCAAACAACATTTCTTTTTTCAACACTCTTTCTCCTCTCTGCCAAAGTAACTACCAACTATTCAGAAACAACTATTCAAGTCAAATTTATAAGGTAATTCCAATTTTTTAAATGAACTCTCAGTCAGAATATCTAAACTTTCGAAATCTGCAGTGTTGTGTAGTTTTATTTATTTTTTTTTCTATGCAGTGCAAACTTTATATGGGTTGATTTAGAATCCAGTGTAAGCAATTATGTCATTTTATTGTAGTTTGGATAACGTGTGGACACAAATTTACAATTTTGCATGCTAAGGTCACACATAAAAAAAGTAACATCCATTGTTTATCAAAACAATAGAAAATATATGTATATATATCACCAGACTGGCAATCTCATTCTCAGTCCTTGTCCTTCACTATCCTTCACTGCACTCCCACTTCCTCCTATTACTCCACCATGATTAATGTGCCGTCACCGTCAACAACATACACCACAAGTTGCATATCTAATACAAAAACACTCAATGAGCCTTCTTCGATGGATTTGAGGGTCTGATGAAGTTTAAGTTTTCATCACCACAAATGCTTTGTGTCCTTTTGAGGCTACTTAAAGCAGAGACAGACTAAATGATAGGCTTAACAGAACCACAGACTACTTTTCACCAGGTGTGAAGTGGCCATTTTCTAGCAGGCCAGCCTGTCTCAACTTGCAAGGTCTGGCCTGCATTGTCACTCAAATCTCTACATATTACGCAGCTTTTACACACATTAAGCAGAATATAGTATTTTGGACTGACATGTTAGTGTTTCTACAACAATTATTTTGCTAAATTTAATAATTAGTGCCAAGGCACACAGGAACAGTTCTTGTGGCATATGGTGGCTATTCTAATTTTTACACTAATCACACCATTCAGTATCAAAATCAGAAAGGCTTCCTATGGAAATTATGAAACAACCTTTCTAATGGATGACCAGTAACCTTAGGGTGCATTGTCACCCTGCAGATCCCAGATACCACTCCCATCAGAACATAATAGTCATCAGATTCCCACACTTTAGGTCAAACATTCCAGATTCACTTGTTTTATTAAATCTTAATTTGTACAGCAACAGTTTATGTAATTTAAACTGTGCACATCTCACAACCTTTTTAAATGAACGTCTGTTTTTTTATATTGCAGAGTGAATGGAGAGAAGGGGGGGGAGATGGAGAAAGAGAGATGCATTGATTCAGGATTTTCCCAGGAGTTGGGGGGGGACAAATAGGCTTCAAAAGGAATATGGAAAAAAATACTGATTTTAGACATACTCTAAATTCAACTTAGTTCAATAAAGGTCAAAGATATTCCCCTGAGCGGTATATTCGGGTAGTGGGAAGGGAAGACCATTTGGTGTTATGTTAAGGTACACATTTGCTACATTATCACTGCATGTGATAATTTTAAATAATAATCCTGCATCCCAGTACAATGCTGGCTAGTTTAGTTTGGTGTTAAAAACTGTTATATATGTAGTCAAACCTTTCAGGTGATAATCACACTAAACAAATAAGCACATTAGTTTTCAATATTATTTGGCCATAAACTTGTTGTGACTTATTTCAGTTGTCAAGTTGAGGATGCTTGGCAGTAAAATCGTGGACTGCTTTTTGTCGCCAATTAGACATCAAATTCCAGGGATTCACTATTATCTTGTGGCCTTCTCTTTCTTTTCACATCCACAAAACCCCAAACCTCAGCTTCACTTTCACAGTCACCTTCCTTGTTCCAAAGCATGATAAAATGAATGTGAGCCAGCCAGTCTAACTTCTCAGACAGCATAAAACCTAAATCGCTCAAGTAAAATACACGAGGACCTCACAGAGTTACATTCTCCTCTGAAACCATTTTTTTCAAGACTTGATCGAAATTCACTAGCACACAAATACTGCTACAATTTTCACAGATGCTTGCATTAGTATTCTGTGGGGATGTATTCCACTGACATGTAATACATCATAGTCACCAGGAGGCACTTCCACTGCAGAGTTGACATGCAAATATGGGCAGAGCATGTTTCAATGTTTTTTGCTATACTCTTTATCCTAAAAATGTCCTCTCATGTTTTAGGAAAGGCACAAGTGCATGTGTGAAAGTGCTGCCACATGCTGCATTAAAACACACAGTGGTATAGTAAATGCATTCCACACACTACTAACCCACACCTGCCACCACACTCTCACACTAACATGCTGCACATCCAGGTCATAGAGCCTTTGTATCATGGAATATTTGTAAAATGTGATATACAGGGAGATGGGCCAGAGTAAGTGCGTGTGTGCATGTTTAGGGACAGGAATGTTCTCACCTTGAACAGTGAGCCGGGCAGGAAGCCTGAATGCCCTTGACTAACCTTGTAGGTTTTACTGTGGTTTTATGAGAGGGTATAAATCATCGTGATGTATAAAAAAAATCTGCGGTTTTACAATGTGCAGCCAGATTGACAAAGCAAATGTGCACCCCTATAACAAAGTCTATTACAAATTCTGCTTGGAACACACTGAGTACTGAAATTCAATATAACTTAAAATAATGAAAGGATGTTCGTGTTGTCTTGTGTCAGTCAGAATGGAGAAACAATGAGAAATATTTTCACTGGACACATTAAAATGAATTACTGTTGTGGGGAACATATCCAGAGTAGACTGTTCTACTTGCAGGTGAATGGAAAATACACAAATTATCATATTGATTGCTTTTCATTTCATTGAGGAGATTTCCATCTTTATTTCATAAAATGTGTACATACAAAAAAAGGGTGGAAAGAAGCAGGGTTAATGGCATCCACTGAGAGAAGCTCTGTCTGTGTACACACTTTTCAACAGAAACCCAAAAGGAGCAGCTCTCTACCACTGCTCTTTACAGTTTAAACAGCTCAGACCCAAACCTCTTCACTCAACGGCACATTTGCTTGCTATGGTACCCACTCATTTATTCATGTATTCATATGTTTATAACAACTTGGTGGCTTGCTTTGCCATTTTCTCCTAATAATGATGAGGGAATGCACATCCACAGTGGAATGGAAATAATCATAAATCCCCAGAAAACTCAGACACACATTTATTTTTGTGTGTGAGATAGAGAATAGACAGAGGAAGAGGTGAGAATGGGACAAATTTAGCCTGTTTCACATATACTACCAGTCAAATATTTGGACACGCATAGGAATTGCCAATTTTTTTTGTTTTTTATTTCATGAAATATACATCTGTCTTCAGTTGTGTTGTGCTTTTCTAATTATCAGTTATCTGTAAATTAGTAAATTAGCATTAGCAAACATAACATTTTCTTGAAAGACAACTAAACTAAAGAAAACTAAAATCAACTTCATATTAAATGAACCTCGTGGTGTCCTGGCAACATGCTCAAACATACAAAAAATGCAGCATGAACACACAGAGATATGAAGGGCGTTTTGAAGGAAAGACAAAAAAGTGATTCCCTAATGTTGGTTAGCCCTAGGTTAAATGCTTATATAGATAAGTTGATGCATGTAGCTGATATTTGTTCCCTAGTTTTTGTGCATTCATAATATATTACTTGAATACTGCAGAACGTAACGTGTAACGTGTAACCTCAGCCTCAAAGAATCTCCGTTTCCAACACTAGTGGGCAGTCACATTCTACACAGACCCATCTTGTGCTTTACCTGAACACTAGCTTGTTGCACACACCCATGCACATGTATTTTGAAGACCCTTGTCTTCCTCCCACTGTCTCTTTTGCATTTTCTCCTCAGCTTTTCACCAACCCAGTTGTATAGTAAAAGAGCAGGTGCAGCCACCAATCTGCCAAGCAGGGCAATCAACAGGCAGTTGAGGTAAAATGTCATCCTGATGAAGACTGGGAAAATGGGCTTTTAATTAATGTTTTGATTTTGATTAGTATATCACTCTTGAGAAAAAATTATTGGTCCGAGTGGCATTTAAATGAGGGGGTTACAGCCACTGAATGACCATTCAAAGTCATCATGACATTTATTGGGTATTAATTATGTGACAAAGAGGAGGAACGGGGAGGAGGAGGAAAGGCAGCAAACAAATGCCCTACCCAAATGTGAGAGAGGGAACACAAGGATTGATGACATCAGTGCATTTAGATTTATGAGTAATGTGTCCAGGGCGTCACTAGCATTAAAAGACAAGGGGGGCTAAGCCCCCAGGGTTCTAGGAGGGAGTACAACATTCTAGTACAAAATTCTCACCAAAGCCTAAACAGACTACATTAATTAGCAATAATTTCTGCTGTTATCAAATTTTCCTTCAGGAACATCCCCTGTCTTTGTATTCTTCACTCTTTAGTCTCTTTTGTTTCTTACATTTCAGTCAAGATGTTCTAGGATGTAATGTAGACCCATGTTGACCACATCCTCCCCAGACCTGTTTGCCCTATAGGCAAACTGCAGGGGGTCCAGCAGAGGGTCTGTGATCTTTTTGAGGTGGGAGAGCAGTAGATGTTCGAATGATTTCATGACCACAGACGTCAGAGCGATCGGGTCCTGTTAGGGGCTGAGATTATGGTGGTGAAAACAGGAGCTAGTTGTTCAGCACAGACTTTTAGGCAGGAGGGGCTCACATAATGGTGCAGTGCAATAATTAGTTTATTCATTAAACAGCATTATGCAGCACCAATATTCTGTCAACATACAAGAAGAAAGCTGTGTAGCTGGAGTGGAACTAGGTCTACATTTGTCAGGTCAACATTATTAGCTTTTCTTTCACTTAAGGCAGGGTTTTTTTTTCTCAACTTATCCCCTGACATAAATAATACATTTTTAAAACCAAAGCTGGGGGGCTGACTTATAGGGCGGAAACAAGTAATATTAAACAATTGCCAATGCCCATGAATGTGTGTTAGTGGAAAAATAAAAGTGTACTTATGGGCAAAGACGTTTAGCGTTTTAGCTTGTTTCTGCAGTGGAGATAACATTTGTCTGCAATCAGTGCTGCAATTTGATATTTTGTTGTTGATCATGAAATGTTACTACTACAAGTGAGGTGGAAATATAATATAACTGATTGCCAACATAAGTGCATGTCAATTAGGGAGTTGTTGAAAGACGGTTTAGCACTGACCTGAGCATTTCTAGGGAGCCCAGGAGGTGCCACGGAGGAGAGAAAAATATAGAGTTTAGAAAAAAAATTTACATTTTGCTATTTAAATATAGCAATGTTGCCCCCACCTTACTGCCCAGACTCAAAGCTCAGGTGAGTTGCCAGGTAGAGTGCTGTGGAAAAGTATTTGCTTCCTCATAAACCTAATAACTGGTTGTGCAACCCTTGATGGCAACAACATTTTGGTCCAGATCTGTAGCAGCCCGAGACCATCACACTTCCACCATCATGTTAGACTCTTTGTATGATGTTCTCATTTAATACTGTTAGTTTTAGGCTATATGTAGAAGAATGCACAGACTCCATTAGGTTTAAATATTGTCTCGTCAATCCACAGATTATTTGAGATGAGCCTTTGTGTTATTTTTGGCCAGTGGTTTTCACCTCGGAATTCTCTCATAAATACACATTTTTTATGAACAATGACCTTAAGTGAGGTTGGCCGGCCACTCCTGGGAATGTTTACCAGAGTTTCAAGTTTTGTAACCCTTTCCAGGCTGATACACCGCCGTCAGTTACTTTGCTTCTTCTTTGTTCTTGAATTTTTGTGGATTGCAGCATATTGTGTTGCTTTTTTAAATATTATAGGTGTGCTATACTTTGTCAAACAGCTTATATTCAAGTAAATTCTTGATTTAACAGGTTTGGCAGCTTTTAAAAAAATGTTCACAAAAGACACAACACTAACTTCTCAGTGAAAGAATAAGGCAAGTCCATTGAGATGCTCAGTTCTCCTGAATACAGAAGACTACCACCACAAGGTAAATAGCCTTTTGAGTGACACTCCGACATATGAGGCTCTTAGGAGGGACCCTACCAGCAGCTATACCCCTATACTACCGCCTGTACCCTGGTGAAACTACACCATGCATCGCTGGACTCCCAAGAAAGGAACACCATTCAGACACATCATCAGCAGCATAAATTTGGTCACGTAAAATATTGCCAAGCAGTTGGACAGCATTCTAGCTCCTCTGTTTGGAAACACGATTCATCATGTCAACGACTCACAGGACTTTGTTAACAAGGTCCAAAAACTTAAACTAGACACCGATTACACTATAGTTTCATATGACGTCACCACTCTTTACAAGGTGAAAAAATGTATCTTGAAAAGAAAAACAACAAAGTCCTCAGATCCAAATAAACTTGTACATTCCAAAACTCCAGCAATATTGGTTGGTTTTCTAAAAACAAATGAACAATCTGACAGTTAAACGGTCAAAAAAGCTGTGTTGGGCCAAGACGACTTCCTTCCTTTACATTACTGACTTATGTACAGACTTTTCTATCGCTATATATCATATAGTGACACTAGAAGGCATCCTTCACTGTTCATAATATTAAACAACATGATTATCTCACTGCTCCAAAACAAACAACCCTTACTCTTAACACTCTTAAACTTGTACAACACGTGACAAAGACATCTGGTTTTTACATTCCCAGCCCCATAATTGACCAAAGATGTTAATTATCCACACGTAAATTCAACACAAACAGAACAGTCATGTCACGTTAATGTCCTTTCATGCATCTGCTTTGTTAGTAGTTTGTTAATAGTTGTGATGTTGTGAAGTTGTTGTGATGATTCTGGCATCAATGATAGCTTGTGGCAAGTCTGCCATTTTTTGCTCGCTGATCTTCCCATGTACTCTGTTGCACTTACTAGGCAGCCAGTATTTATGTCGTAGTTGAGACAACATGTACTTCTTGACACTGTGTCCTGACCTTATGAATGTCCTGGAGAATCAGGCTCGTGATATTTAAGATTCATTCAAGATTCAAAACATTTTATTAATCTGAGAGGGAAATTGTTTTGCCTAGTTACTGCTGCTCTCATTTAAAAAAAGATTAGAAGACCCACAACCATAATAAGCATCAACGGAATATAAAGAGAAAGAGAAACGAGGTTTACAAAAAATCAGTGCGCTCCTTATTAAAACAGTGGCCACAAATCAGAGAAAAGGAGGGACTCTTCTTTCGTGTTATCGAGGATTCCCATTTGGGACAATGCCACCAGCTGTTGTTGCCGGTCTGCCTGAATGAACAGGTGCTCAAAAGCGTGCATGACGCGATGGGGAATCAGGGCATAGAGTGCACATAAGGTCTGTTGAGACAACGTTGATCCGGGGAGGAATGCACAAGGATGTGGAGCAGTGGGTCAAAAGGTGCCAGAGGTGTGTGTTGAAAAAAATGCCACGGCCCAAGATTCAGGCACCCCAAGTTCCATTCTTGGCCACCCGCCCTTTTGAGGTGGTAGCCATGGCCTACACAACACTTAATTGAGCCACTGACGGCCGTGAAAATGTGCTTGTGATAACAGATGTTTTTACTAAGTTTAGCCAAGCCTTTGCCACCCGTGACCAGAAAGCTGAAACCATTGCCAGGGTTATCCTGAAAGAGTGGTTTATGAGGTATGGAGTACCGGAATGTCTGCACTCTAACCAGGGCAGAAATTTTGAGAGTGCTTTAGGCCATCGGTCCCCAACCTTTTTTGCCCCATGGATCGGTTTAATGTCAGACAATATCTTCACAGACCGGCCTTTAAGGCGTGGCGGATAAATACAACAAAATAATAAATATGACCTGCATGAAAACTGTGGTATTTTCTAAAAATAAACACGAATTATGACATGAGCAACGTCCTCTCTGCACGCAACGCTCTCCGGTCGCTATGGTAACGTTAAAATGTGCCTTCAAAATAAGATACACCGCACATACAAAGTGCATGAAAGAGCCGACTCACCACAATGTTGAATCAGTGGGAGCCCTGAGCTTGTTTTTCTGCAACCAGGCGGTCCCATCCAGGATGATAGGAGATAATAAAAAGAATGGGAGAAAAAAGCATTGGCCTGAGTATCTACCAGAGCTTGTATATGCTGATAATGTCACACCCCATTCGACCACTGGATACTCTCCCTACTACTGGCTGTTCGGAGACCACCCACATCTTCCAAATGATCCCCTGCTAGGCCGAGAGCAAGAGATGGATGGCCGGACTGATTGGTTGGCTGCCCACCAGGCCTGCTCCGGGATGCACACGAAAAAGCAAGACATTGCGCAGAATGGAGGGCAGGGGAAAGAGGTACCAAACAACAAGAGAAGGTGTATTGTCCACTGGTGGCAGTGGGCCAGCGGGTATACCTCCACCATAGGCCACCGGGGCGGAATAAAATCCAGGATGCCTGGGCAGCCACTGTATTTGAAAGTCGTCGTTGTCCAATGGACCTCATATGCAGTGGAGCCGTTGGAGGGGGTCGAGTGAGAAGGGTGCATAGATCCAATTTGCGACCCTGTGTGGAGCCTGTGACTATACAGAGACATAGTCCTGCAAATCAGCCTGTCATAGATTCAGAGTCAGAGGTTGAGTTCGGGGAACCGGAATTTGTAGTAGTGGAAGGGGTCTGGGGCAACCATTCTCCTTCCACGCAGGAGTCAGAGGGCTACGGCGGGTGTACACAAAAACCTGTTTAACCTGCCAAGGTCCACGTGCAACGTGGAGTCTATTTCTTCCTTGAAGAGGTGGTGTAGGTCACCGAGGAAGTTGACTCTTAGCAGGGGAGAGTGTAACCAAGTGAAAAGTAGAGAGGAAATACGTGCAGGCTGTGAGTGGTGAGAGAGCGGGAGATGGGACTCACGCGAGGGACTTAGCAGTGCGGATGTTAGTGATTTGTTCCGTTAGTGCGGAAGGCGAAACCACTCAGTTGTTCCAAAACTCTGGAGGTGTGGTGTCATGCGGTCTTTTCGGTTCGCTGAAGATAACTGTACAGCGTAAGTTGAAAGCAAACGACAATTATTTACTAGTAGCTAGCATGTCTGTTCTCAAGTTTGCTAGCGTGGTATTCGCTGTTTGATATGATTACGCACACACGAGCTGGTTAACTGGTAATTAATCAGTTCTGAAATGGTGGATATATTTATATATATTTGGTTGTTTCTGTTTGACACAGAGGGGAGTTAGTGCACAGAGCAGGTGTTGAGGCGTGCGTTGGCTAGCGCAACAGATACCCTCTGGAATAGGAGTGAGTAAATGTTTCATCGTGAGAATCTGAGTTCATATATGTGTGTCAGATGTGTATTGGAAAGCTGACATTGTTTAATTTTATTTCAAATGTTCTTTTGTTTGTGTAGATACTAAGCTACTACTGTTGTCTTTTGGCACTCACAAATAAACTGAGAAAAACTTGTACTTGTATGTACAAACGGTTCAAAATCTCCAAACCTAATAAATTAATGCTGTGTCCGGTGGGTGCAGTCGGGGATAAATTACCCACAACAAAATAATAATAATTGTGTGTGCCTTCTGTTTTGAATCAAATGGGTCACACAGATAAAACGTAGGACATCATTGTGGTACTGTCTGTCCTGCAGGTCAAGATGGTTTAGCATTTTGTCCATCCAAACAGCTACCACAGCAGCTGTGAGATCCATTCTGGATATTGTTATCTGTTTTATAGGAGAGACTCATGCTTTTCCCCCTATGATACCCCAGTGGGATGGTCCTGCCTTGTTTACAATACTAAGAAAGGAGCCTATGCTATATCCCAACTCACTTGTGTCAGAGAAGTGATGCAGGTGCACAGAAACAATGGGTTCAAAGTTAGATGGCTTGACACATCTTTTCACACTGAAGTCTGAGAGTAGAAGAAGTTCATCTAACCATCTTTTTAACTTGTGTCCAAATTCCTCTGGAACCTCTTTATCCCATCTAAGTTTAGCCTTGCACATTTGCTGTAGAAGCGTTTTTGGGAGGAGTGTGAGTAGCGCAAGGAAACCAAGTGGGTCGTAAATTGAGCTCACTGCGGACAAGATACCACGCTGTAGAAATGGCTTCTTATTCAAACTGATGGTAAACACAGAGGTGTCTTTCCCAGACTCCAAGCACTCATTCCATGGGCAAAGCATCATAATTTAAATCCAAGATCCTTTGTTCTTTCAGCTTCTGGAATTGAGGTCAAAAGCATACAACTGTTACTTGCCCACTATTAAACGAAGTCCTTCACTAGCACACAATGAGGTTCAAATCTTTGGCTCAAGCGACAGCCTTCTTCTCTCATCAACATAAAAGTTTTTTAGCACGGTGTCCACTGTTTCTGAAGCTGACCTGCTATGATTGTCCTCTGCTGTCTTCCTTAGTGTAAATGTTGCACAGTTTGGTGAGGATGTTGCTCCAAAAAGATGCACAATCATCTTGTTCTCTGCCAGGCTTTGTGTTAGGTCTCCTTGGGGCCACCATAAGAAATGCAGAACTTCAGTGTCTTCATCTGCTACCCTAACCTGATGGTACATTGCCTCAATGTCTGCTGTCGCTGCAACCTCGTCTTGTCTAAACCGTTGTCTCACCAGTACGTGAGTTTGTTAGGCCTGGACCCTGTAACCGTACGTCATTTAGGGATGTGCCTTGTTAGGTTGCGGCACAATCAAAAACCACATGTAATTTCTTCTTTTAAGATGGTACACCCCATGATGAGGGATATACCACACTCTGGTATCTTCAATCTTTCTGGTCCTGGTGTAGCTAAAATACTTTCATCGCATAGCCTTTCTTTAGCATGTTATGGATGAAAGCCTTGTATTCCTTATAGAATTCTGCATGTTTTACGAACTTCCTCTTCAGATTTAATGCTCGTTGTTCAGTCACACAAACTGATTTTGACAGTCAGATTAATGTAGTAGTGACTGTTTGTTTTTCTGCCTATCACATTCAGTTGTCTGGCTAACTCTTCCGTACAAAATGTGCCTGAGTGGCCTGGGTCCATGAAGGCATATGTCTGAATAATTTTGGAATTTTTCTTTGACTTAATCTGAACAGGAACAATGCCGAGAACGCTGTCACCATCTTTGGCCCCTCTGGATGTGGTGTGTTTTGTATGCAGTGCTACAAGTGCGCTAGACATTGCCGGTGTCTTCGCTGTTTGAGGTCCTAGCTTTACTGTCTTCTGGATTTTTTATGGTGCAGTTTTTGACAGCATACTCAGCATAATATTTTTCTTTTACTGTCCTTGCTGAGATGCCCTTGAACCAAACAACCAAAGCAAAGCCCAGACTAAATCAAAAAGTTAATTCTGTCTTTGTGAGGTTTTTCTCTAATATATTCTTTTTAAAGAACAGACATGGTTTAGAAAAGGCAACACCATGAGAAGCTCCTTTACTGTGCCCAGTAGGCTCCTCTGTACAAGTCACTGCGGCAAGACTGCTTCTTTTGTGTTCATCTCTCTTTGCACCTTTTCCTGACATTTTTATCTTTTCCTTTTGGTCCAGTGGCAGAGGATCTTTTATGTCACCAAACAATGGGTCTAACATCACTTTGGCTTGCTTATCAAGAAAGCTTACTAAGTCGGAGAGTCTGGCCCTTCTTTGATTTCTCCCTTGAATTTCAAACGCAGCTGATCTCTATTTTTCACAAATCCTAAACGGCAATTTTGAGACTATGGTTCTCATGTTGACTGGATTGTCCATGTAATCCAAGTAGTCAATGTCATCCATGGCATTATGACAAGCTTGTAAACTTTTTAATGGGAATTGATCCTACTATTTTTGCATCCCAGCCCTCTGCCTTAACCACTGAGCTACCAGGATTGCAGTTTTGTCGTTTACAAATGTTTAGACAAGGTTGCAAAATTACTATCTTTAATCAATATTTATATGATTTTTTTGTGTTTCTGTAATATGCTCTCAAATTTCTCTTTACAAATTTAAAGGTTAGAGCACTGATTTATGGATGGATTCTAACATTTCACTAGATCTCTTCCATCTCACTTTCATCTTTGCCTTCAGATTCAGGTAGATTTTAGATTTGCCATGGTCTGCAGATGTGGTTGATTGTCAACTCTGAATCACTCATAATCAGACTTGGTTGGTATTTTGTTTTTTGAAGCCCTGTTTTTCTTCTAAACTTAAATTTTGTAATGCATACATTCAAGTCTAATCTTAATCTTAATGTATCTTAACTGAACACACAGTATTCTTTGAAACCACAACTAGACATTATTGTGCGTTATTGCTATTCTTTCAGTATTGCACAGACCTTAAAGTTCTTTCACCTAATGCCACTATGAGCAGAGTTTAATTAAATAAAAAAAATTAAAGTGACATGTTTTATTGGTTGTAATATCTGTAGAGAAAATGGTTGTTCAAATAAATAAAAGCCCTGTTGTGTTGTTCTTTCTTGCAATAAGTATTGGTTAAGCAACAGTGTCAGTTTTGAAACAAATAATACTTACTGGATGATAGGACAGACAAAATGCATGTAATTGTTATAAAACTCTAAGTATTTAAATTAATAGATTATTATTATTCAACAGCAAGACTGGAATATTACCAAAAACTTTGCAAATGCTAAAATAAAACAATAAGGGGATTAAAACAAGTCTTTTACTATTATGACTAACCTTTCTTTAACACTGCATACTTTAAATAGACTCTGCTAATCTACAGTGGCAAATTTCTATGTGTGTTTTCTTGGGTACCTTGAGGAAGGGGTACTGCTTTCTGGTCTGCGAAGCAATGATAAATCGCTAGTCAGGTTAAGATGAAAGCCTGTGGGCCAAACTGCTTCAAAGTGTGGCCTCCATAAGTCGCCAGCTTATCTTAAAAGGACTGCAACAGTTCTCAAAAACCAGACTGTTCTGAGTCTGATTGCATTTCAGTTGTGCTTCTACCTGAGGTTTGTTGTGGTGTATTTCTGTTTAACATCACAAGCATCGCTTTTCTCATAATATCATCCAAAGATCTTTCTATTAGACAGCGATGGTTCTGACAGTAAGATACTGTAGGTCTTAATAAATACAACGTTTACACAAGCAGGTCTGATCAACTGCGTTTCAATTAATGTATTTATTATCAATTTATTTAGGTGATGTCATTTTTCATGGACCAAGATATATCACAAATCTTGGTATGTAGGTAAATTAAACGGAATTTGGAATATAGATGTTCACAGCAAAAGCCATTTAAAGTTACCTTTCTTTTAGAACAGGTTTATAACTTAACAAATTAAACATCCTCATGTTTTTATCTGGTCTCATTTCAGTCTGTAGATCAGGGGTGTCCAAACTTTATTAGAGGGTGTCAGATTTGCTAATGTGAAGAATAACAATGAAACCATACCTAAACCTCACAGGATTAAACATCTGAAAAAAAGTGATTGTCACTGCACAGTTGGGCATCCCATTTATTTATTTGTCTCAGCTTGGATACGAACCCAGACCTCTGCTGTCAGAGAGCATCTCCTTACGAGCTGAGCTAGCGAGGAAGGCATGTAGTTGATCATATAGTCGTGTTTCAAATGTGTGAGTGCAACAGTATATGGTGGGCTGGTCTGGGCCAAATTACCGTATTTTACTGCCGTTTTTTTTTTTTGTTTCAGGTTGCCACCTGCCATAAATAATACATTTTAAAACTGACGCTAATCTGTACAATACTATAACCTGCTCCACAAAGTTGCATTTTCAATTCTCTTTTGCTGTCTGTATTGTGCACAGTCGCGTTCAACCCTAATGCACACACAGAGATAAGTAAGCACATACACAACAGCAGACAGAAATGTCTGTCACCTGAAAAACACAAAAATATCTGTGTTTCCTAAATGCCCCACACTCCCACAGTGTTAACTAAGGGGGACACTAAATTTACGTGGGATCTACGTGGATTTGTTTTGTTTTTTGTTTTTGTGTCTACATACCAGAAGGGGTACGCGTACATTGAGAAAGAGTGCACTAGCCTAAATAGAACTCTTGTCCCAGGTTCAAAACCCTGTTTGACTCCTAGTCCATCCCCTACCAGGTGAGTCCTTGAGTCAGACACAGTGCTAGCTCCCTGTAAGTTGCTTCGGATAAAAGCGTCTGCAAAGTAAAGTACTAACAAATAAGTAGCTAATTTGTATATTTTTTTTACATTTTGAGAGGAAGCACCTCTTACTTTAAATATGTCTATATAACAACCATCATCCATCCTTCACTTTCTAATTGCAGTTACCGAATTTAATATTGTTTTTTATCCCAGGTGAATCAGTTAGATATCATTTGTCCTGCAAACATAGTGCCATTTTCATTTTCTGGGATTGCATGATGTTACTGTAGAACTCTAGTGGCTATTTTCCTGCTTTTCTATTTACACGACTTAGGAGTCAAACTAAGCGCCAATTTTGTGATTGTCACTTTACATTTTTAGATTTTGCTTTTCCATTTCCCATTTTTTTCGGTTTTAACTAACTTCACAAAATACTTGGACAGGTAGACAATATGTCAGCATAAGAGGTTACAAATGTATTTCTATTGTAGTTTTCTCTTAATTAAGACATTTAAAAAATACCTTCTCTGCAAGGGTCGAATGCTGTGTCTTCTCTTCGTCTTTTTTGTCACAAAATTGCCTGGCAGACCATGAATGACCCAGCTCATTTTCTTTAAAGGACTTAATGACTTTTTAATGAACAAATTGGACATTTGTGTCATTGAGCTCATACCTTTTTCATTTGTCACATATGTGTTGTAGCAGAATGATCGTTTTGCTTTTCTTTATGATATAACCTAATATTCCTCTGAGTATTAATCTGTATCTTTTTTTTTGTTTTTAGATAACATATTTGTTTTTTGGTCACAAAACAACACAGATTGGTTGTCAACACAGAACACAAATTTCAACTTAGTCGAAGAAAGGGTGGATCATGATTTTTGTTTTTTTCTTTGTAGTCCAAACCATCCAACACAAGCTCAATCCAATGATGTTTAAATATTTAAACCCTGCTATTTCAAGTGGGCACTTACATGTACTACAGGAGGTCACATATCAGAAAAGCATCAATAAAAAGTAGTTAAAAAACAAACAACTGATACTGCTGATTTTTTATAAGAACAGTGTTGTTGCAAAGCAGAAAAAGACTCACTAAGCCATATTCAAAAGAACATATTTTAACATTGGTTAGAGTGTGTTGTTTCAAGTGCTCAATATGCACACAATCGAGTCTAGTTGGAGGAGCAGTGTGTGTATAATGAATTGGTCTTTTTTCTGTCATTTCTATTATTGTGGTCTTAGTTGTTTCAGCAAGAAACAAGATATATGTCAGAATGGCATAGTTAAATACAATACCCTCTAGCAAACACATAAATAATTCAATAAATCACAAACCATAACCTTTTACTAAATCAAACGTTTCTGTTTGAAACTCCAAGGCCATTTCTGACGTCAAGAGTTTTCTCTGTGACCGGCTGGCCAGTTTGCTAACTGACGTTGAGCTAACTCAGTGGTTTTCAATTATTTTCTGTTGTGGGGAAAAAAATGCAGATTGAAATCTGATATAGAACAAGGTAATATTAGATTATTATATTAATAATTTTTATTATATATCAATTATCGACTTCAAAATATCTGCACTATCTTAAAATTGGTTCCCATTCAAGTCAATAGGACATACTGACTAGTCAAAAAGACGTAGTAGATATGTCCAATTCGACTTTTGACTAGTCACAATTAAATTGCAGATATTTTAAAGTCCACTTTTGATTAGTCACATTGTAATTCTGACTATTTAAAATGCATTTCTAGATATCTGAAATAAAATTATTATTAGGATATTCGAGTAAAGACTGTAAAATGTTAAAAGTGCTTGCCGTAGTGTCCCCTCTTTCTCCGTTTGTTTCATTTTGGCTTTATAAGAATTGTTGAATCATTCTGTTAATCGCTAGGAACATCCATCTCTGTCTGTTTTCAAAATGCATGAGGTCATCATAGACTCAGATCCATTGAAAGGTTTCCAGCACTTAAAATCAATTCTTTACTTTACTTTACTTGGCAGACGCTTTTACCCAAAGCGACTTACAAGGCGCTAGCGCTGGGTGTCTGGCTCAGGGACACACCTGGTAGGAGATGGATTAGGAGTCAGACGGGATTCAAACCCACAACCTCCTGCTTCCCAGTCTGACGCCTAACCCTCTGAGCTACCAGGCCGCTGGTAGCTTCTTCAAGACTTCAGGGTGTTCAGGAAATATGTTTGTGTGTGTGTTGGATTAACTGGTTTTTAGCGTGCTTCATAAATCCCCAAATTTTCAGGTAAGTTGTCAGATAAAGATTTCCTTCTTGCACACACAAGACTCTTAAGTAAGCATAGACTTATCTTAACCCACTCATTGTGTGAGCTCTGCTGTAGTTGCTGGAGTTTTAGCCGTTGTCTACAAGCATAACACAATATGCCTCTTAATTGTCTTATTTTATTTTTTTACATAGTTGTCACATTTAAATGTTTCCTATTATCAAATGAGATTTAATATTACACAAAAATAAACTCCGTAAAAACTAAATACAGTTTTTAGTTCTATTACTGACCAACCCTGCCTGGCCCTGATTGTGCCACACTTGGCAGTAAGAACTGCAGTCAAATGTGTCTTTCACATTGGTGTGGAACATTTTTGGCTCATTGTTCTTTGGAATGTTGTTCCATTCAACCAGATTAAAGGGTTTTAAAGCATGAACAATCTGTTTAAGAAAATTCCACATCATCTCGATCAGATTTACCGTAAGTCTGGACAAGGCCAACCCAAAACCCTAGTTTTGTTTTTTAGCCATGTAGACATGAACCTACTTGTTGGTTCATTCCTTTTGCACAACTCAAGTGAACTTAAATTTAAGATTGGGAACTCATAGACATATTTTGGATATTTGGATTTTCTGACAGAATGCAGAATTCATGGTTTCATCATTTATGGCAAGTCGTCCAGGTACTGAAGCTGCAAAGAAGCCACAGACGATTACACTGCCACCAGTAGTAACAGGATCCACACCTTCGAAAAAACCTCAACTTTTGTCTCATCAGTTTAGCTCTTAATACACATGTACTTTCCAAGACTCCACTGTGTCACTTTAATCAAGGTTAAATGATCAGCTAAAGATCAAATAGTTAATGAAACTGGCAGCTCTCTAAGATTCATCGTAAAGCAGGAGTGCATTTAATGATTTCATAGCTGTACCAGAAACACTAAATTATAAGTTATAAATCTAATTATGTCTGAAAGGATTTTTCTTTGGAAGAGGTAATCCTTATTATACCACACATTCTATCCTTCTAAATGGAAACATGCATGAATTCATGAAACACTGGTAAAAGTA
Source organism: Microctenopoma stevenorrisi (assembly GCA_032270685.1). Taxonomy (NCBI): domain Eukaryota; kingdom Metazoa; phylum Chordata; class Actinopteri; order Anabantiformes; family Anabantidae; genus Microctenopoma; species Microctenopoma stevenorrisi. Next base: position 10,365,619 of record JAUMTR010000017.1, read on the forward strand.
ATGCTTTAAGTGAAACAGAATTGTTCTTTTCCCTGACAAACATGACATGAACGGCACTAGTCATTGAAATACCTTAAGCGAAAGGTGGACTTCAAGAAATCAATTTTCCTGATGCAGGCTTGTGTGGGGATTAAAATAACTGGGACACTAATTCACATTGTGAAGCATTGCCCACTCTGTTTTCTTTTAAAACAAATGCAAATTTAGGAAAAATAGGAATGTGAGTAGAATTTCTGCTCCTTGTAAATTGCATCTCTTCATATTAGTGTATTGTCTTTTGACTGCTAAATTCATAGGTTATGGGTATATTGAAAGAATATGGTATAAATTATAGACATAAGTGTAAGAACAAATGCAGCAATGTTGCCTTCACAAAGCGTTTCAGCTCATATATACTGTAATACACATATTATATTGTTGCTCCGTTATATAAGTCATAGCAATTTAATGTACTTGGGGTAGTTTTTAACCACTCGTGGCAGTATTTAGCAATAACTCATTTAAAGAGTTATTATTTTATTCATTTTGTGCACTAACTGAACACATTTACATGTACATTCATGTGGATGTTGGGATACACATTTCTGTTGACTGCAGAGGCAGTTATGCTAATTTGTTGTGCATATAAGTCATTAAATAGAAGGAAGGTACTTAAAGTCAGGGAAAAGGAAGACTGATAGTTGAGATAAACATTGCAGTTTTCAAATTGAAAAAAATGTGTTGCACTGATCACAAAAATTAAAGGAACACCAGATCACAATTGTAGATAATCATGCTCCATATCAATATTAAATTGGAATGGGAAATGTGTTAGAAACAAAAGGAACATCTGACTGCCTGAGTCAGATGGACTTAAACATGATGTCCCAGAGATTCTATTGGATTTAGGTGAGAAACAATAATATAATGCACCAGGAGAAACAAAGGACCCACTACACAAGGAAAAGGTCTAGCAATAGGTCTAAGGATTTCATTCCGATACCTAATGTCAGTCAGGGTGCCGTCCTGTACAGGTCTATGCATTCCTCGATGAATATGCCTTCCCAAACCAACACTGACCCAGTACCACACTGATAATGCTGAATAACATTGCATGCAGCATAACATTCGCACATAACATGACTGCTTGAGCTCAAAGTGAATCTGCTTATATCTGTAAAGAGCACACAGTGCCAGTTACAAACCTGCCAATTCCGATGTTCTCTGGCACATACCGGTCAAGCTCCAAGGTGCTGGGCAGTAAGCACAGGGCCACTAGAGGATGTCGGGCCCTCAGGCTACCCTCCTGAAATTTGTTTCTAATGATTGGGTCAGAGATTTTTATGCCAGTGGCCCACTTGAGGTAATTTTGTAGGGCTCTGGCAGTATTCATCATGTTCTTTCTTGCACAAAAGAAACAGAAAATTCCTGTCCTGATGGGTTAAGGACCATTGGTCCTGTCCAACTCCCCTACAATGTCCTCCATGCTTGTGAGACTGTGCTGGGAAACAAAACTTCTGGTAATGGCACGTATTGATGTGCCATCCTGGTGGAGTTGAACTGCACGTGCAACCTCTGAGACCAGGTATTACCTCATGCTACCTGTAGTGACACTGACCTGTGGCATCGATCTGCAAAACCCTTCTTGTTTTGGGGGTCATTTCCTTGTGGGCTGTTAATTTTATTAAGACTAAAACAGCTGACACTGATTAACAACACCTCTGCTACTTAATGGACCAGATCAATATCCCAGAAGATGAATTAACTTGATACTGTATTGTGAGTGTTTCTTTAATTTTTTTGAGCAGTGTAGAAATATTTATATTAAAAATTCACAAAACTTGATCTTGAGGAAGAATTCATTGAGGCCCAGTTTCTAAAAGGAGTGGTCATGTAGTTACATCTCATGTAATTTATTGATGGATATTTTTTTTTTACTTTTTAATTCATATTGATTAATTTATTTATGCAGATAATTTTTGCGAAAGAGGTCACTCTCATTCAACACACAAGGTGAAACAATGTGTTCACATTACAGTAACTGTGCTATTTTGCACAGCAGTCTTATAGTATGCTTTACTAAGCAGGTTATTTGAAGTCTTCGCAGGTTAAGGTGTCCTGACTTTCTTTTCCTGATTATATAAAAATGTCCATTAAAAGAACCTTCACACTAACTATATGCAGCTCGGATGCAGATATTGTTTGTTTTAGTTGGTGGTAAAAAACAAAGTAGGCACAATACTGTATACCACACCAAAACAGAACTAAAGTCATAGTGTTATTATGACTGTAGTAATAACTTGAACATCGGTCCTTGCCACCAATGTAACATAAATATCACTCTGAAGAGTGAGAAAACACTAAGATTCTTGGTCCAAATTAAATTTTTTTTACATCATTTTCAAGTTTATATTGTCAGATCATTCCAAACAGTACCAGTAGGGAGACACATTTTTCTCCTTTAGAGTGGAGCATTTGGCAAGCAGTCTGATCTTAACTAGTTTGACGCTGAAACAGATTTGGACAGGTGAAGACTGATGAGGTGTATATAGCCTGTGGCAACTGTTTCAAGTTGCGTAAGTGTGGAACAACTCTGCCTGTCACCTGCGATGATCCTCGCCAAAACAGAAAGGCAACATGAAGATTTTTCTTAATCGCTCCTTCATCTGTCAGCTCCACCCTTGGGGGGACACTGGTGGTGTCATTCACTAATGTTAAGCCCACCTCCTTCGTTAATTAATACATAAAACCTGTTGTAAGTGCTTGTGATTTTAGGATGTTTGTTATTCCTGTATGCATTTGGGAAATAAATAATTAGCATTTTTACATTCTTGAAGACGTTCTCTGCTCTACTTTTTCTGTTATGTACCTTTGCAGCATAATAACAAGTCTGTCAATATAGCCTAGTGACTAACATTTTTCTCACTGATAGTTTGCTGAATAGTTCTTCCTAAAGAAAACAATGTCTTTAACTAAAATGCCTAAACAATGATAGCAAAATATCTAAACAGAGGCAAATTTCTGGATATGGCTGAAATTTGATGAGACTACTGGACCAAGATTCAGTTGAACTGTTTCATAATATGAAGCTGGAAGTTTTGCCTAAAGCCATATAACTACAGACATTCTGTAACCCTGGCTTGTATCATCACAAGACAGATACTGTGCCTCTGGTCTGTGGGGTTGTGGTTAATGCTGGAGAGAAAATGGTCCCAGGGTGAAAGAAAACCACTCCCAGATGGTAACCAGGAGCAAGCATGTAGTGACAGTTGCCAGTAGAATGATCATTGAACTGGAGAAACAGGCTGGGCTGTTCAAGGATTATGTCTGGGCACAGGGAACTGGCAAGCCAGAACAGCTCAGGCACTGGGAACAGTGGTGGAAACACTTAAGATGATAGCCTGGAAGAAACAGACACGGCCACACAAGTCAGTGAATCCAACCACATGGCAAACCTAAAAGAAATGGACAGACTGGGAATAGCACTCTTCGAAGAGTTGGGTGCAGGAATACTAGGCTTGAAAGAGCATGCCACAAATGTACAGGGCTCAAACTGTGGATAAAGATAAATTGAACTGAGCCAAGATCTAGGGGAGACAGACTTTAGCAAAAACTAGGTAACAGAGGTTTGCTCTGTCAGTGACATAGATACAAGCTCAGGAACATACATAGACTGGGGGACAGCCTTTGGTTGAAGGACAGAAAACACAAACAGATTCCTGATTCAGGATCTAAAGAATCAAGTGCTAAGAAATTGAGGCTTTTTTGCTTTTTATATGATTTTTTTTATAAAATACTAAAATAATACAACGTGAGACACACGTTATTCTCGAAAAAACAGAAACAGAACACTACAATTTTTTAAAAAGGGTTACCAATAATATATGGCACATGTTTCAAAACTCTGCAGAGGTCATAAATGATCCTTTATAGAATACATCTGGATCTATCGCTCAGGTACTCAGTCACTTCTAACAAAACTGACAGTAAGTGAGATTTGCCTCATAGCTACATGGTAAACCGCTGTTCACCAAAAAAAGCATCAAAAGCAGTAGTCATCCTGTCTCTCCGTGCACGCAGGAGCAAATACTAGTCCTGTTGATGCTTAAGGACCGCCATAAGCCCTGTCCAGCTCTGCTAGAGTAGCTGCTTGTCTCCTGGAATCTCCTGTGCTCTTGAGACTCATTAGCAGTTATCACAAAAACTTGATTGTAGTTGGTGCTGCAAAGGTAGCACAGCCAGTTATCAGGTTTAGGGGGCAATTTCTTTTTGACACATGGCCAGGCATGTTGGACATTTTAGATACAAAATCTGTGTTTTGTATTTACTTGGGTTATCTTTGTGTAAAATCTCTGGAAATGGACCAGTATTTGGGAGACACAACAAAAGTCCTCTCTGGCCCACAGACATGGCCATGATGGAAGTAAAACAGCTATCACTACCCTGAATGCTGCCGTTGTGTGCACTTCACTTTCAGTTTTTCAAAGGCTTCTAAATTGTGAACAAGAGAAGTTAGCTTTTAGCAGGGGATGTGGATAATCTAATTATCAGTGTAAGGAACAGTGTAAGGGGTGAGATATGTGACTATGATTAATTTTGTAGGTGGTTTGTGATAAGAAATAGCTGTTAATAAAAATGCATGTGCAGCACCAAAACAAAACTGCACAAATATTTATGACCTGAACAGATCAGGTATCTGATAATTTATATCTTCAACTCAGTCTATTCATTCACATTGTCATTCATTACTATTGTATGAAAATGACAGGTTTCCTGTCAAATTTACCAATTATAATGATGCATTCTCTCTGTTTGAATGTGCCTTGCAATTTGGCTGGTTGGCCTGCTTATATGGGAAACTACTGCTAACATTGCTAACACCTTTATTTGTGATATTTGACAGATTATGCTATTGAGCTGATTAATCCCCTCCAATGCTTAACTGTGTGGGTCATGACTGATGTTTTCATATTATTCTTATCTACAGGCGGCCTGTTAGCTCAGTGGTTAAGGCAGAGGGCTGGGATGCAGAGAAAGGATCAAGTCCCAGCTGCAGCACCCAGTCCATCCCCCATACTAGGTGTGTCCCTGACAGGGCACTCAGCGCTAGCTCCCGAGCGCCGCCTGTGGCTGCTCACTGCTCCCCCCAAGGGGGGATGGGTCAAATTCAAAAGACAAATTTTGTTGTAATATCTAAAAATGTATTCAGTGACAAGAAAGCTGATTTGTCTTCTTCTACAAATAAAATTTTAGGCTGGGCTTCAAATGTGAAAATCCTCTAGGTGTATACATAAATAGAGTCAACAAAATATCCAAACTTTAAAACTTGTCATTTCATCATTATCTCTTCTAAGAAAACAAAGAAAATGTTTTTATGTAATAATGAGAAAAAGGGTTCCCTGTAATGAATAATCAATAAATAAAGAAAAAAGAAAAGAAAATATTTGAAGAATAGAAAGGGCTTTTGGACAAACAAGTTTGACAAACGATTTTTGGGACATAACAGGGACATAGTTGTAAGTCTGCTCTTGAACCCAGCATTTAGAACTTTGTTTTAAAGTTTTGAAAACTAAACAGAAAATCTGAAGCACAACCAAATCTAATCCAAGAATCAAATACTCATTGTTATGTGCACAGAAACACGTTTTCCTGTACGAATAAATTATTGAACATTCCTTGCTATAGCATCGTTATAGACCACTGAGGCTTAATTAATATCTGAACAGAAACACTAACTTCCTTCCTGCAGCAGCGACCTTGATGAGATGACCATGTACTGATTTTTCATAGAGATCAGCCTGTTTCGACATCTTGTGCAGAGATGAAGAAATTCACAAATCTGACCGTCAGCTCAGTGTCTTTGTAGGACTGATAGCTTGGGTCCAGTTCGGGACGAGTCTATGACGACAATATAAACAGCTGTTATAATGATCTGATCCCTCGCAGTCCGCGTAGGTGGATTCCCCAAGTTTGTTTCTTTACTCTGGTGGCCTGGTGGCTCAATGGGTTAAGCGTCAGACTGGGATTCAGAAGGTCGCAGGTTCGAAACTATGTCTGACTCCTAGTCTATCCCCCACCAGGTGTGTCCCTGAACCAGACACCCAGCGCTAGCTCCCCTGTTAGTCGCTTTGGGCGCAGCGCTAATAGAATATTTCCGATATTTGGTCGATATGTTACTGTTACTCAGAAAAGTAAAAGAGCGGTGGTCTCATGTTTACATTTTGTAAAAATGACCAGGTTACATTACAGTATATCAGCTGTTGGCCAATGAGCGTCAGGGAGGTGGCTTTCTTAAACAAATTAAAAATAAATAAAAATAATCTGGCCAATCCAGGGCTCCTGCACACAAGGGGCCCCTAGGCTACAGCCTATGTCAGCCTGTGCATTAATCCACGCCTGCTGCAAACACACCACCCGCTGCTTTAGTTTAAAATACTAGATACTAATTTAAGTAAATCACAATAGACACGAATCAAACAGAAAAAATATACACAAATATTGTAACATTTTGTTTCAATTGAACATTGCTATTATAAAACTTTTGCGATAAAATTATTATTGCTGTTTAGTTGAGATTGTAAAACTATTGGTGTAATGACATTCATTCACTTGTCCCTAATGTACGATTCACTCTATTACCCCTTGTCTGTTTGAAATTAAGTTCTTAAATTAATATTCCATTTTCATGTTGATCATCTAACATTTTCAAGGCATCATTAGCTTGTTGTACTAATTTGACAAAGAGACGAGCTCCAGTGACTGACCACATCGATGAATTTTTCATACACTATAGGATTAAACAAGAGATAAACTCTCACAACACAAAGTCAAACCAGACTCCTTGACTACCCTTCAAAATGACAAAATCTGGGAAGATAAACAAATGAGGAGACACTAATGTGCTAAATGGGTTCAAATGTGTGTCGCAGTTAACCATTACAAGGTCACTGATACATTTAAATGCTCCAGAGGAGAGAGAAAGAGAATGGATTGATTAAACAGATTCACCGTCCCTCTCTCCTCATTAGACTCATTTTTCAGCTGCCTGGGGTTAATTACCACACATACACCTCACTCTGTTGTTCCACTTACATCATAATTACTGTGGCAAAGACTGAGAACAATCTAAAGCTCAAGATATGAGGCCTTCCCCCACAGACGAGCCACACACACACATATGTATCCACACAAACATATATCAATCACATCACAACAAAGTTGCCATTAATATTTCCTGCCTGAAACCTCTTGGAATATTCCCAAATCCTCTTCCCTCCCCAGGAGCCAGCTGTTTTTAGGATTGATTTCATTTATTTAATGACGCCTGTGTTAATGACCCTTCTCACACTGCTGATAGTGTCACAGACACCGCAGCATCTCTGGAATCAGGATTGGATGGGGGCCTGGAGAGTATAGGTGATAGTAAAATGGGCAGAATGAAATAGATGGAGGACAACAGAAGGATGAGAAGCTGGAGACACTATGTACGCAGGCGGTCTTTGTCTTTCTCAAACAAACAAGGATAGTGGATGCAGGACAGAAATTAATAACCATTATATGGACTAATTTGTACACAATGGCACACATAAAGACCTATCCACCTCTCATCAGAGACTGATGTCTGGTTAGCAGGCCCACTGACAAGGGGGGACAAATGGGTCAATTGTCCCGGGCCCACGGCAGAGGGGGGAGGCCCTGAACTGGGCCCTTCAACCTAATAAATTATTGATAGGAATAATTTTTCAAAATGGGCCTATTTATGGAGAAATATGTAATATTTTAGTGACATAAAGTTTTGGGTTTTTTTTGTTTCACAATTGTTTTTGAAATAGTGTCAACAATCCCTCTACTCCATACACAGAAAAGCCACAGACGACCACCATCGACTTTGAGTTTATTTAGCACTCTCCTGTGCACAGAAAAAAGTTTTCATGGGATTTCATGGGAAAATGTTAAAAACCAGGTGACGATGATGATGGAACAAGTGGAGCGTCCTTGTAAGTCGCTTTGGATAAAAGCGTCTGCCAAGCAAAGTAAAGTAAAGCAGTTTTATGACTGATTATCTTGGCAAGAGACATTTTGTTGAATGTTTTTGCCAGATATCTACTGCCCAATAGTTTGTATTTAAAAATTTAGTCAAAATGACATAAGAATAACATAACAACAACACGTTCTATTCAAGATCAACTCTGCACAAAATGATTTGTACACAAGTTCAAAAGGTTAGAATATTGCTGGACAAGAACTCAGTCTTTGGTTTGCTGTATCTCAACTTAACCTAACTTTGCTGGTCGCCCTGAACAGCTGGAGTGCCCCTAGGAAAAGAAAACTACATTTTTTACTGCCCCAATCGTGCATGGTATCATAGGCACTGTAGAGCAGCAAATATATACACATACAATTTCTCTTCTCACATATTGTGTAACTCTGTTCTTCCATAATATTAAGACCCTAAAGACTTCCTTCTCCTTTGTATAGTACATGTCAAGTGAGGTTCAGAGGTTATTTTCGCATATGGTTGAGGTCGGTACATATATCCTGATTAAATAACACACTGAATTCAGCAACATAAAATACTTAGAGAGTTAGAGCCTCAAATTTATTTTTGTTCTCTAACTACATGATTGTGTCCCCTCATGTGGAAACTATATTTAACTACGTGATCATGGAGTCACAGGTGCTATCACTGCACTAATGTTCTCACTATCTTTTTTACAGATAATCCTGCAAGTAGCAGCTGGAGACCATGCAGTATTTAAATGATTTGCTTGTAGCAGCGCAGCTGGTAAGGTTATGTGCAACTGGCCATGTTTCAGACAACACACTACAAATAAATGGAGATTAAGTGTGTCTCACCTCCTCTGTAATGCACAAGCACTTAAAGTGCTGTAAGCTGCTAGTGGCATATAAACTAAATAAATAAAAAAATTGACATCTAATATTTTTTTCCTTTGGCATTTGTTCACAGTGCTGGCATCCAGTTGAGAATCTGTGTTAAATGTTTAGGATTAGAAGTTCACTGTTAACCACTGAACCGAGTACAGAGATTTGCAGTATTTCTTCTCAATATATTGTGCATTGTTGCTTCTCAAATTTCACCATTGTAAGTTCCAAACATATCTACAACAAAAATATATGTATACACAAAACCTACTCTTGGGCACACATGGCAAGATTGCTGTAGTTAAACCTCTACCTAAAACCACCACATTTGATTTAGGAATTTTTAGACTAACACTTTATTTGTAAAATCCTCTTTGCAAAAAGAGACTATGTGGCTACCTTCGCAGGAACAATCTGTATTTAGATTTCTAGTCAGGGTTTAAAGTAGCACAGGAAAAAGACTTCAACCAAACAACAACTATCCTCTCTTAGCTTCAACAGTATCTCCAAATTTTTCTTTTTAGGTCTTAGTTGCATTTAAAACTATAAACCTGTCACAATTCAGCCCTTCAAGCCTTGGTAATCTGTTTAAATTTTGTTGCTCTGTTTCTATTTAGCTGTACTTGCTCTGTTCGCACATTTCCTCAGCTGCTGGCTATCAGGACCAATTAGGGATCTGTCTGCACTGTTTCAGTGCCATATTGTCTCACTGCCTCATTTATGGGACTAACTCACCAGCCTCTAGATTGCCACGGGATTATGTGCTTGGGACAATTGTTTTCACTTTATACATGTCTCATTTAGGCAATATTCCTAAAGAAAGACACACACACAAGTTTCTATTGCTACACAGATGACAAAAAGCTATATTTAGCCATTAGCCACGTTATTATAATTATTATTTTATTTAAAAGACATAAAATGTGAATCTGTTTTTGTCTACTCCTGAGTTCAAAGCTAGTTTATTCTGTTTCTGATTTTAAACCTAAGATGTTTATTCATATTGAGCAGACACCGCATTGGCCTTAAGTACTACTACAAGGAATCTCTGAGTTACCTCTGACCAAGATATTACCTTTACCTCATGCATAAAAAAAATCTCTAGAACTTCCTTCTTCCTCTCAAGGGAATATTGCTAAAATTAGAAGCACCTTGTCTCAAAGGGATGTTGAAAAACTAGTACAAGCATTTATTACTACTATACTGGGCTATTGTGATTCACTACTAATAGGATGTCTCAATAATTCATTAAAACATTTCAGTTAATCCAAAATGCTGCAGCCGGAGTTCTGGCTTGAATCATCAAGAGAGATCACATTTCTCCTACATTATGTTCTTTTTTTTGGCTTCTTGTAAAGTCTACAAAGGAACTTCTGATTCGGCTTTTGCTTCTGCTACCGCTTGCTTGGCTATTGTTTGACTTGTTATCTCAATTCCTTTACTTTTGTAATAAAACTCTGGATCTCAGAGTAGTTCTGCAATGACATAAATGAAACCTTTTCTTTTTATATGTAATGATCAAGCCCCAGGACCCAGGACACGCTGGAGGAAATATGTCTCTCGGCTGGCCTTGGAGCGCCTCGAAATCCCCTGGAGGAGGTTGAAGAAGTGGCCGGGGGGTGGGGGCGATCTGGTTATCCCTGCTAAGGCTACGGCCCTTGCGACCTGACCTCAGATAAGCAGATGAAGATGGATGGATCAAGCTCAAAATATCTTAAAGACCTAATGGAATCACATTATCCCAGCAGAGCACTTTGCTCTCAGAGAGCTGGTCTATTTGTGGTTCCTAGAGTTTACAAATGTAAACTGGGAGGCAGAGCCTTTAACTATCAAGCTTGTCTCCTGTGGTTGGGAGTCACCCTTTCTACTTTTAAGACTAGGCTTAAAACTTTCCTTTTTGATGAAGCTTATAGTCTGCGCTGACTCAGGTGACTCTGACTCTCTCTTCGTCACGCTGACATAGACTGTCCTCACTCATATGCCTACACTGCATGTTAGAAACTTTGTCCTCTTTCCACTAACCCCAACCAGTCAAAGCAGATAGATTTTGAGTTTGGTTACCTTGTGTTTGCTCAAGTTGGATTGTTAGATTTTTTTCCATGTTTCTGTTAAATCTTATACAAACCATACACTATAAAGTGCATTGACATGGGTTTTGTTGTGTATTGAATTCATTGGACATCTTTAGGGTTTTAATGTGTTAAGCTTTCGTTTGTTTTGTCAAATTATTTTAGATTTTTCAATCGTAATTTTGAGTGGAAAGACATATCAATGTACATCTATCTTTAAAGATTGTTTCACATTAAAAATTGTGTCTGGTGAAAATGTAACCAACTGTCAGTTGGTGAAATTCCACCTACACACAGCCTTGACACTGTCCATCAGAACTGGAGAATGTTGCACTAATGGGCAGGAAAAAACTAGGGGAGTTGCTACCCCTGTTTTTCAGAGTGACAGGTTCATTTCTAGAAATATATTTAAAAAAGCAATTTTGCTTATAATTGGTCCTTTTTTTTATGCTAATCAGTAGAAATTCAGTCACATCAAAGAAATGGAGGTACTGAATACAGAAAATACAACAATAATGTCAGCAAATCAATAATATGAGTTTTGGTTGTTATTTTTACAGTAAGAATAATAAACTACACAAGCACATACATGCATAACACTCTCAAAAAATGAGAAAAATATGGCATCACTCAACCTAATGTCAAGAAGCAAACACAGAAAATCTTTTTCTAAATTAATCACACTTTTTGTCCTATAGATCAGTGAACAAACTGATTCACTTGACACATCACAAACAGAACATTCAAATTACATTCACCTTGTTTCAATTCATACAGTTAAAAGTTCACTTGCTTTTATTTTTATCATGATATTATTAAATCATTTACATCAGGCGTTTAAAATGAAATCTCAGCTTGCCAAACACAGCTCTGTTCTAAATGTCAATAAAAGATGGCAGTTTGTCATTAACCACACATTTTTCTAGTTCTCTAGTGCATCTTCACTTCCACCTAAATTTGCTGTCAGAAAGAACCCTAATTGAAACGTCCCACTACAATTATGTATACTACTTATGTTTTCTGATAAAAATATCAAATATATATTAAGCTAATCAACAACATCTCTCTCAACAAACTGTTACTCATACAGGTCAACACAAACAGCACTGTTATTCCAGGTAACATTATTTAAGCGACTTAAGACTATCATATTATTGGTTATCTATCTGCTTTACTTACAAAGATATATACAGTGGTCCCTCGCAATAACGCAGTTCACCTGTCACAGTTTTGTGAAATTACTTTGTGCTTTTTATTTACAGTGCACTGTATTCTGCAGTTTGTGCCGTGTCTCCTGTTCAGTACAGAATGCATTCAGCTCGCCAAATTTACATGAATCTTCGATCGCTAGCAGGGTTTCTAGAAGATTTGAACTTTGAGAGTATTTAAACAAGAGGGTGTATATATATATATATATATATATAATATTTGCTTCTTCAAGTGTTTATGCAACACTCTAACCAGTCAAAGAATGTCAACGATTTCTACTATGTAAACTTTAAAGCATTCTTCCATAGTTTAATTTGGTCATCACTAACACCTAAAGTGCCGTACAGAATGTGGCAGGATTTAGCAGATCCAGGAATGTGCAGCAGAGCAGAGAGAGGTAGTGCTGGGTGGTGCTTGGTGGATTGATTTCAAGTCTCATGCTAGTACTATTAAATGAGGTTAATTGTGAGGCTATACATAAATTTTGTAGATTATTAGTCTTTTTTTAATTACTTTTGCATATAATATTGACCTTTGACTGTAAGGACAAGGCCCAGAGATAATAACTAGCCGTGATGTGCATCTAGTGTGAAAATAATTTGCCTGAACAAATCCAGAATCAGAGGACTTTCTTGTTTTTTTGAACCATGGTGAAATGCTATTAGATGTCGTTGTTTCAGTGAATTGATGCTTGTAGGTAATGTGTTCATGTGGTTTTCCTCAAAATTGGTTACTGTTGTTGTCGTTTAGTCTTTACTCAATTATTTAACCACACCAGCTTTTACCTATTGTTTACAAACAATATTTCAAAAACAAGTAATGTACACCTAATTTAATCAAAATATTTTAATATTTAATTTAATCAATAACTTTGAAATGTTTTAAATTAATCTTCTAAAAAATACCTCGCTGTTTGTTTATACATTGTTCTCATAATATGGTCTAAAGCCACACTTGTAGTTTGACAGTAATGTTCATTGATGGGTGATCCAGCTATTGATTAATCAGTCCAACAATTCAGTCTAGAGGGAAATATCACAAGTTGCAGATTGGATTTTGTTGTCATGCATGTTGACTTTGATTTGTATGGATGCTGGGACGTGCTGATGCTGATCTGTCAGGATCAGATTTTAGACGATTGTATTACTGATGCACTTTACATAATAAAAACAGTTAGACCTGGGGATAATGTTATTGTGAATAGGATGAATGCAAATGATTTAATGTACAGGATTATGTGCTTATTTCACAGAATGTGTGATACTTTGCACCTAGGTAAGTTATTGAGTAAGTTACTAGAACCTTGACTTGATTATCAGATACAGCTTCATTCAATTCTTGTCATCTATTATAGTGTCCAAGGCTGTCAGCATAATCCAGAACAGGAAGATAAAATACTTATTTCTATGTAAGCTGCTCAACAAATATGTCAATGTTGTCTTTTCAGTGCGTCTCAACCAGTGTTGTTACTGGCTTCATAGATTTTCCAGTGGATGCTGTAACAAGTAAGTAAGGCTATATTTTATAGTAGCCTAGTGTGTGTTGCCTTGTTATAGATTTATGTTGTCTCAAATTAGAAATTGTATTAGTAAGTTAATGGTTTAACCCTTGTGATGTTTGTAATATTTTGTGACATTTCCCAAAAAAGTTACCTATATATATTTTACTATTAGCTCTGTATGGTCTGTTTCCTGTCACCTTTCACCTGCCTGTTTGCGCATCTCCAAATTACATTATAGGGAAACCCCTCTAATGAAGGATACTTGACATGCTGTGTGATTCTTTCAGTCTCTGTGGGATATTGTAAACATGAGTGATTGCAAAAAAAGTCAAAACAAACAGTGTTGTAGTTACAAATTAGTACTAGAAATCGAATTAAAAATTGAATACGATGCAGGTACAATGGAACAGGCACCTCACTGCTGTTCATCTTAGCAACTATGGTATTTCCCATTTACTGCCATATCCTGTTTTAATTATGCATAACATGTTATTTTCCTAAAGACGAACAAGTAATATCTGATTTTCAGATGTTTATGATTGCTTAAAAATGCAGTAACCCTGTTAAGTGTTGAATAGCTGAAAAAGGAGAAGTAGAGAATTAGACTTCTTAGTGGCCTAATGTCCTGTAGCCTATTACTGTAAGACTAATCGGGTATCTTGAGAAGAGAATAGTATCATTACGGTCTCAATTAGGTTTTTTTGCTTTAGCAGTGCATGCAAGCAGAATAGTATACCTTTGCAATTCCAAATAATTCCGTTTAAAATCATCTAGCATTTTTGTGATCTCTGTGATTTTCGTGGTAACTTTATGTTTAATAGCTAAGCAAGGACATTGTCAAGATGATTACTTGATGGGTGGTAAAAAGCTTGTCAATAGTTTGTGTTATTTAACTACACAAAGCGACTACATTGAAATATGGATTTGGATGATAAACAGGGTTAGGAAGGCTGCAATATTGTACAAGGGTGTGGGAAGCAAAAGCGCTAGTATGTGAGTAATTTTAAAACTGTGCAATAGAATATATATGATAAAATAAAAGAACACAATGTATTACATATAAATAAGAAGAGTAATTGAGAAATATTTATAGTAAATATTATATAAGTAAAATGAATATTAGACTTTTCCTCTATATATTACATAAAATCGGATGCAAAGGACACAATATAAAGACCAGAAAAAATCTTTCTGGAATAAAAAATGTGTTAAAATATTTGATCTGTTATATGGGAAAAGCAAGGCCAGTTTATTTGTATAGTATGTTTCACAACACAAAGGCAAGTCAAACTTTTTTAAAGAAGGTTGACAATGTGTTTCAACAAGAAAACTCTTGAAGAATTGAAGAAGAATAAAAAAACTATATAGAATTTTTCCATGTGCATCCCCATTCATTTTTAAATATTGACACTGGATGTTAGAAAATGTTGTCATGGTTACTGTCTCATTGATTCATGTACTGTATGCGGGTTGACTATTCTCAGAATTTTACAGTTTTGTCAGTACGAAACTTAACCTGCCCTGAAGGTTGTTTCTCTACTCAGTCAGTCAGTGTACTTTTAAATAGCTTTTACTGTCTGCTAAAACTCTAAAACCTATCAAAATAAATTAAAGTCCTCTTATTGCGTAAGTTCCAGTTTTTCAACTATGTTTCTTGTCAAATTCTGTCTTTTACATATATCTTTCGCTGTAAAATAATTGCTTAGACACAGCATGCAGTCGATTAATGTGTGGTAAGCTTCCCATTAAACTTGCATAATGGTAAGATGGGTAGCATGACAAGCACTGTAATGTAATGGCTCCTCTTCACTGCCAAATATGGAATGACTTTGTGTCATACATCATTATAAAGGAAAAAATGCCAGACTCTCAGGGAGGTGGGCCACACATCTGACAAAACCACCATGCATGACAGAGAATAAGACACAGTCCAAACTCACAGTGTCTGCATGTTCCATGCATGAACGATATATAAAACATTCAAACACAACCATAATAGAATACCTAAATTCCCTTGGCAGAGAAAGAGAAAAGGATATTACTATTAAATCGAACAATTACTAAATTTAAAAATAGGAAGGAACCTAATTTTATGTCTAATAATTAATGTATTTTATATATTGTTCTCTTAGTTCACAAAAAAGACAGTCCAGGATGGATGAAATATGAAGTGAGTGCATGTTGTAAGGTGTCTGGTTCATGCCTATAAAACAATAGGTTTTTCATATTTAATGTGTGTGCTCTGCAGATATTGGATTCTGTATAGATAAAGCACATATCAAACACATTCAAAAAGATAAATTCTTTAATTATCACAGAGATGAGCTTAAGTCAACATTTGTGTGCATAATGGTGACTCAAAGTGTCAACTTCATGCTGGCAGCAACCAGCTGAAGGTCAGTTTTCTTGTTTGGAGTCTCTGCTTTGTGTTTTTTTAGGCAGAGGTCGTCACGACACATTGTTTTCTCAAAGGCATCCATCAAATCCATCTCCGTTGGCATTGATTACTTTGGCTCATTAAGAGGCCCTCGGAAGACCAGAGTTGTTTGACTCAGACTCCCCTCTACACACACACACACACACACACACACACATATATACACCACCTACACACATCAAAATTATTCCACATGCACACACATTACATGTTCACCATTAAACAAAGCTTATCCTAATTGATGATAAATATTAATGTATACATGGCAAGAGAAAAAAAAAATATTATAATGTAGTTCTTACACCAGATAGAAAAAAAGCAGCAGGATTTAAATGTTTGGGACTTTTGCCATAACAAAATAACAAACAAAATGAAAATTATATGACCTGCAATCCATCATACAGGAATAGATATTCAACATTCAACCTTAAATTCATGATTTAAGGTAGATGAGTGCATTTTCATAGTTTTGCAACAGGTTCTTGACACATCTTATCCAAAAGCCTCTGTCAAAAAGAATGCAATGCAGAAAAGAAACATGCACTCAGTGGATTTAGACACAATCATCTGACTTTCCATTCAAACTAGGACTTCTTTTCAAATCAATAGTGCCAGTGATGCTTGATTGCATTCTGTAAGAAATGCAATTGAATGGTGACTTCAATGCAACTCAAATCAATGCTATTTGTCGATCCAGGAAATTACTTGTGTCGTGAAACCTGAGACCGTAACAAGACAAGAATACCCTGTCATTGACATTTGTTCAAAAGGAAATTGTCTCCACTTTCAGGCCTCCTGACTGTTTGAGTGATAAAGTTCACTCTTAACACATTAATGTTTCTATATCATCAAAGTAAGATCCTAAAAAATTAGTACAACACTTAACACACAAAATTAAGACAAATCTGTGTGATCCACTTCAGTAGTGCCTGTAGATTAAAGCCATATTGACTGTGACTCTAATGTGGTGACTTTGAGCAGGGAAGCATGGGTCCTGAGTGTCATATTAGGTTTTGGCACAGCCAGGTTAGTATGACATAGCTCAAGGAGAAAGAAATGGGACTGGCGAAGATGAGCCAGAAAAGTAGGCTCAAATGGATCAGGTACCTGGCAGAAATACGTGTCACAGAACGTTGTCAAGGGGCGGGTATTTTTAGGCCCAGCAGCCACAGTTCACTGGCACTTTTACAAGAAGGATTGTAGGGCGACTGCAAGAGATAGGAAAAGAGAGAGCAACAATAAAGTGTCATTGAGGCAACCTTTGGTTTAAGATAACCAGTAGCAGGCACATGAGCAAATAATGAGTCCCCAGGGGTCTTTACATACACTTAACTTTGCTAAAATACTTTTGTTTGATGAAATTGTTTTTCTATGTACAGTGGGGATGAACTACTTAGATGCTTGTTGAACAATTGAAAACATTTCCATTTGTAACTAAAAAAGTGCCTATGACTCACATAATGTGTAGTTCTGTTCTTAACTGATATCATAGGACTTTGCAGCTTTACAAATTTCCCCAAATTATTGTTTCAATAATATGTAAAACAGATTTACTGAATTGGTTGCCAGTAAGTAAAATATTATCTGCCAAAATATATTGTAAATAAAAGCTGAAATCTACACAATTTTGTTCTAACTTTGAAGCTACCCCTTTTGAATTATTAAATTCCAAAATTATTAGACAGTCCTTGTGACAAGCAAGTTGCTTATTTGTGTGTTCCTGACATAGACATAAAGGAAATCAGTAATCATTGACTTTGCCCTTTGACAGTGTCAAGGTATATACAATTCAAGTATTATCACAACATTTTGAAAACTATATAAGAGTAGAGTGTTTATTGTCTTTTTTATGACCCTCTTTATATGCTCAAAGAAACCTTGTGTTAAACTGAACAAACTTCAAGGACAAAACTGACACTGAGAAGAAGTAGCATAATTAATGAGATCCCATGCCTCCCTGCAAATAATTCATACATTGGAGATAAAGGCCAAGGTTTTGGAGCAACTAAAATAAAGAATAAGAGGTAAGGAGTTTAAGAATCACTAGGCATGAGTACCATAAGACAGCATAAACTCATATGCCAGAAAGCGTAGATCCTTTTATGAAGGTCAGTAACCTGCAGTTCTAGAGCTACATGTGGCTCTTTCTCTCTCTGCCGCGGCTCCCAGTGGCTTTGCAAAAGATAAAGTTATTTTATTTACAACTATTTATATAGTTATTATTTTGGACCATATGAGATTTTGTAACATTAAAATAAAATGTATGTACATTTGTGTCACAGCACTCTAGTGGTTGTTGCCTGTATGCCCGGCAGGTGATACGTTTTAAACTTTAAACCAGTAAACGAACCATGGATAAATCCAAAGAAAGAATAGTTTGATGAAAATTGATCATTAAATGGTTCATGGAGAGATTAATTTGCTTTTACTGCTGATGAAACTTCGGCTCCTCCGTACTCAGTCAGCTATGACGAACCAAAATAAATAAATTATATGGTAAATATAATTTACCATATGCCCTGTTGTGCATATATCTGAACTCTGCTGGTTCACACGAATGTTCCACTTAAAAGGCAAACATGTAGGTATGACATCTGCAAGGCTATGTTAAACTGAACTGAAAACACAGAGGCTACTGATGAGGCACTGAGAATGACAGAAACACAGAAGGGTTAGAAATTGAAATAAAATGACAGTTGTAGTACCTTTATTTCATAAATGTAACAAATTATAGTCCTCAGTATATTAAAAAATTACGTTCATATACAACTAAACTGCACTCAAAAATACCTTTCCTTATGTGTTGCAGCCAGGTTAATCATCCTATGTTGTTGTGTTGATGTTATTTTCACAATCTAGTAGCCAGTCAACCTGGGTTCTTCTGGTGTGTCATGGCATACATCTTAGGATACAGGTTATATCCAATTTACTAATGACGGAATGCTGCATTGCCTCCTCATTTGCTGTTTTACAGTATGTGACCCGCAAATCAATTGAGGTCCGGCATCACTGAGAAAGTTCTTGCTCAGTGGCGGCCTACCCTCATTGATTTCTCGCAATTAAAATGCAAGGAAAAGTGAGGCTACACATATTTCAGTCTTTCAGTCCAACAGTAGAATGGAGTAATAAAAAAAATAATAATACATTGAAATGTACTGGTATTGGCAGCACTGGCTAAAATTTTCAACTCACATTGTATCATCTTGTTTGCAGCCTTTTCACCTGCAGATGCCTTTGCTACCTGGTTCAAGTTTAAGTGCAGTTAGGTTCACAAATTATGCAATAAAGATTTGTTCTCTGTACACCACCACTCTGAATTTGAATTTAACTAAACTACTTTATTTAAATTGACAGTGAAGTCAAGACTTTGAGGTTTAAATAAAGGTGTGGCATTAACCATTTAAAAATTACAGGCATTGTGTCTCCCTCACAGACACACACACACTGCTGTGTTTAAGGTTGTTATCTTATCTGTAATATCAGTGTTGGCTGTAAGTGAGCAGATAGCATAGCCCTTATTCTTCAGAAACCAGCCTGGTACTTTTATTTGCAGTCAGGCCATCGGTAAACACCACTGATGTTCCACCGGCACTTATACATCCTCATCTCATAACACTGCTTCTACCATGTTTAACAGATGAAGTGAAATGCTTTGCATCACGAGCTGATATATTCCTTCTCCCTAATTCCTTATCTCGTTATTGTATTACCTAGTTAATCTTAGTTTAATCGTTTAGTTCCATCAGTCCTGTTTTTAGGCATTTAGTCTAATCTAGCTTTGCCTTTGAGCCCCCGGTCCTGGCTCTAGACGGAGGCCCCTGTGATCTGTGTCTGAGTGAAAATAATATTGTCCAACATTATTATGTATCATAAGCATAAGAGGTCTTATGAACCAGTGTTTTTCTTATCTGTCAACCCTACCAAGGGCATTGAGCCCACAACAGCAGAGCTACTAAGATGATTGTGACAAACTGTTTCACAACAATAAGATGGCCGTTTAAGAAAGGTGGATCCCAAGATGTATATTTGAAATTACCTTATTTATGCCAGGTTTTTTCAACCTGGTATTTATTTGGGATGAGGGTCCACAGAAGAGCTGAATGTAGTTATCTTGTCCAGAGCCTGATCATGCCATTATTTCAAAATAATACAACTAAAAAGTGTCACTGTGCAGAAATTGTTTCATTTATTGATATTGCCTTTTAACAGCCTTCCACCTAATTGTAGTTGTATCTAATTATACTTCTCCTCAATCAAAACTGAAAAATATCTGGACAAATATTGCCTTGTGTTGCCTTTTGGGTCTTTTTTCATTTCTGCAAATTTCCCTTTATATTTTAAATAAACCAATCTCATTTTCAATTGAATTTGTTAAAATGCACCTTTTTCACACCGTTTTGTTAGTAGACTCCTAGACAGCAACTACAGATGTGAGATTTGTTTGTAGGCACAGTGCAGCTGGGGGCAAAATTATCTCCTGGACATGTTTACAAATGCTGAGAGAAAGTCTTGTTGGTGTAAATGTATATGTCATTTTTTGGTTAATTTAATCAGTGGTACCTGTTTTTTCCAACTGCTATGTGTTCACTGAATAATGGCATATTGGCCAAACATTACAGTTCTACAACTACATCACCTACCTTCTAACTAAAGTTTAATCATATAATCAATCATAAGAGGTCCTATGAACCAGAGCCAGTCAAAGATAAAACAAACAAACAAAGAAACAACAACACACTTTGTATCAGGTAATATTCACATTACATATTGTCTGTTGCAGGTATGTATACAATGTCTAAAAGAATTAACATTAGGAGGAATAATGATAGACAATTTCACTTGTAATTCCTTAAGTTCATTAGTTCACTTTGCAGTGGTGGGACATGTGTTACCAAGGCCTTCAGTGCTATTCTCTGAAAATTTAATGGCCTTAGCATAACCTCAGCACAGCAGTAGGACTACTGGCTATTGACTTAACTACCCCATCACAATACAGCAAAAATAACTTTTAGTAATTGGACAAAGTGATTTACAACGCTCAACACTTGTTACCGTTTAAACAATACATTTACTGCAAAGACATAAATACTAAGTCAGCTAGAAGGCCCTAGAGGGTCAAAGATCACGCCCAATAGAGTAAACTTGAAATCTCATTGTACAATGAATGGCCGAAGCCTTCACTTAGAGCACTGAAGGCTCGCGCCTACAATAGCACAAGGGAGCACAAGGGAGAAATCTGACTGGATAAAGGTTATATGCTCTGCACTGGAAGGATCTGGAAGGAGCGCAACTGAGGAAAAAAGTTGTAATGAAACAACAATTGTTATAACATGTAAAAATTTAATCACTGACAATAAAAAAAATATTATTAAAAGATTGATGAGACATTTGTTTAAATTACAATTAAAATATATTATATTATTAATATAAATCTATTAAGATATTAGAAAAGAGATGGCTTTGTTGGCCCTGATGGCCTGCTGCTGGTTAATTGTATGATTGTAGCTGCAAGTTGCAAGAGAAATCATCCAATTTCATCACTTCTAGTATTTAGAATTTCATATTATTGTCAGGCATGACAATCTTTTACACTACAATGCATAGATGCAACAAAAAGGTAGCTTACCTAACATGAAGAGTGTGCTATAAACATGGGCATTGATCTCCTGGGTCTTTTTTTAAACCTGTTTAACCACATTTACCTTTTTTTACTGGCAGTAGCAGCTGGTAAGTTTTTCAGTTCTGGCTTACAGCAACACTTCATTAGAAGATTAGATTTAGATGTTCGGTAGGTGATGTAAGTGAATGTATTTGCTGCCAGCTTTGCCTCCACCTAACACCATGAAATAACACAGGGCATACAAAGGTCTATAGGATAGTTATTAATATATTTTAGAGATTTATAGTGTATTTGTATATACTTATGATCCATTTATTTTTAGAAACTAACCTTTGTCAGAGCCACATCAGTCTTGATGGCTGGGCTATAAAGCACCAGGCAGGGAGCAAGGCAACTCTGTCCCTCCTGAGGTTGACCAGTGACAAAAGTTTCAATGCGCACCAGGAGATATTACCAGCCTGACAGGTTCTTGTTTCCATGGACAGTAATAGTGAGGGAGAAATCAATTCCTTCCACCTCTACCATCCAAATGTGTCAGGAACAGCTATGGTAGTCTAACGGAGGCAGCTGGCAAGCTGCTAGTTTGTGCTTCTGCTCATTAAATTGACCCTCATGCCATATTGAAGTTTCTTCTATAAACTGATATTATGTGAGATAGGCTGATTATTCTTCACCTCCCTTTCAGCCTCTTCCACATTCCCTTCTTTATATTTTTCACTTGTTCTACAAGATTGTTGTTAGGTTTGGACAACCATTAACTCTCAACAACCATCAACTTGATTGAAAATATGGATTTGTTCAGTTTGGGGAGTTATTACCGATGTGCCAGTCGAATGAAGACTAATCACTTTATTGAGATAATATAACTTTACACTTCTGTATAGTTTATATATGCATCGCTATTTTTGGCAATATGCTGTATTGCATGTATTTTTTATTTCTACTTCACCTTTTTTACTCCTGTAAATCCGTATGAAACTAGTGTACCTGGTCAAAGTGAGATCTACTTTTTAAAGCCTATTTCTCAAATAGCACACATATAATACTGTTAATGGCCTGTGTACGTGGTCCATCTACTGCTCAGTTTATTATATTTTATTTTGCCAGCTCACTCTGTGTGTCTTATTCAGGTTATCTTTGCATTAAGGCGAAAGATTTATTGTCCATTTAGATGCCACTTTTACAAATGAGTTAGTGAAACTTGCACATTGCTAGAATTAAAACCACATGCAAAGCAGCAGTATACAGCCAATATTGAAATTAAGTATTTGGACATATACTAGACATAGACATTGTTCTTATGTAAGCATTCATTTGCTAATTCAATAGGCATAACATATTATAAGAAGACTACATCTGAAGGGTGTGTGTTTGTAAAATTTGAATTCCTAATACTATACACAATTTAGTATTGCACCCAATTTGTCTTTGGTTAAGGGCTATTTAAAATTGTGACTGCAATTCTAAAAATGTCTAAGAACCTCCCAGCTTCCACCCTTACACTTGAAATATGCATACACCAGTTAAAAAGCATAGGAAACTTTGAGAAAAGGATTCAGTTTGTAGTGATGTGCAGTGCCTCATCCTCATTATCTATCTCAAACAATGCCCAAGGGCCTCATTTTGACCAACAGTGATGTATGTGAACATGGCCCTGAAATGCATTGCACAAACACACACTGTAAAAATGTTTTGCATCCATTCCTTGATGCTAATCTCACTTGAGGATTATACATTCTGAGAAAAGTGATTCCCAGTTGTCAAAGTCAGCGCTTATTTTCATGTTTCAGTGCAGAACTCAGCAGTCTCGAAAACACACAGTCATTAACATGCTGCTCTGTTACACTGCGACATTTCCACTCTTTCTCAACACTTCCACAGCTCTTTCCTGCCATCTCACTTGTTTTATCCCATACTGTATATTGTGTCTTTTTGTCCTGTCGTAAGAACACAATATAAGCATATTTTTAGACATGAAAATCTTGAATATGTGCTCACATAGAAAGTTTAACAAGGTTTGTTTTCCTTGTTGTTTACCAACTTCAGGGTGTATATATATATATATCTTACCACACCAACAACAAGATAGGCATGCACTCGAGACATTTCTGTCCCGCTTTCCTTCATTCAAACATAAGCATGGTCAAAACACACTTTGTATAACAAATAGGTTTTCTTCCTTTATGTTAGACAGTGTGTAACTCAATCAAGTCAGTCGGCTTTTTCTAGCCATCTTTTTAATACTTAGCTGAAGCACTCCCAAAAAACCAGAGGCATAGCCACTGTCCTCTTTCCAAAAAAAGCAACAAAAAGCTTTCCTTTTTCTTTGTTATATTCATATTACCTCACTTTTTCCATCCATAATTATCAGAAATACACTCCTAGCTGTACCTCCAGAGTATAGCTTCCTAATTAATGACTTAATTAAAAACACTTAAGGGATTAGGAAAGGGGTCATATTTGTCCCTATTCAATCAAACACATTCTATTCGGGTGCCTCAGAGAGCATTAAAAGTGATGCAGCGGAGTGCTTCATAAACAGACACCCAGCTAACGCAGCATGATGTCTTACATTTTTTTATATTCACAACTTCCGAGTTTTTGCACTTTCTAAAGACCTTGTAACTAAAGGAAATTGCTCAGAATTCATATCTATATGCACGGTATGATGTGTATCAGTGGAATTGTCACCACATTTAGGAAAGTGGGGGTCACTGACAGTACTCAAAGTCAGATTAAGTGTCCAAGATTGTTTAGGTCTCAGGGGACAGCTGAGGGGAAAAAAACTTTTCTACATCTGAAGCAAGACAAGTCACTTTGTTTTTATCTGTTCAATGTCGTTCCCCCAGCCTCTCATTGGCTAATCAATGAAACCCAAGAGGGCTCATCAGGCACGAAGGAATGTCAGCCAAAAGCCTTTGATCCGCTGACCTTCATCCGCTGTGCTCCAGCAAAGATACCATAGAGAGTGATCCATGTTTGCATGGTTTTAATGGGCCTCAGAGGGCCTTGTTGATGGTCCTTTGGTTTCCAGAGGGTCAGTCCTGTAACTGTACAGCACAGCTTTGAAAACCTTTGGAATGTTGGAATCTGACATTTCCCCAAAGACTTGTACACTATCATACATATAAATGTAAACTAAAAGGCTTATTAGCAATGCATGATTAAGTGATTACTTCCTAATCAGTACAGCAAAAGACTGATAATGCTGGAAAACGGGGATGGGTTAAATATGGAAACAGCTAACTGCAATTTCTTCATATTTTCATAAATATGAAGAAAATTAATGAAATATAAATTATGAAATATATATATTTCATAATTTCTTCTTCAAGATAGTTTAGTAATCTCTGCAAGGAGACACAAAAAACAAACAGCTGTTTTAATGTGTTTAAACAACTACACAATTTTTTTTTAAAGATTCCTTTTAACATGATGACTGCAAAACCTGGTTGCTGACTAGAAGGTTTGTTTTTTTAAGTGTGTGTGTGTGTGTGTGTGCGTGCGCATCCTCAGATGTTTTAATGGCATTCTAGCTGGGACTGAGAAACTGATTCGGCTCTCTGAAGCATCCATTTATCTTAATCTGGGGTGACCTAAATCCACGACAAACCCCCGCTGTACAGTCTTTCCCTTTAAAACAGAATTTCACACTCCATCCTCTCATGTACCATCCTTCTCTTAACCATAATTGATGACTGTAACCTTTTAATGGTCCACGATATTCATTCACAGCAAAAGCACCCTCTATATTGTCCCTGGACAAGCACAAAAAACTGTATTGGTACCGCATGAAAACGAAAAAAAGAGACATGAAGACAAGGTTTACTCAAGCATTTTACAAAAGGGTAATCTATAATCAGAGTGCGAGTCTGACATCTTGACACTGTAGGCAGATAGTGTGGATAAATCAGAAAATAATTTCATGCAGTGATTTGTGAATTGTGGAAAAAACATTGAAAAGTATAATAAGATATAAAAATAAGACCACTGTCAATACAAATTGGATAACAGAATAAATCTTGTAATACTCAAATAATTGTCTTTTTTAATGTTTTCCTTCTGCATGCAGGTCATTAAATATTAACAAAAAATTCAGTCCATTAATTAGCGTATTTGAGATACAGCAATTGTGTAATTTTTAGTCACAATGATAATGAGTTAACTTGTACAAATTTATCACATTTCAAAATAATCTGAAATAATAATTTCATTGTCCCTTCAGTTTTCACTCTTTGGTCTTAATTGAATGAAAAAGAGGTGCAATTTGCCACAAATCAGTCAATCTGTGGTATAATGTTCTACATTTGCTATCTACATTTCCTTTTTTTTATCATAAGATATATCAAACTCTTCAGATTTAATGTAGATAGTGTCAGAAAAGGTATAGATAGTAGGCAAGCTGAGTGTGACAATTGTTCCAGTGAACGTTTAAGTACTGGGAGCACCAGCAAGACACATAGTTATACAAAATGATTTCAGCACCACAGCATGAACAAGATCATTACATCTCCAGCCAGAATAAACAGAAGGGGCAGAAATTCTCAAGTTTAATCAAGACACAATTATGTTTTGTTTTAAGGCAGTCTGTAGTGGGTTAAAAAGAAGGGAATGTATTTACATTTCAGTTTCAGCTCTAGAAAGGCTTGGTCAGACGTTGCTGCTGCACAGACACCACTTAGTGTCTTGTATATGACAGCAGCTTTGGGTGCCTGAGGAACATGCTGCTAACATGGTATTGCAGTGCATGGTATTGATCCCAAAAAGCTGAAGCTTTATACTTATTCACAAAACACACACCTGACCACCTAAAGGTGTCAGGTGTGTATGATACACAGACACGGTTGGATACAAAAGCCCATTTAGGGTGCAGGATCGACCCAAATGCAGAGAGGTAACAGGAGGGTTAGAAAGCACACGCTTTACAATAACCGGCCAACAAATGAGTGAGTGGACTTCCTCTTTATCTCCTGTCCCAACCAATCCTGGCTACCACCTGATCTGCTCACCTGACAAAAGGATAGCTATGCTCAAAAGAGGTTAGGTGTGGACAGGGAATACAAATCAGTAATAAGTATAAAGAGATTTGGGGCTGTTATAGTACTTTCTCACAATAGCTATTAGTTCCCAAGATAATAGGAAAGCCACAACAACTGTAGAGAGACCTGAAAAGATATGACATATCTTAAATGATAATTCAAACTTAAATAAATGATTAGACACTGTGTACACAGTGTGTACAAAATATTAGAATTGGTCTACTGATCTACTGTGTTTTTTTTTCTTTTTCCACATTGCAATTCCTTCAGTAATGTCCAACCCACCTTTTTTGGCAACTTTTCTTCCACAGTGCGCTGGATGATGAGCAGTCAAACAGCCTAGAATTACCAGCTGGTGTTGACAGCACCACACTATCTAGCTTTGAGGCCATTTGAACAGTCTACGGCAGATGGCCCCTGTGGGCTTTGGCAGTTCAGGACTTTTCTAGAATGGTGAGATGGTCAGTCTACCTCTGAATGTGTTGCAGTTTTTTTGTCTGGTTGATAAAACCTTCAACAGTATGGATGTTGTGAAAAATGCTTGTCCAAATGCTTTTCTAGATTTTATTTTGCAGTTCCTAATTTTTTGTTTATCTTAAAACCTGCTAACAAGGTTTTAATGGAGAAAGCGATTATTGTCCTCATTAAACACAATTTTAATTTGCATACCAGTCATATTAGGATAACTTAAATGCGAATGGTGTTCAACATGATGGAGGGAAGGCCAAGCCAGTTGGTACCACGGTATTAAGAAAAGTGCATATAGAGGCAGGTCTCAAAATAACTATTTCATCATTTTACCTTTTTGTGTAGGTGCTGTGATAAAAGAGGTCCTGGTCCTGATAGCACTCAGCTTTCCTCTGACATGGAGGTGGGGAACTCACTGAGTTAGAGAGGTCTGGATACAAGACTCTGGGGCAAATAGCCACCTGTCATTGTTGTGGCTGTGATGTGAGTACAGTCCTCTTTAAGTGTATTCCTTTCAAGTGTACAGTACTGTAAGATGAATCACTATGCACTTTATACACATATGAATATATGCATTTACAAAAATGCAAAAAGTTATTTGAAAAAATCTAGTTTAATTTCAACACAGGTAAAATTAATAGTTACATGTTGTGAAACACCAGCTTAGCTCTCTAATTCGGTCACACACACAGAGACAAACAGCTGTGAAAAAAAGATGTGTAAAGGTTTCCAGCTATTCATATCGAATAATATTCATTTAAAAATGCTTGACAAAATGCCCACAATAACATTTTAGATGAATTCACATTTTGGATGAGTAACTGCCATTAACAACAGGCCTCATAGCTTGGCATGGCATGTGCATTATGTTCTTTTCTTCTACTTTTTAGCTTCAGAGATTCTGTGTTAATTTATTTGTGATGTTTGAAGACTAAATTAGCACTTGCTTAAACAAGATGCAAACATGTATTTGTTCATTGATGAATAGTTTTACAGAGACTGTTTAACACTTGGTATAAGTCAAGCTAAACCATACATAGTTGGAAGTTTTATCATATTGACTGCTATACATTGTAGGTGTTGTATTCAATATTTGAGATGCATGCCCCTGTTGCTTAGTAACTGTGAGTTTTAAATTTCACTATGGCAAATCCAAACCCCAGCATTAGCTTTGACCTAAACAAAAGAAGAAACCAAAATGGCCTGCTAGCTCAATGGGTTAGGCGTCAGACTGGGATGCAGAAGGTCATAGGTTCCCAGCACTAGCTCCCTGTAAGTCGTTTTGGATAAACGCATCTGCCAAGCAAACTAAAGTAAAGTAAAATGTCAACAAAAAGGAGAATGACTGGAAACTTGAAGTTTTAGCTGAGCTTCAGAGACTTAATGAGGCTGAGTCTGATGGAAGAGCAGGATCGGATATTGACAGCTCTTGGTCTCTTGACGGTTTATTTGACGTCACCTCTAAGAGTGATTCAGAAAGAGGGTCCTCTTTGTAAAAAAATGAAAGACAACTGGCCATCTCGAGTTCTGCATCTGCTGTCGTTTCATCTAATAATCCAGGTATAATGCCTAGAAAGACTAAACAGTGTTACAAAGTAAAATTGATTGGTGATGTCATGTTGAAACTAATCAGGGAGTGCACCATTGCTGAGACACAGGGTATGAGTGGATAAGCTAAAGGCCTTTATTGCGCAATTTGGTGAGCTGATGGTCAAACAACTATGGCAATGCAGTTTTCAAGGAGACCAAGTCCTAAATCTGTCACGATTCGCCCCCGGTCTACCCCGCCGTTCGTCTGTTCGTTTCCACGTTTCTCCCGATCACACCCCCGTTCTTTCGTGCATTTAGTTTTGGTTCTCACCTGTCACGCCCCACTCCCATCTACTCACTCACCTGATCACACTCGGCTTCCGACCACTCACGTTCATTTCCTCCAGCTGTTTTCAATCACTCACTCGCCTCGCTCCTGACACTTTCCTCACCTGTTTCGACTTGCCGATCAATTAGCGTTTCTTTATATTCTGAATATATCCCCATGTTTTTATTGCCCTTAGAGTTTTCCTCCTCCTTGGATTGATTTTTTGGTTTACATATAGTTTGTGTTTATTTTGTTCTCTCTCAGTTTGTTCCCCTTGCATTTAGTTTTATCTGTTTTGGAGGTGCCTTCCATATGGAGTGATTTGGTGTTCAGATGTAGTTGTATGTGTTTTTTTCTGTTCATGGTTATTAAAACCTCCTCATTTATCTCCTACCTTTTGAGTAGTGATGGTGGGATGAAGCCTCATGATGAGCTGAAGCTTTCCAGCCAACTGGTCGACTCGTGGTTTGAAGCATTGTGATGCTTCATTTGCTCTACTGCGCCATCAAGTGGACGATTCAAGTGAAACAGGCACAATGATTGATGATGTGAAGTGTAAACCTCTAAACTGAATAAATAAAATGTTTTTATGGCAATTCATCCCGAATATTGTCTTAGTATGTCCTATAATACTTGAACTCCCAGAATCAGATAACTACTAAAAAGGCCGTAGGCGGTCACCAAGTGTTCTCTGTAAGTGGTTCACTGGAAGTATCGCGCATCAAACTTCGATCAGATTCACAGTCCCCAGTGGATCAGTTTCTGACAGTCCACACCTAGTACCATCTGCTGTCTGCCTTGTCCTCTCGTTTGGTGGGTTGAAGTTCATTTGTGAGTCGTATTATGAAGATCCTCCGTAACATCCTGTCACTGGTGCAGTCCAGCGATTATTATGAGAATAGTTATATAATCTTACTATCCTATAATTATTTGTGTATTTACATTGGCATCTTAACACAGGAATGTGCATGGAAATAAATGGAGAGAGTTGTGATGTGAATGTGCTTGTGTGACTTTATAACGTTGCGTATGACACTACGGAGAGGTTTTCATTTTTCGTTGAATACAAAGTAGCAGCTTTTCCACAGTGTTGGGTTCCATGGAAGAAGGAATGCTCTAATAACTAGGTAACACGTGCAGGATCCAACACATCACACAAAGTGATTGGGAATCAGCTGTTTCGCTGCTCGTTTTTTGTTCGATACCTGGCGCGAACCAGCGAGCCAGTACCTGAATCAGTCACGTGGTACGGACTGCCCATAAGGCCTCGAACGTCACTGCATCAAAGCAAGCTTCGATACACGCTTCACAAAAACTGCTTTGACAATAAAGAGACCAGGCACAGACATACAAGACAACAACTTTGCCCTAGTGTCTGAAACTTGAGTGATATGTCCTCAACAACATGGCCTGCCACAAGGCTGGTGCAATAAATGCTTCAATCTTGATTAATTATTGCACCAATGCAAAATGTCATGCTTACAGCCACACCTCCTTGAGGATACCCGATCTAATCTGATCTCAGAAGCTAAGCATGGGAGAATTCCTGGGAATACCAGGTCTTGTAAGCTTTTTTTCCATTTGGAGGCGGGCAAGGCGGACTTTAAGTCGAAAGGGGGTCTTAACGAGGAAGAGTGAATGGCGTCTTTTCCCGTTCATCTTCCCGTGGGGCCTTGTCCATTAGGTCAGCACCCTGGGGCTCCTCTACTTTCTGGCCACCCATTCCATCAGACAGGGCGCCATTATCAAACACAGCACACGGCCGCAGTCGGTAACACATGCATACTCGTCTCCACCCGCTTCTTCACTACTAATTTAGGCAACAGAGACAAACACAACAAGGACCAGCAGACGAGGTACTGGGCAGGTTAGCTGGACTAGCAACCACAGCTCCAAGGTTGAGGATTCCTGAGGAAAAATTCAGAAAGAGCGAGAGAGGGCTGGATCTAGGTGTGCTGCAGCTTACTGCAACAGAACTGATGCCAACAAATCATTCACCCAAACAAAGGACACTAATACAAAGAAAGGAATAATGGTGCTTGTGTGTTTTTTTTTAACTACAGCAGTCAAAATAACAATTGTGTTTAAAAACATTTTCAAGGTTGTTTACTTGCTCTCTGTGTGCTGGTAAGAATGTGCTTACCTGTGTGTCTCTGCATGGGTGTGCATCATTTGTAAGTCGCTTTGGATAAAAGCGTCTGCCAGGTAAAGTAATGTAAAGCCAGAAATGACATGAGACAAAAAAACATGAGGCTGTTTAGCTTCTTTAAATGACATGTTTCAGACCTGATTTATAGGGAACGTAACCTTAAATATTAAATTTAATTAAATATTATTTATATGGCGCCAATTCACAACAGATATTATCTCGAGGCACTTAACATTGTAAATATGGTCTGTTGTGATCTGTTGCTTTACCTGGACTTATATTTTAAATTAAATTAATCCTGGAGCTGAGATTTACAGGATATATATTTTACCTGCTACTGTACAAACTGTACCTCTCCTGATCTGACAGACTCACATTAGGCGTATTGCATCACTTCCTGTTGTCAACACTGATCGATCTGTTACACGTTGTGTTGTATACCACTTGAATTACCCTCTAGACTCTTATTATCTGACTTTTGTGGTCAGTGTTTGTTGCTAGAGCTAAATCATATGCTTGATCTCAAGCACCATATACTGATAATGGTATCTGTAATAAGTGTGATTTATTTGCAGCCTTAGAGGCGAGGATGGCGACATTGAAACTCGGTTCCACACCATGGAAAATAAACCAGCTAGCCAGGAGCCAACTAGCTTAGCCTTTTTTAGCTAAGCACCCGGCAGTTGTTCCTAAGCAGCCGGGAAACCAGGCCGGTTGGATGATGGTCCATAACAGATATAGTCAGAAGAAGCCCCCCAAGGTTTACCACCATATGCTCAATAAGTGTCCTCCACTCAGCGACACAACAGCTGAATTACCTACTCTAGTTATAGGCAGCTCTATAGTCAGGAACGTGAAGCTAGAGACTCCAGCGACTATAGTCAATTGTATTCCATGGGCCAGAGTGGGTGACGTTAAGTCCTATTTGAAACTCCTGTCTAAGGATAAATGTAAATACAGCTAATGACACAGACTACTAGTTTTCTCTTCGCTAAACACATCCTTTATAAAATAATATATATATATATATATATATATATATATATATATATATGGGGACGACCCGCGGAGGCGAGGTCGGGTGTGTGGTG
>JAUMTR010000017.1:10398021-10409994 GCA_032270685.1 Microctenopoma stevenorrisi
GTCACAATCATCAATATTAAAACAATGAAAGGCCCTAAACTACTTCAGTTGTGTGTAATGAATCTAAAATATATGACTAATGAGTCTAATGTTTATCAGTACATTACAGAAAATAGTGAACTTTATCACAATATGCTAATTTTTTGAGAAGGACCTGTATATGTGTATATGTGTATGTATATATATAAGGATATTTTAAACTTATTTGTTTATATCATGTTAATGTTAATATCATGAAATGATGTAAACATCATAATGTTTGTTTATCTACTGTATAATATAAAATATATAACCATCTTTGGCATAATAATGTGGCATTGTAATCTTTTTTAAATGCATAACTAGAGACTGATTTTTATTTACCAGGCTTACTAAAGGGTGATAAAAGGTGATTATTGACTTTTTTCCTTTCCATCTCAAGCAGCACCATACATTGTTATTTTCCCAGAGAGGATGGCAGCTTTCATCAAGGTTCACACATGCATTTAAGCATGGAGACAAATACATCTACATGTGACAGAGGCTCAGCAAAACAATTAAACAAGTCTCCAGGCAGCAGATGGGCCTTTGCTAGACAGGTGTGACAAGGAAAGAATGAGATTAATTCTTACTAGATGGTTTGAAACTAAGCTTAGACTCAACAGACTCACATAAAGAGAAAGGAGAAGAACCACATAAATGTCTCTATTGAATTTGCTTCAAATCCGAATGCAAATTACTGTTTTGGCAAGACTGTTTACCTTTCCATCTCTTTTGCCTTTATTTCAATGGGATATGTCAATGCTTTCTGTATTATCATAGATCCACCACTTTTTTACTGCCCGTTGCATCAACAAAAATTAAATCAC
Organism: Microctenopoma stevenorrisi; assembly: GCA_032270685.1. Taxonomy (NCBI): domain Eukaryota; kingdom Metazoa; phylum Chordata; class Actinopteri; order Anabantiformes; family Anabantidae; genus Microctenopoma; species Microctenopoma stevenorrisi. Next base: position 10,398,870 of record JAUMTR010000017.1, read on the forward strand.
AATCATATTCTTCACATTAGTCTCTGGAAAGGTACTGCTTGTCAATAACCCATAAAAATTGATTTATGTATTTTTATAATTGATTGCTCTAGATGTGCGAGTCTGCCTTCTCCTTAAAATCATAAATTTTTTAACTCAACATCAGAACTTTGTTTGTGAGGTAAACTAACAAACATATTTCTCTCAATTTCTGCTTTACTCTGTTTTTACCTCCCTCTAAATGTGTGAAACCTCTGACATAAAAAGCATTGATTGGCTTTCCTCCATAGTGACTCACTGGTTTGCTTACTCCCCATCAACCTCATCTTATACAAGTCAACGAACAAAGCAGGAGTTCAACCCAGCATTAAAAACGGCATGGCTAGATGCCCATACAAATAAAAAGTATGTGCATTCACAATCAGAGATGCAATCATGTGGGAGCCTAAAGGTTATAGCCCTGTATAATTCTCCTGCAGTTGTTGCTTAGGAGAAACACTACTCTGTGTAAATAAAGGTTAATAAGGGAGACAATCTTCGTGCAGGATATTGTTATGGAATACAAGTAAATCCTTTTTGAGAGCATGGCTTGTGGTTTTTACACTCTGCCAGTTTCACATTACAAATCAATATGTTTTGACATTCAAGTGAAGCAATATAGGATCTGCCTCCATGCGTTACTGATCCTCATCCTCCTGCCAACCTGAAGAATAGATTTTTAACTTGACTTATTATTCTAGGTAAAAATGAATTATTATGTTTAAGTTTACCATTGTAACTTTACATAAGTGGTTCAATGTGTTCACATAAACTTGGTAAAGATAAAATAATATGGCATATTTATGTATTATTTATTCCCCAATCACATGTGTACATTTATTGTACACCACCACTCTCTTCCATGAATAAAGGCATGTGTTGCTGTGTAACCATCATTGCAAAATGGTTTTATAATGATCAGGTATACTCTTAGTTCCAATAGCAAACATAATGTGCTATTTCAAGAGAATACTAATGTTTGATGGTTATAGGCTTCTGTGTGTTTATGTAAAGATTTATGTACAATTGTCGTTTTTAGTATCAACAATGTCTACACTGTTTTTCAGATAGAATTTTATGTAAAAACTCTATTTAAAAACATAGTAATGTCTTTATGTGGCCAAACTTTTGACTGGTAGCGTATATTCAATTCTTCAGCATATCCATTAACCTCATGATCTTTTTAGAGGTCTAAATTTTCAGATGTATACATCATACGCCGCAGGTTGTAATATTGGCCTCAAGACAGTACTCAGCTGCCATTTAAGAGATAAAAAATAATAGACTAGAATCTGCTCACTCGATCCAAGATTGTAAATTACTGTCTACCTACCTAGTCTAACATGGGGTGAAACAGTGACATGTGCACTTCCAGACATTGTAGATTTATAAAATATTACAAGTCAAATATTTAAATTTGAGCCATTGAAATAAAAAGAATCCTGTTTAATCTGATGTAGGTACTATAATGTAATATATGATGATGCTTAAAGCAGTGACAGTTTTCCCCTTATAACATAAACCAAAAATACAGAAATAAACTTAGCATGGTTTCATGGAAATTGACCATCAAAAATATGGTCTAGTATTTAGCGTCTATGGCCAATATTTGGTGACAGTGTTTGTTTCAGTTTTCTTATCAGGTCTGCTATGACAAAATTGTGTGTGTGAGTGTCATTTCAAAAGTCATTTTCTTTTCATATGGGGTATAGTGCTTTCTTATTTTCCTCATTACTTCACAAGGAAATGTGGGGGAAAAATTTGCATACTGGTGAAATTGAAAACAACTTAGAAGAACTAATATGTCAGCTCCATCAGAAAGGGACTTTGATCGTTTTTTAAATGAAGGTGGGATTGTGGGGCCCTTCAGTGTGAATGGTTGTGTTTTGAGCAAAACGGTGTGATCTGCCTATTTTTTTTTTTTTTTACAATAAAACATATGCTAGTGCAGTCAGTACAATTTCTTGTTGTCCTCCTCTTCAGTGTTTCATTTATACATCTGTTTCCATAGAGACAACCACATCTGACTGCACTAGTTATATGCATTATTCTAAGTAATGATGTATGGTTTGCACAAAATATCTACTGAAGTAGTATTAAATTAAATAGTATATTTATAGCACAGGATCACACAGCATAATAGCACATTTTGGTCAGGTTGTTGGCTTTCAGTGTTGTAGCATGAATGGTGTTACACATTTTGTGTGGGTGTTACCAGTTTGTTACCAGTAATATAGATGGACCTTAGGGACTGAATGTATTGTTTTGTCATGGTTACACATAAACTACTTGGTTACGTTTAGGCATACATGATCACTAGAAGTTGCACAGGAATCTGCCACTTCAGACACACTAGTATGGTAGGTTGACCCAACCAAAACTGATTGGTCTCTTTATCAGCTGAATCAGGGTTAGGGTTAGAAATAACTGGGACAAACTGCCAAAAATTATGATACCAAAAACTGTACTTAAGTAGCGTTACTTCAAAATAATATTACTTAAAATTACCTGCTTAAGTAGAAATAAAAAGTAGTCATGGCAATTTTTCTGCAGGACGTCCAGAAAGACTGTTGTGTTGGTTGGGCTGTGTTCTCCAGTGACCGTTTTTCATGGCTCTCAAAAGGGTCTTCATTTAATATCACTCTGAGCTTTCTATTTTAGCATGATTTAATAATTATGAATGGTTTGTGTGTTGCTAAACAATTTTTAAAAATTGTTTTCATTATAACTGTATTTGTTGCATTTGTTGTTGCAATTACATACTACTACTATTTTTACTACAGAACTACCGCAAGCAAATCAAATAAAAACCAGTCTTATGTCTTATGACTCATGACATTTTATACAAAAGTCTTTAGTGCAGGTTGGCTCCTAGTCTGTCCTAGTGTGCCCATCCAAATACATTTCTGGCCCTGCTTGCATTGATTCTCAGCAGAACTGAGCAGGAGCAGCTGAAGAGTCGGCTCTCCCCGACGGGAGTTGGCTCATCTTGTTTACTTCAAAGAACTGACTGTTAGCGCCAGCTCGTTTTTGAACAACATATCACTAGAGTTCTTGAACTTCCACACCAGCTTGATGGGGTTCAGATCTGGTGACTGAACTGGCTAAACCATCACAGAGTATTCCAGTCTGGAAAGGCATTGCTAAGACTCTAATGTGCATAAATTGTGAGGCTAAACATTCCATTTAAAGCCATAAAAATAATTAAATTAGAAGGACTTGATCTGTCAGTGGTGGGTGGCAATACAAAATTTGAAACATGTTACAGCCATCAGGCATTCATGCTGCTGCACATTATTTACTCTAAGAACAATGGTCAAGGATACAAGTAGCAGTGGCTTACACCTTAGCATCTAAAAAATATAGTACTCAAAATAATTGGCCACAAGGGTGTTCTGCAGTATGAAAATGTGTAATGTGGGTTTGACAAATAGCCCACATGCAAACATATTACAAAATAATATCCATTATTATTGAAAAGTGTATAGTCGTGTTCTGTTCTGGTCTATTGAGCCTGTATAGATTTCAGAATTTAAACAGTAATGTCCTTACCTACCTCAGTACCATTTTTTGATTGTCCATCCATTCACCCAGCTTCATCTGCTTATCCGAGATCAGGTTGCTGGGGCGGCAGATTCAGCAGGGATACCTAGACCTTCCTCTCGACATGACAGCTCATGACCATGGTTTAGGGTAGGAATGTAGATCAACCAGTAAGTTGAAGAACCGATTCAGGGCACGCATCACTGACCCAGTCCAACATACTACCCAGAGATACTCCTTCCCTTAGGGCAGGATTTTATTCCCAACCCTGAGAGAGCACTCCACCTTTTTCTAGCTAAGGACCATGGTCTTGGGTTGGAGATGCTGAGTGTCATCCCAGTTCACGGCTTTCCAATGCAGTAAAAGCTGTAGGTCGCTGCCTGAGGTCAACAGGACAATATCATCTGCAAAAAGCAGTAACCCAATAAAACGTTATTACAATGGTGAGTCGGATAGAGGAGGAGATAGAATAAGAAATGGCAGTAAAACTTTCTAGTTGTGTGGTAGCACTTTACCTAATGTTACGACCCCAGTCGTTCTGTGTGTGTTTGTGCTCGCTCTCTCACTCTCTCCTGTCTCAGTTTACCTGTGGGCGTGGCTCTTCTGATCGGCAACTCTGCCTTCGTATTGGACTGGCTTGGCTCCCGCCGCCCCGCGTTCACAGCTGCACCTCGTTACCCTGTTACCCTACAGTGATAAATACACCGTGGATACAACTTGACAGCGGCGACTGACCTTTGTGGACTGCTTGCCCTCGCCTCAACCACTCGTCTGATCGGCACTTGTGTTCTATGTGTTTGAACTGTGGTGTTGTCTCGTAATTGTATGACAAATTCGTTTTGTAGTTCTGGTAGCTGTGTTACAGTTTCATATGCCTTTAATTTAGTGTTTAATCATCTGTGGAAACTTCTCCTTTTGTTATCCTCAGTACTCACCACTGTTTATAACTCATAAAGGAGCCCTGCTTTTGTTTGTTAAACCATAGGTCTTTTGTTTTCATACTGTGTTTTAGGTTAGGTGACTTTTTGTATAGCCTAGCTGAGTGGTTTTATCCGGACTGTGTCCGCGCTTTTCTTTGTATTTCGTTGTGCTTAGACTGCCTCCTCCCTCCAATAAACAACCCAAACTCTTAACATTGTGTTACCTCCCTTCGCTTCGAGCCGGGTCGTTACACTAAAAAGAAAAAAAAAGGTAAATGCAGGTTTTGCAATATAGAGCACACACACTCACACTCACAATGTTGTCTAGCACTAAACGATTTCTAAGCATGTTCTTTGACTTGGCGAGTTAGGCCTTATCAGGGTTCCTTGTTGTAGTATCTCCACGTTTATGAGAATTTGAATGGTAATTGCTGGTGTCTTCTTCTTGTAAGTCGCTTTGGCGTCTGCCAAGTAAAGTTAGGTAAAGAGCTTTCTTTTCATGGCAGCACGACCACAATGACTTAGCATCTGAACTGCAAACATCTTAGAGCTGTCCCCGCCATCCCTAGTGAGGTAAGTTTTAGCAAGAAACCTTAGAGTCACATAAACATCAGAACAGGAAGTGCAACCACAGGTCACAGGCATCACAATTAGGATGAACTTCACCTGTGTGTCTGGAACTCTTCAATAAAGTCGGACAGTGTCTAACTTTTCAAGCAGCCTTCAAGCTTCTGTTTGTAGAAAATACTTACATCCTCTGAGCCCGGATTCATATTAAATACAATTTATTTTTTAGTAACTGTTATTTGATATAGAAATAATAAACTTTTCTAAACATACTTTACAAAGTGCTTCACATACAAAAAGACATATAAAATTTTAAATCAAATACTAAGAACAGTAGATGCAACGGAACAGTAAAACAAAAAAATAAAAGCAATTGTACAGAAGAGCATGAGGATTTGGTTTGGTGGAACTCTTTCCCTAATGACCACATGTCAAAGTGTCTCTGGGCAAATTCAAATCCTTGGCACCTAATCTGCCTCTTCACAAGACTTTTCAAATCTTAACACAAGTCATCTCAAGGCACCTTACATAAATACAAGTATATACAGCGCTATAAAGAAAACCCAACAGTCCCATTTGAGCAAGCTACAACTACAAGACTATCAACTTTTACAAAAAAGCCTAAAAGTTTTAGGCCTAGTCTTTAAGGTAGAGATGGTGTCTGTCTGCGAAATTTAACTGGGAGCTGGTTCCACAGGAGGGGAGCTTAATAACTAAATAACAAATGCAACACTTCAGATATAAACTTAATGCTGAAATGTTTTTTTTTCTTTCTCAGGGTATGAAAAATGTCAAAATAGTGAAGGTCACATTTTTTAAATGTGATTTTCTATCTACCCACTAAGAAAGTTAATGTGAACCTACTCCTACTGTTAAAGTCAAGTGAACTGCACATCGATCTACCACCTTAACATTTTTTGCTGTCCACACTGCTTTTTGCACTGATACTCGCCACTGAATGCAAAGTAATATCATGTTTGCTGTTCATGTTCACGAACTAGCACATAAATGAACTGAAACTATTAAAAATCAAAGGCTTACACAGGACTTACTTACTTACTGCCTGTGACAAACACGAAAGAAGTCCAGTTACCATGAGTTTGAATTATTGTAAACTATTGATTATACTTTCAATTGACATATTTGGATGTGATTTTAATGTCTGATATGAATTAATTCAAACATGTCGCCAGGTCTGTGATGGTGAGATCACTATTTTTGATTTACCCTTTGTTCTTTATAAGCTTTTTAACAATTCAGAATTTTTTTTAAAAGTGTTTAAATGACACCAATAAACCGAATGATCAATATGTAGGGCTTAAACAAGATATCGATTTAAGTGATTACTAAATGACTAGGCAACGGAATTCAGAACATATGAATAATAGATTCATTATGTTGCGCGACATGGAGAATATTTGGTTATAAAAAATACTCATGGTAGCAGAGTCCGGCGCCTCATAGAGGATGATACATGGCGGAGGCTGGTAGCGTTTCACACTAAATAAACAGAAAAAGTGTGCTAACTGGAAATTATACAAAAGCGACGTGGCATGGCACAGGAGCACCACGGCAATGATCGCCTGAAACGCAAACATGTTAGTGTTTGATGAGGTGGAAGGGAGTTCAACACAGGGTAAGTCGCTACTGAATCTGTTTTGAAGTGAGGAACCTAATGTCCCTGGTACTGGTGTTTACTTGTTCTCCAGCTATGTCTCCTAACCAGGAAAATCTTGACAAAAGATTGACAAGGTTGCCCATATTTTCGCACCCCACTGTACACTGTAAAAACAGCTTTTTTTACTTTCTTACTTTTAATTTTGTCTCATTTCCAGTCCAAACATGTAACTTGATAATTTAGGTGATTGCTTTTATTTTGTAATTTCTGATTAAAAGTGATCTTTTGCAGTACATGTTCTTGATGCTTACTTTATTTTACTTTGCTTGGCAAATGCTTTTATCCAAAGCGACTTACAAGGAGCTAGCACTGGGTGTCTGGCTCAAGGAAACACCTGTTAGAGGATGGACTAGGAGTCAGACAGAGTTTCGAACCTGTGACCTTAGGTCCTACATAGTTTTTTTTGTTCTGTTGTCCTCTACACGGCATCTCTCATGAATAAATGATAAATGATGATAAGGTAACGAGTCTAGGTTGTAAAAGGTAGTGGAATAAGAGTCATGTTAATTCTTATAGTAAATCTACTCTTAGAAACGAGTAAATGTAACAAGGAAATGTAACTCGTTACTAACTACCCACCTCTGGTCACTGTCATGTGTTTTTGTAGTCCTTTCCTGTTGTTGCCCGGCTCCCCCTTTTCTGCCTATTCTCCGGTCCGGTCTTGGTTTCCTTCTGTCACCTTTTATGTTTCCAGCCCTGTGTCTGGATTTCTCCTGTTGTGATTACTTCTATGTGACAACTATACAAGGTGTATTTGGAGAGAATTTTTGGGGGGTTGTGAAGGAAAATTAACTTTGCAACGAATAGAAATAGTCTTTCAGATATAAGTTAATGGCACTTAGTTCACAAATGATTCTTTGATCTAAGTACTGGTAAGTGTTCCCTCAAAAAGGTTATATATCTTTAGTAGCATTGTGGATGTCACTGTTCTCACAAAGCTGTGTGATTGTGATTTATTGCATACAAATGAGTGAGTGACACAGGGAAATAATCTTAGTAATAGTTCGTCTTGTCCACTTTATTATTCTAGATCTGATTCCTGCTTGAAATGGGTGGGTAGGTGATGGATGTCACAAGCTAAAAGTAGGTAAAATAAATAATGGCATATTCTTTGTGTTCTACTTTGTTTGTTCCAATGTGATTTGTTCACTATGAGTTCACTATGACACCACTGAACACACTCCCCACATTGGATGTGCAAAGAGAGTAGAAAAAATGCACATATATACACTCAATACACCAACAAAATATTGTTGCTGTATTGAGTGTCTCCAAAATGATGTCAAATAGAAGTACTTGAGACTTTGTTCTGCGGATTCATCTAAATGGTTTAATGTTATTGCTTTTCATTGTTTGTAGCTGACAGGTAAAAACTGTGTACTACAACAAGACATACTTGTCCACACAGCTCCCCTATCCTATCCCTTTATATTAATTTGCTGGTTACAGGTTGGGACTTGGAGTTACTTTAGGTTTCATCACTTTTTATTCATAATTCATGCATTTTACGGCGATGAAAATAACCACATCAGCATTCAAGCAGTTTTCGGTGATTTCATGTGGGCAGACAAACATGGCTTTGTGCTTTGTCAAGCATTTAGAGATTCCTATAAATACTAGGAGATTTGAGTGAATGAATTGCTAAAGCCATTCCAAGCTCTTGTTCACTCATGTTAGAACTGCAGGTTATTTGTCATATAGGCAGTGGAAACACTCTCTTCTTTTTCACTTTTCTTTACACGTCATTGGCCAATTCTTTCTGCTCATTTAATTTTTTCATATTTACTTATTTCATTTATGTATCATTGCATTGTTTTTGAACATTTGTACAGCTGAAATGTAACATGAAACTGTGCTGCAGAGTAAACATCTTTTATAAATGTGATATAAGAAGAACTGCTTAAAATACAGCACTGCTGGAAAACTAAAAATGCATGATGTATTCTTAAGTTTGTGTAGTTTAATAATGGCCTGTTTTGCCTCTGCCTATTTAATTTAGTCAGCAATGACTTTCTTTTCAAAGCAGTTAATTTAAAGTCCAAATGAAACTGTAGATAATGGATTACTGGAATTTCTCCCTCTTAACCCACATGGTGTAATAACCTGTCAAGATTTTCCCAATTTATTTATTTACCCTTTTAACATACTCTCTTGAAGCACTCCAGTATTTGTTTGGGTCTCAAAGTGAGTGTAAATAATCTTTCAGAAGAAAATTAAGCAGACAACAGCCAGCGATGCTGCTCTGCCTAGGGCCAAGCATGTAGGCATATCCTTGGTCTGACTAATACTTGTATTGCATTGCTTAGACAGCTATTATTTACACAAATCCTTCTGAGCCTCTGTCTCCTATTAATCTATAGGTTTCAGAATAAGCTATAGTAATAATATCAACGATGTGTAAGTAAGTAGCCTATCTGCTTTGATGGTGGCAATATTTTAGGTTCCTTTGTGGATCATAACATAGTTAGGAGAGAGATGCTCTCACCTAACGCACTACATTATCTAAAACCAGGACAACATAGTGGTGATAAGTTGGCTTTTTTTGTCTGCGAAGATTCCCATTCGCCCAATAGTGCTTTTCTTAGTTAATACTAAGCAGACACTGCTGCTGACAAGTAGTATTAGTAGAGCTGTAAACTGATTCTATTTAGATAACAGTTTGATGCTGGTTAGACTGTCCTTTAAATAGGTCACAAGTTAGAGCCCTTTTTTTGATGTGCAATAGCTAAGTGGTAGGTAAAAATGTCATTTAAAAATAAAAGTTTATTATAACTTAGAAAACAATTATTTTATAGTGAGTTAAATAAACTCATTCAAAATTCATAAATTGTTCATAATTAAAGATTTATAATTAACAAGAATACTTGATATTTATATTTTTATATCCCCTCCCCTCCACTGCATATGTCTGTCCACTTATTTACCACCATTGCATATCGTTAACTGTATGTGTTTTTTTCTCTTGTCCTCTCTGTCTATGTAGCATCCTTCTGATATTCCTGGCTTTGGAGCTGTAAGATTCTGGTTTGCAGTTAGCTCTATCAACCTCTGTGTATTTTTGTTGTTGCTTTTCTTTTACTGCCAAGTGCTACATGCAAACTTTCAAAGGGTTCTTAAAGATAAAAGGTTTTGATCTGTTAATTTAGTGTAAATTGTCCCCCCAATTTTTTTTAATTATTCTAATTATTCTAATTATACAAGTCTGCGTACAGTCATAGAGATCTCAGCTGACATTATTTTCTTATTTTAAGTCCATGGTAAATAGTAAATAATACGATGTAACTATGTATTTGTCTATCTGGTGACGGAAAGATCTCGGACAGTACTCCTGCCCGAGCTCCTACAAGCATGGCTCTTGCGAATGCTAGATCGCTAGCCAACAAAACCTTCATTTTAAAGGAAATCATCACTTCAAAGAGTATGGACTTCCTTCACATAACAAAAACCTGGCTGAGCGCCGGTGAGTCTAGTGCTTTTTCTGAATTACTGCCTCCTGATTGCTCGTACTCCAATTCACAGAGGAATTCAGGTCACGGCGGTGACACAGCTACTGTTTACCGGAATAAATATGACTGTAAAAAGATTGCATTGGCTGCGTGCTATTGCATTTTTGAGATGAATCTGTTTGAACTGAGATCTACCCTCTGGAATCGACGTTACAATAAGCGACCAACAAAGAGGAGAGAGAAAGGGTGAGTGGACTTTCTGTTTATCCCTTGTCCTAACCAATCCTGGCCCTTCCTGGCTATCACCTGACACCCTATATGGTGATCTTATTATTCATGTGTGCTGCCCTGAGAAAACCCTCACCGAAGATCATTTAATCTTGTACAGTGTGTGTTGTAATTAGTGGTTTAATTATTTGTAACTTTGATGTCTGCGACACTCTATTTTAAGACAGGGGATGGACTAGGACTCAGACGGATTTCGAACCTGCGACATTCTGCATTCCAGTCTGACGCTTAACCCATTTTGCTACCAGGCCGCATTCTTTTCAATGCTGACGACAGTCAAATCTATGTACCTCTGAAACAAGAACACAGGTACTCTGTAAAACGGCTGTTGGACTGTGTTTTAGAAATTAAAGCATGGATGTTGTCGAATTTTCTACATCTGAATGAAAAAAAGACAGAGGTGTTAATGTTTGGACTGAATGAATATACTAAGATCAATGCTGACCTTGATTTCCTGAGCCCAAACTCAGCAAAAAACCCGGGAGTTATATGTGATTCTAAGTTAAAATTTGAAGCAAAGATCAGCTCAGTAATAAGAACTGGTTTCTTCCAACTGACACAGTTATCTCAAAAGGGTTTATCCAATATCAACTGGACTTAGTAGGTTTCTTGATGACGTTTCGCCCTTCTATCCAGAGGGCTTTCTCAAGTCTGACTGACTGGTG
>JAUMTR010000017.1:10410619-10466564 GCA_032270685.1 Microctenopoma stevenorrisi
TAATGTTTATCAGTAAATTACAGAAAATAATGAACTTTATCACAATATGCTAATTTTTTGAGAAGGACCTGTATATACATATCCATCCATCCATCCATCATCTTCTGCTTCATATATATAGTTAAGTTATATATATATATATATAATTTGTCTTTGCATATATACAGCTGAAAAAATCCAAATAATTAAGCTTTTAGAGTTTTGAATTTAAAATGATAAAGTTATATTCGCTCATTGTGTTTCCAATACATAAAAATAGCCAATTGTGTTTGAATGGGAAAGACGAGCAAAACCTGAGTAATGGGGGATCTTTTTGTGGAATTTTGTATGGGTGTGATTTACCATATGAAGTGACTACTAAGGAGCAGAACCGAGCTGAGCTGTCTACCTGTTTGAGCTGGGATTGGTGCAAATGCACTCATTCATAACATCAAGACTGCAGTGCACCACTGGATTGATGTCACCACACCTTCCACTCTGCCTCTCCTCCCACAAGAGAAGGCTGCAAATCACCAAGAGACTAATTCAGCACAGTATAGGAAGCAACCCTAGTGAAACAGGAAAATACCAGGTTTCCAGTGTGACACTGAGCACCACACAATGTGCCAAGATAAAAAAGGGGTGCAGAAGTATTTAAAAATTTCTGTTTGCCATTAAGTTAGCTTCTCTTCCCCAGTCCTACCAAGAATGCCAGAGGGAGCAACATGGAAGACACAACACAAGAAACATGAATGCAGCATAACAACTCCACAGGGTGTCACTAAAAATGGGTTTACATGTCTTCATTTCTATGTGCTATACACAGATCATTTAATGATTTTAAAATGTTCCCATGTGATACTAATTAGTGTTTAACATGAATCTATAGAGAGCAGCTTTAAAATAAATCATATGCAGTGAAGAAAGCACACCTTCATTTTTGTTATTAATGTGCATATATGTTAAAGATATTACTCAATTTCCTCTGTTAGTCTCGTCCACTGTATCACATAATAAGATAGTTTTAACTTATTCTAAGCCAATTAACCCGATTCATGGACAGGTATGCCAACTGGCAATGTCAGGAGAAAACCAATTCCTCTCTGCATCCAGCTGGTGCTCAGAGCACATCCACCCACACAAGACATGTGAATGACTCCCTGGAGGGTATTGCAATATGGTTTCCATCAACACACTGAAGTGCCCTTCAACAAGGAACTGAACCCTTACTGCTGCAAAGTGTGCTGTGATCCTGACCTTTGAAAGAATATGATGTACAATATGTCTGCTGTCCGTATTTGTGTGACCGAGGGATGAATGCATTTTATTTATCTGCAGTTATGTTATATACATTAGACACTAATTTTGAAGCTTTGTGGCATGTGACTTATAGTATGTGTCAACCAAGTCGCCCTAAAACATGTTGTTTCACTGTAAATAATTGTTTTGTTATATATAATCAATAAAGCAATACATAATAACACAAGTATCAAAAATGTGGTTAGGAAGGCTTTGAGTGGCATACAGTGCAGGACTGATAGGTTGCAGGCCCAAGTTGGAGACCAGTCCTGTGTGAGGTTAGGTTCAGGCAAAAAAAGGTTTATGTGCCAGCTAACTGAAATTGATGTGGTTAGCAGTGTAAAATGTACTGGATAAAGTAATTGTGTCTTCAGTGTTTTGTCAACTGCTGTTTTCCAGGGTCAAGACAACTGTCCAACTGTGCTCACCGTCGTGCAAACTTTGCACATTTACAGTATATTTCCATGGAAACTCAGCCAATCACATGTCCTCGTGAGAATTGTGGTAAACGCTGCAGAGTGAGTATGAAAACATGCTGTGACTAAACAGATGTGAGTCACATTTTTTATCAGATTTATTGTTTGGTGAAACTTGATATGTTACCGTACTTGACATCACGAGCCAAGTCGAGATTGATTTGTATGATTTTTCAAAGGAAGAGATTATTTTTACCCCTCTTATCTCATGTTGTTGAAAGTAAATAAAAGCTACAAACTGTAAAACAGGGTTTCTTTCTTTATCAGCCTCCATCCTTGGTCTAATTTAGTTCCATAGTGTAAGAAATGGCATGGCTACACTAGCTCATTTATGTAATGCCCTGAAAATTATCCACCAAATTTAATTGCTGCAGTCTCTGAAGTACAGATTGTTTTTAAGCCAGGAAAAGGAAAGAATTCTGACAGAAAATAAGCAGTATCCCAGCAATGACCCTCCTCCATTGCATCACTCTTTATAAAGCTGTGTGGCAATGTTATTGAGGTTAATGTCAAGAGGAGCAGGGGAATGCTTACTTTGATGGATGAGGAGAAGTGGTATTTAAACTATAAATGCTAAGAGCAAAACGACAATCCTTTACTGAAAAAAATAGCGTTTGATGGCTCTAAATGGGATGGCTGAGAATTATTGTCTATGTTTCTTCTGAATGTTAAATGTGATATCTAGCTTGATGGTCAAGATAGAATATTTTGCTCATGCTCATCTGTCTTTTTTTTTTTGACTCTGTAGAGTAATCCGTTTCCTTCAATTTCAGGTCTTGAGGCTTGCCACTGTGGACCACGGAATCAATATTTGCCAAGTTTAAACCACAGGATTATCTGTCTGTCAGAGTTCCCAACAGAAGCCCTCAACTGTGACATAAATCTTGGACTGTCCTCATTTGAGAAGGTCACACCTCAAAACAGTCTTTGTTATACTGTACACCTAGAGGACAGATTAACTAGTCAATAAAATGATTCCTACACATTTACTGTACAATGTGTCACACAATGAGCTCTAAACTTATTATTGTATATTTACCAAATTAAACCTCTGTCACATTGCTCTGTTTCTATGCAACGTTATTTATATAAAGTCAAAGGAGCCGGTTTCCATCACTGCAATATCCATATGCATTAGGCATTTTAATTTATTTGTATAATAATTACATTTTATCCATTTAGCCCCAAGTTAAACATGCCATGGTTTCGACAAATAAAAGTTTTTCTCAAATAACGTCAGTACTGACAGCCTTTTTTATACATTCATAAAATCTGCAAAAAATCACGATCAATATTTATAGGTTTCTCGGTTAAATGTTGATGATTTATATAGCTATTAAGAATTTATAATCAACAATAAGGCCAAAACTGACAACGCATCAGCTGATCTCTGCTTTCCAACTTCCCCGGACCGTTTGGGGTCCTCAACATTATGCAATTAAGTAAAACCCAGTGTCAGTGTCAGTTATACGCCATATATTTACTCCCGGAGAGGAGATCAATGTGTAGAGCAGTCATCTTAAGCCCAAGAGTGAGCGCTACCATTCTCTGTTCCGGCAGGCTACTTGTCGAGGTGTCCTTGGACAAGACACCAAATCTCTGTACTAATGCCAATATGTACTGTCTGGCAGCTGTCCAAACAACTATTTCCCCAAGGGGATATTAAAATATCAATTATTATTATTAAAATGTGCCTGTTTTTACCTGTTACAGCACATTGCATCTCAGAGTTTTGTAAAAGAAAGATATTTATATCGAGCAAACTCAGCTATACATACATCTATTGTCAAACCTGAATGTATCTGTGTGGTGAGATGTAACTATAAGTTTTAAAAAAATTAAGCTTCTTGTTAAGCATGTATTGAATACAACTATTCGCTCTTGGTAATGTTAAGGTTATCTAATTTGCCTAAGCTTAGTAAATTATTACCAAACACTCATTATTTGTCACAATTGGTGTACTTTTAATGACAACAGCACAGATAGAACACGCATTATAGCCAATATACAAATTGATTTGTGAGTACACAGAGGAATCTCAGCAATATATCTAAAATTAGGCCTGTCATGTCACAGGACCGTGTCCTTACTCAGCAGTGAAGGTCACATGCAAACTTAATATTAATCTCCCAAAGTGCAGTGATGGCTTCACTTTGCCCTTGGAGAGGATCATTACAGTAAATCTTGGCCTCATCTTGTGTTTTGCTTTGTTAACATGGATTGCTTGCTTTTCTACATTGGTTTCTTATGCATAACTTATAAAATGTTGCCCTTGAGTCAGTTGAAAAAATATATACTTATTGTATTTCCAATTGCTGATATTATATTAATACTCTTCATTGATAAGCCGTCAGTAAATGTATTTACATTATTCACACACTACAGATACAATACTAGTCATAGTTATACATTAGTGTGGATTTACCAGTATATTTTAATCAAATTTCAGCTAATGCATTGCATAATTAAGCTTTTAGTCAGTGGCTGTATTTGTAAAAAAATGATTCCTCAATTTAATAGTGTTAGCCAACTGCTAACACTATTAAACTGAGGCTGGGGAGGGTTTAAGACAAAGAAACTGACATTCAAAGACATTGGTGCCATCCTTTAAAACCTAATTATGTAGGAAATACAGGTGCAACATTTGGTTTACTGTGCTATGCACGCGTACTCAGAGGGTTCCACTGACAAAGCTGATTGATAAATGACCATTTTGTCTGTCCACAGCCTTCTCCTGTGCTGGATCTTAACCTAAATTGAATTTCAAGCTCCAATGAGATGTCAGCGTTAACATACTAGAAATCCTCTCAGGGAAATGTTGCTGTCAATGCAAAAAGACATTTTGGCTTTTCCTCCTTCTTTCTTTGGCCATTTCTCAAACATCCTCATTCATCATTCATTCAAACACAGTTTGAAGGAAGGGACATTTTCTCTGCTGGTACATTCTAAAAGAGCATCATACAACCTACATAGACTCCTTACATTCACATTATAGTTTTTGTCAGGAGGTTTTGCATGTAGATTAAATAGAGAATTTTATAATGTACATTATGTAATTATATAAAGTCTACATTTTTTACTGTTTTATTTTACATGGGCAAAGACTTGAGGAGCTGTAGATTGCATGTCTTCTGATGCATGTGTCTGTGTGTGTACCTACGCCTTGTATATTTTACAGTTTCTGACAATTTTTACCTTTGAACAATTTCACTAGTTCCAAGTTATTTAAATCAAAATATTTAATTCAGCAAGAAGAGGAAGGATTAACATCCACTCATGACACTAAGCACATCAAAGATTTTGCAGAGCATATCACTTTATACGTTTTTTTTTTTGCTAAAGCCTCCACCCCCCAAAGTCTTTGCCCTCTCATGTAGACTATGAATATTATTAATAAGCATTATCAACATTGCACTTACCAAACATGCGTATATACTAATGCCAGTATTCTTAACTCCACATAATCAAAAGTAAAGGGTATTTTATTGGATTTTAAAGCCATTCTCAATTGATTAATGTAGCTAAAATAGTTTCTCTACAATCCCAAAGAGCTAGAGTGGATGGGCAGTTTTAATGTTCTAAATGACTAACAAGGATTCTCATGGATGAGTGCAATTATTCTTAGAGGTTAATGTTATACTCCTGAAAAGCTCCACAGTAATTGATAAATGGATGTATAGCCCAGAGATGTATTCAGGGTTACTGGGCTGCAATATGCCTGAAGCAGCTCTTAGACTGAATTATTAAAGACTGCTCTTTTCCTATGTCTTTGGTTGGAGAAGAGGCTTCAAAAACTAAACATAGAAAAAACTAATTTATGAAGTATCAAATATCTGTCTTGTCATGTATGTTGACATTTTTTAAATAGTGGAAAACTATTCGTTTTGATCTCTAGTGTTTTTCCGTTCTACATAAAGAACATTGGACATCGCAGGGTTACATTTTATTATTTGGTATTTTGAGAAACCATGAGATTGATACATATGTGTACTTACTTTGTCAACATTGGATCGGTTGTGGATTAGTGAAACTGAAATTGAATTTCCTTGTAAGAATGTATTGTCAGTGTATTGTTTTGAATCAGAGAATACTGACCTGGTTATTTTGGAGTATTCTTCTCACTGTCAGGTACACAAAATGTTTTTTGTTGTGGTCATATTCACTGTTGCACAATGGTGCATGGCCTCCCTGAACATTTCAATACATATCTAAGCGTCTGGATGCAGCCCAGTGTTGCAGTTGGAAAACTAAAAAATAGCAAACAAAAGTGACAAGTGACATCTGCTGCAATACTTCTAAAGATGTTTTTTATTTGTAACTTCAATCTTCACTTTCTAGACATACCGTGCCCTAGGATTCAGTTGCTATAAACCTCTTTTGCATGTTTTTACCTTTTTATTGTCATGAATTCTCTACTCCTTTCTACCTAACAGAGGCTAAATGTATTGAATGAATGCAGTAAGCATTGTTAAGCTCATTCCAGAAGTCCTACATAGCTGAGTGGGAAGAATGAAATAAAAGTTTGACTAAAACCACTTCATCAGTGTCAAAACTGCAGTTGGATTTAATTGTCAATACTCCGCCTGGAGCAAAGAGCATCTGTGAGTCATAATAATATAACCAAACCTTTCCATTTAATCTTTTTTTACTTTAATACAGAAGGGTCTGCTGTAGTACACACTGCTTCCAGAAAATATCCAACATCAGCTCCTTCTGGCTTGTTACTTTAGCCACCTACTCAAAGCTTCTGTGCATTATCAGTCCAAATACACACCACAAAGGAAAACATTACGTACTTAATTCAGTGTAGACAAACTCACTCCACAGTGTGTATGCATACTGTTTGACCTGATGTAATGAAGTGCAACTTAGAGTATTTTCAGCAGTGTGGGTGGTGCCGTTTGTTTTCCAACGATGGATTCAGTTCTCATGGGTCCACACACAAGGACCATTATGAAGTAACATTGGTAACCACTGAGCCACTGTGGAAGTTATTAATTAAACAATATTATTATTATGATTAGGTTGAGTTCACCATTAACATTATGACTATTAAACATACAAGTATTCCCTCACACAGACATGATAACGAGAACAAGTTGCCACCCCTGCCGTCGTCAGTTTGCTAGGGTAAACTAACTACTCAATTCATCAGCTGCAGGTTGGATTCAGCTGATTTTTAGTTAGCTGTTTACCCCAGCCCAGGATTGTGCTGCAGTTAATTAGGTTGGGTGAAACCAGGAGAATATTTCAACAGCCAATGAGTACCCTAATTAAAGGTTGATTAAAGTTTGATGAATTGATTGATATGACTTACCAGCCAGCTGCTACAGGAGGAGACACATTAATAGACACCTACACAAAAATTAAAAGAAATGTAGGCACAACCTCTGATTTTGTGAGAGAGAGCAATTTTATGAGTTCATCCCACTGCACAAAGGAATACATACACAGTTGGGGGCAGAGGAAGGATGAGTCAGCCTACAAAGTGAATGGTCCAATTACAGTTTTGGCAGCTGATGCAAAGAGGGCCACATGTGAGATGCAAAACACCAAAATGTTTCACAATAGTGGCTTAATAAATGGTTGCATACTAAGAATGCATTACGACAGTCGGCACTACAAGCACATCATCTGCAGGTTTCAGTACATTATGTGAATATTGTTAATATTGATGTAATATATTTTAGAAAGTTACTATTATTATAAAATAAACATATTTGGTTGAGGTATATATACATGTCTGCTTTAGTACTTTTGGTTTTATTATTATTAATTCACTTTTTGTGATGATGTTTAACAAGTTCAAAGTAAAAATAAATAAATAGATAAGATATTACCTTACATATGAATACTACAGTATCTTTTAAACTCCTTTATTTTAACTTGCTGTATTGTAAAAAATAGAGAGCATTAATCGCAAACTCCTGTAACAAAAAACAAGCTCACACACAGCTCATGGTCAGTTTCTTTTTAGTCTATGTTTTTCCTTTTTATGTGAGTCAGATTCAAAGACCTATGTTAATGTTATTCTAATTTTGAATTAACATTGTGTGCAATTATATGTAAATGTATTTATCACTGTACAACTGGAAAACTCAAAGTCACTAGTATTTGCTGCACAACCTTTGACAATGATTGCTTTATATTGGCCCAGAATGCTGACTGCCTTGTTTTTATGAAAGGAAAAGTCTACTGACATTTGACCTGGCATAGCCAGCCTACAAGTAGTAGGCTTGAGCTAGAGACATCATACTGCTTTCACTTCAAAGGTTTAAATCAATATTAAGAGCACCTAGAGGGTGGGAGGGCATTGGGAGGGTGGTAGGGTAAGTGTCCCTTTTGGCCCTTGACATCTCTCTATGATGATGACCCAGGCACATTGTGACCCTCCATCCTTGCTGCTTCAGGAGAGGTCAAGATTTATGCCACAGCTGTGAACTTGAGGTCATACTATCTCCTTCCAGCAGCTGCTCTCTGTCTCAACCTGCTAGCTTCACAAGATTCAATTCTCGGGATTAAATAAAAATGGGGAGGACAAAGCTATGGCTCACATATTGCATTGTTCTTTTCTGTCTCTACATGCTTGCTCTAGTTATGTCATGCTAAATCCATCTGATTGTTCTTATGTTGCTGTTCAAGATGATGCATTGTGAAAATGGTTAAATACAAATTATTTTAACAATGAACCTATGTGTCTTCGAAGCAACAGAAAACAAACTAAAAATAATCAAATAAAGCTAGTGGACTACCTTTTATTTATGGCAGATTATTGGTGCTGTGGAAAAAATAGCAAATGCGAGCATTATTTCCTCTTTTTGAAATCGGTTTATTGCAATAAATCAGTTAATATTTATAAAATGTCAGAAGATGTTTGTCTAAATTTTTCATTTAGGCCTAATTTATGACTGAACCTGCATTATTTCAAATTGAGTGCTGTATATCACTCACTGTCTGCCATCTCAGCAGGACACTGAATCTCAGTAGCGTTTGATGTGTGCCACTCCAAAGTTTACATTTGACAACTCAGAAGTTACTGTGAGTTTTTTTCATAAATCACAAGTTAGTATGATGATGATGATGATGATGACGCATATAGTCCCCCGAGAACAGGAACATTTTGAGCTACAGAGGGTTGGCACAGTAACTACAACTTAAAGCGTACAATATAATGTAAGTTTATGAAGAAGTCCTGTGCTAAAAATGTGTGAATTGGAGTGTTTTTTATTGACATGTATCAGAAAGGTGAAGACTCAGTTCTACAGGATTGAACCAACACATTCTGTTTATAATCATAAATATATAAAATAAGCAACAATAATTTTTGAACATATATTCTGAAATGTTTCTTTAGGATTCCTGCCACTGGGGGGGCTGTGTAGGCAGATCTATTATTCAATGAATATTCAGTAAGACATCACTGAGCATCTGCTCAGCGGGTGGGAAAGGGTGACGTGGTGTGTGTAAACCAGCTTTGCTGTAGCTTTCAAATTCACAGTTTTCTATGGAAGTTGCTTTGAAGCAACTGATGTATCATTATACATAACATCACACTCTATGATGCCGTTCTATTGACTATATACAAGTGCATCTTGGTAATCTCACATATATCATTACCCATCATTATCACATGTGATGTTGATACATTCACTTATCTGTGTTACACAATTTTTTTTTCATTCTGTGTAGCTTCCACTTGGTGCTCATCCCCGTAGTTTAAAGCTGGTAAACTGTCCCTGTTGTTTAGAATAGATAAATGGCATATCTATACAGCTAACTTTTGGCTTTTGGCACTAATGTGTGCAAATATAATTAAAGATCCGTATATTCTGTAGTGGTGTGAAAGAAAGCTCTATGTGACCTGGAGGTTCAGTAGCAATCATAATCTGTTGTTTTGTTATTTTAATTGCTTTCACGATTTTGATGCTCTGACCATAGTCAGTTTTTATCTTAAGTAGAAAGTAATAATAATTAAGGCTTACAGTCTTCTGTACATTTCTGTAAAATATTGTGCATGTGACTACAGCATCTAAACTTTGTAGTAGCTTTTATCAAAAGACAAGCTGGATCTGCCCAGCCCCAAAAGAAGATACATTCAGGTGCTCCCAATTTTTATTCTATTTTACATAAGACTAATGAGGATTGTGCTCCACACAAATCTGTTTTTAGTTTTTGGTTGAAAAAAGTAATATACATGTCTAGCAGAGTAATCTCTCTGTATTTTGTGTTCTAAAATGTTATCATCCTATTTAATAACCATCATTAGCTGTAATAATTGTTGTTAGTCAAATTTTTTTTAAGCCAGATATTCTGCTTAAACAACATCATATGGTTCTGACGACAGGTTGTTTAAAATTGTATCATCCTACTTAATCACAATTTTTAGCTGTAATAATTCTTGTTAGTAAATACTTTTTAAGCCAGACTCCTGATGCTGCTTAAACAACCTGTTGTTGGAACCACATCATGTTGTTTTAATCGGTTAACATATTACGCCACTTTACAACTGCTGCAGGGCTCTCAAGTGTCACACATTGAGCGTGACAGTCACTCTTTTGTCATTCACTCCCTCCACACATTGTATTTCTCACGCCGAATAATTTGTAGGCTAATATGCTGCAGTGCCCAATATTTATCGCGACATGATAGCACCTCACTATGAAACAAGCATGTCTTCACTGGAGTCCTAGAGCACTCCTCACCTCAAGACTAAGTAATCTTCTGTTTTAATGTTACAACAAATTCACAACTTGTTTGACACAAACAGTGACAAACCTTGCCAACTGCTGTTAGAGAATGTCGTCCAGATAATTAGCACCGGCGTTTAAGTGTTGTATGTCTGTAGCCTAAACTTAGAGTTTTATAGCCCGCTTACTGACAACACCTGTTCAGAAAAAGTAGTCTAGGTGATGATCCCCAACATTTTTGAGCCACAGCACATATTTCACATTTATAATCACATATATTTATATATTTGTATGAAAATCTAGTGTCAACAGATTTATACACTGCTAACTTTGAAGGAGTGGAGGTTTTTTGGGGTGGGGGGGTGTATAGTGCTGTGTCACCCTTGCCTGTTTTCAAGACCTGTGAGCCCTGCTGCAGTTTCAATGGAGATCTAGCACATGGGCATACTGATGTGATGATAGTTGCCTACTGAACCAGAAAGAGGTGGAATAGTGCCCACTAACACATATCCATGCTCCCAAGGGACATTTGTGGTGGTATGATAGCATTCAACTTAATAAAATTCAATTTAGTTTATTTATATAGTACTAAGTCGCCAAAAATCTAAATCAAGGTACATTTTAATGTTGCATTTAAGCCCTCACAGAATATAACAATAGTTAATAAAAGTTTCATAAATATGTGTAGAAAACCCAACACATTTAAATATGACAAGCAATAAATGACAGAAAAGAGGAAAACATCATCAAAACCAATCTGGAGCACAACCAAACTCAAGGTGGGTGACCATCTGCCTCAACCGGTTGGATGAGTGGAAATGATCAAAGCAGATTTTACAAGGTGATATAACCTTTATATTTTAGTCTTACTTTTACCTACACTAAAAAATTAAATGATCTGGATCTGGAGTCTTCTGTGTTCTTCCTTCTAGACATGTACTTCCTTTAAACTAGAACAAAACATTACTTCATTTCCAATTATAAATCTTAGGCTAACTGGCTGTATAGACGTATAGACACACTGTTTAGCTGTAATGTTATGCATCACTAACTTACATTACTAACTAACTAACTGCTGAACTGCTAAAATCCAGGTTCTGGTTCACATTCCAAAATTATACACTCCAGCATATTTACTGTCAACTAACATACATACACCACCCAGTCCAAAAAAACATGTTTTTTTGTGGAGTGGGTCTTTGAGAAACATTTTGGTTACTACAGTATTTGTACCACCTATTTTGCTTTGCATATGAAACATGTGAATCAAATCAGAATACACTGATTATAAATTGCTTGTAATGTGGAATATGACTGTTTATGTTTAATACATATTGTGTACTATAATTAACCTACATGTATTTAATTCCAGAAGTAATTTATGTGACATGAAATTGCTATTAAATGTCACATGTTAGTCTTATGAACTCCTTTTAGCTGATACTTTCCTTTATTCATACGGGACATTATGTACATCAAATATTAATGTTGTACCAACAGAAAATGGCCGCTCCAAAAACGGATGACCTATTTCCCACATTTAGCCCCAAAGGAGCTGTCTTTGGAAAAACATGAGAGAGGAATGTTTAGCCAACAGGGCTGCTCTTTTAAGCCTCTGCTGAACATGGTTTTTTAATCATTTCCTGATTCTGTCTCCATTTTTTTCTTTAGCCATCCATCCCAACAGTCAGAAGACAGATGTGAAAGTTCAAGGTTTTAGTAACTTTAAATCTAACCAGG
The DNA here is from genome assembly GCA_032270685.1 of Microctenopoma stevenorrisi. Lineage (NCBI taxonomy): Eukaryota > Metazoa > Chordata > Actinopteri > Anabantiformes > Anabantidae > Microctenopoma > Microctenopoma stevenorrisi. The sequence goes on from JAUMTR010000017.1 coordinate 10,422,801, forward strand.
TGGGGGGATTAAATGGAGTTTAGGTATGTGTATTAACAGATCTCGTGCATTTCTAAAGGTTAGGTGGTATTTAGTTCAGTGGAAGGATACACAATTTCTACGAAACACTGGCAAAAGTGCTAACTCATGATATTCATATATTTAGGAAAAACTGTTAAAAAACATATGTCAAAATCCAGGAGGTTAAACAGCAAAAAAAGCCAGTGTTGTTTTCTAGTCTTTTTAAGACACAATAGAGCTAAAATAACATGTTGGTGTAAATGAATGAAAAGAAAAGTGTCAATTTTGGTTGTTACTGTCTCAAAACAATGAATTTTAAAGGTGACCACGCCGTCATTGTGTGGTAAAGAAACACCTTGCGGAATTTTCTCGGTGCTGCTGTAAGTTTTCTTCGCAACAATTAAAGTTTATTTTAGCATAAGTAATATCACTAAATGCACTTGGCATAGCATTTGTGCGAAAATATGTCATTTCTAATAGTCGCCTGTCAGTTTTAACTGTATTATGTTAACACAAAGCCATTGAAACTGCCCAGTGTTCCTAACACAGTTGTGTGTTAGAACGTCAATACTAGATAGCCAGTATTAAATTTGAACTCTGTATTGTTTTGCACTAACTCTAGTTGATTGTCAAAAAAATGTACAAAACACAATATATATATATATCAGTGTTGATTTTGCAGTGAACTAAGAAAGTTGCAGCCACCTGTTCAGACAATAAATGAAATTACATGAATTAATTGAAACAAAGTGTAACTAAAATAGTAGTAGTAGTAGTAATAAAGCACAGATATAAACAATCTATTTTAAGCTAATAAAACAACAATTTAGTGCTGAGAGCTCGACAAGATCATGGCTCATATGCAGGGAACAGAGGTTATGAAGGTCGATGGGCCAATATCCACTGAGCGCAGGTTGACATGGGTCTCCCTTAGATGGAATCCCTGGACCTACTCCACACTTTCAGATGTGTGAACCAGTTGAGTCGCTGACCGTCTCCAGGCTCCGTCCCACTCTGGGGATGAACTGTGTGTAGTGCAGCATGAATAGGGCTTTTATTCAAAGCACTGCCATCACTAAGAGTCACTAAAAGTTCTAATTCACTGTTACTGTTAATCAAGGAAAATACAGAATAAAGATGAGCTGCACTTTGAACTCAGCCAAAGTTGGCCCACATCAAACACACCACTTGTCAGCCTGAATCAGCTTCCACAAACGGGCCAGATATGGCCCAACCTTGTTTTGCAGAATTCAGCAGTCAGCCAGATGTGCCACATCTTAACCAGATTCGGGCCACATGTCAGTGCTTTCTGGGCTATCTTCAACCTACCATGCTGTTCTTTCACCCATCCCCAGGAAAATCTGACCCAATTCACACTTGCAGCAAGTTGGCCACACTTAGCAACCAACTTAATAATTCCCCATATTATATCCCCAAGTTTTCATAAAATGTTGGCAGAGGAGTTGCCAGGGGTGTGACTAGTATATCTACCCAAAACCCCCATACATCCTTTGTTTCACTTAACAAGCCTATTCAAGGCAGCTGTTAAGTAAAAACAACTTAGAAGATAAATTTGTTGTCACTAACCAACCTCCCTCAAACTGGTGAAGCGATTTGCATGAATAGAGAAGTGTTTCAACATTACAAAAATAAGTCCAGTTGCTATGAAAGGGCAGCATCATAGGTTAAAGAGGTCATGTACTGTATATATCCTACCTCATGAACATAACCTTCAACCTACACCACAATCTTCAACCTATCATGCTGCCCAGGAAAATCAGGCCAAACTCACACCTCCACCCCATTGTTCATGCTTAGCAACACACTCATTGGGGGTAGGTGGACTTGCCAAGGATGTGGCTGTTACATCTACCCGCACCACTCCCCTGCCTTTGCTTCATTTAAACAAGTCTATTTAAGGCATGTGTGAAACCAGCCGGGAGGATAAATTAGTGATCACTAACCAACTTCCCTCAGACCAATGAAGCAGTTTAGATGTTTATGAAACAGTTCCATCTTACCAAAAAGAAATCTAGTTGCCATGATTCAACTTCCAGTCATCACAATTTAGCAATCTAGAACTGTATGTGTACTGGAAATATGAAAGAGGAAATGAAAAAGGAAAGTATAGAGGATATTGGAAAGTAGGGGACTAAAAAGTTACAACATTTGCTCAACAATGTGCAATTTATAGTTTGGACTCAAAATGTCTAAGCTGAATCAAAGATATACTATATAAAAAATCAAGGGTATACAACGACTTGCTTATCAGGTAACAACAACTGACAGATAATAAATAACGGTTGAGTCAGCTGTAAATGTTAATGAAAGTACTCAAAATAGAATAAATATTGTAATATTTTAGCCTCCCTCTATACATATACCAAAACAAACGCAACATGTTGAGAAATATAAAATTCATGGAGCAGCAAACAATTGTTTCAGTGCTACTAAATTGCACAGGTTAATTTGAGTGAGGATTGTCTGCAAATATCGTGTGCAATATTTTAATGCTGATTAAATCCACTGAGTCCCTATGCAAAATAATTTATTAGAATTATATATTCCCTCAAAATCAGAAAAGGCATTGCACTTACGACAAATTTCTGTTAATTAATAAAATGATAGCACACACAGAAACTTGAAAAGATAGCCGTAGTTATTAAAACCTGTATGATTAATCATTCATAATGTCAATATGCTGCTGATCCATCTGCAGTGCACTTTTGGGGGTACTTTGTAGTGCATGTCATAGTGAACTACTACTATTTAATTCCTATTTACAAATTGCTCAGCCTCAGTCGCTCAAGCTTCTTTTCTATATTCTCTATGAGCTACTGAAACTCACCTTAAATTCCTGCAGGCTATGCTTCAGCTCCAAACCCAAGCCTGTGCCCTAAGGCAATATGGTCATCCATCTAGTCACAAGAACCATGCCATCTGTACACTCAGTCTAATTATATACTGTTCTTCCAGATCGTGTGCTTCCACTGGCTGTCATTAAACTGGAACATCTTAGAATATGTTGATTTATATTTATTACAAAACATAAGTATATATGTGGTATAGATGATACTTGGCTAAGACTTAATGAGTAAATGATCTGGAACGTATTGTTCAGACATTTTACACTCAACTTTTCCCTGATGTAGTAGTCTGTGGAATTGTAAGTATCACATTTATATGCATCAAGCTATTACTTACAAAGCTCATAGAAGAATAATTCCTGTTCAAAACCCCACTGGCTAATTACCACTCAACATTAGTTACAAGGTCTTATATGTTGCTGATGCCTATGCCAGAAAAGGAGCGCTAATGCCAACTGAACTGTGAGCAGCTTACAGGTATCCACATAAGTGCTAATCACCATGCAGCTGGAGAAAAAATATATTTTTCTTGACATAAAACACCTATTATATCTATTGAGCATATTCATCCTGTTTTGTTTGCAATTTCCTTTTAGGCCATAGGGTTCTGCAGCCAATCCACTATAACTTGGGTGGGAGCCATGGACAACAGTGCATCCATGACAGAGCTAACAGATAAAAAATCATTCACACTCACATACCTGTGGGCAGTTTTGTTTTTTCAGTCCTCTCTGACTTGATGTTTCTACAATTTGGGAAGAAATCTGAACACAACAAAATAAAACTCAAACTGACACACAGATATTGTAAAATGCAAACTGCTGAAATACCAAGGCAAGGATTCAAAAGATAATTGCATATGATGTGAGACAATAACCACAGTGCTTTGGCAGTGCAGAAGGTAGAAATGAAACATATGGAGCAGAGCTTGAGATTCATTCATCCATACATTGTACAGAAGTAAAATACACTGTAAGACTAACATGAAATGTAAATAAAAGATTTTAATACTAACGTGAAAGCACTACATAAAGTAAATTATGACTCAAAGACATATGTTAAATGTATCTGTGCATACATGCATAATTCTAAATAAACACAAATTCACTGTTTGATGTGTATGTTTGTCAATAGATGAAAGTGCAGTGACTGCTACAAAATTTAATGCAAATGCTAAGAGGTATATATTAAGGTTACTGTGATGAATGAGCTGACTGCAGTTTACAACATGTAAACATGCACTGCCCACTTGCCGTATCTCCGATCCATTAGCTATCATCTGACTCTGCATTAAAGCTGTTTGTTTGTTTTGTTCCCCTTTCGCCCATTTTGTTTTCTTGCTTGCCTGTAACCCTCAAAGAATCACTACCTTTTCCATTTTCCAATTTCAGCTGCTTCCTCTGGAGCGAGGTTTGATGAATGTCGCTCACATTAGGGTGACCTCCGAGATAACCCCTCCTTTCTTTCTCAAGAAAATTCATCAGGCAGAGTCGGCCAGCCCCAGGGATGTGTGATTCAGCACTCAAGGTGAGTGTTTGTCACAGAGGCCTATAGATAGCCAGAGATTGGTGAGAAGTGAGAAGGACAGAGATGTGCAGTTTCTGGTACTCTTATAGCCTTACTTGCATTACTTTACTTTACTTTACTCAGCAGACGCTTTTATCCAAAGCGACTTACAAGGAGAAGACACCAGCACTTACCATTCGGTTCCCGTAAAACTAAGATACTACAACAAAGAACCCTGATAAGGGCTAGTTCGTCAAGACAAGAACATGCTTAGAAATTGTTTACTGCTAGACAATGATATGAGTGTGTGTGTGTGTGTGTGTGTGTGATAGACTCACTTGAAGTACTTTTAATATGCTTTTTAAAGGTGGTGATACTGTCAGCTAGTCGAATGGGTCAGTGCAAGTTGTTCCACCAGCCAGGGACCACAAAGGAGAAAAGACTCGATTGTGATCTGAGACCCCGTGAAGACGGGACTTTTAGCCTAATTTCTTTTGCAGATCTGAGAGAGCGTGCAGGAGTGTAACTTACCAGTAGTGTGTTAAAGTAAGATGGGACAGATCCATTTACAGTCCTGTAGGCAAGTGTCAAAGATTTAAACAGCTACTGGGAGCCAGTGAAGAGAGGTGAGAAGAGGTGTGACATGAGTGTATTTTGGCTGATTGAAAATAAGGGCAGGCTGCAGCAATTTGGACCATCTGGAGGGGTTTGATAGTAACTAGCTCCAGCCAGGAGAGAGTTGCAATAGTCAAGTTTAGAGATGACCATTGCCTGAACAAGGAGCTGGGCAGCCTGTTGGGAAAGAAAAGGCCTAATCTTGCTGATGTTGTGGAGAGTAAATCTACAGGACCTGGAGGTTGTGGCAACATGCTCATTCAGGCTGAGCTTGTTGTCTATCAAAACTCCAAGGCGTCTGGTATCCTCTGGTGGGAGGGACAGATAGAGTGTCATCAGGATAGGAGTGGTATGAAAAGCCATGGGATTGGATGATGTTACCGAGAGGACTAGTGTATAATGAAAAGAGAAGAGTCAAGTCAAGTCAAGTCAGACTTGACGAGAGGTATAATGAAAAGACAAGAGGGCCAAGGACAGAGCCCTGTGGGACCCCTGTGGTTACCTTAGAGAGTGTGCATGTCTCACCTCCCCATGATACCCGGAAAGACCTACCCGGAAAGACCTATCTTAAAGATAGGAGGAGAACCAGTTCAGTTAGTTTCTTGTAATTCCTAAGTCTTGACAGTGTAGAGAGAAGAATCTGGTGATTGACTGTGTCAAAAGCGGCAGATAGGTCCAGGAGGATGAGGACAAATGATCTACGGGCAGCTCTAGCAACACAAAGGTTATTTACTATTGCCAAAAGGGAGGTTTGAGTTCAATGTCCTTTCCTGAAACCAGACTGAAAAGGGTCAAGTAGATCATGCTCGTGGAGAAATGAAGAAAGTTGAGCCAGAACGACTCTTTCAAGCAATATACAGATGCAGTATATTATATAACGCAGTCTAAAGTCTGCAAATATATCTTATCCTGTTATCATGCACTTATCAATATTTTATATTAACAAGGAAGAACATACTCCATTTCTTGTTAAACTAAGTAAACCCACATGTATTGTTTTTTGACTGTAGTTTCACACAGCTCTCTATGGTGTTTCATTGTCTTTCTGCTCACAGTTTTGGTTTTATTACACACTTTGGTACTGTTTTTGTTCTGCCTTTGGTAACAAATATAACAATGTTGTGTTTATGGTTTGTTTCAGAAATAAATCAGCTAATGAAGGTTTGCAGTCAATCAACTTGATCATTGGAGAATGCATAGAACAGAGTGGGTACAACTGCATGTATAAGAGTACTGTTTTTGCCATTGATTTCTGCTTCTATTGTACTTACTGTAAAATTAGTTTTTCAGTTGCTTTCTGTGTAAGTCACAGTGTGCATGTGGATAGATTTGGCAGCAAGAATCTTTAAGTTACTTCAGGTTATTATTCTTGTTTGTTGCCAGCAGATGTTTATTTGAATAACATAAAACATGTCACAACCATGGTCTTCACTGATGTTAACTGCAGCCTTGAAACGGTAGAAATGTATACCAGCAATATTTATTTACCGCCATTTAGTCAAAGCTTATGTAAAATCTGCATCTGCATTTCTGACATAACATGATGGATACATGTACTTGTTGTTTTCCACACATTTCATATGTGAGTCTTCCCATCTGCTTGCTCTGAAAAAAAGATGAATCAGACCAAAGTGTTACTTTTTCCTTGATGGAGTGTAAAATCAATGTGTAACAACCTCACATTTTACACCCTTGTTTTCTATATTTAAATTCATCCCTCGGTATGAAATCCCCTGAGATTTAAGCACAATATGATGAAATGACAGTGGTTGTCCATGATATAATTAAAAAGAGTCTAAAGGTGTACTATATATATAGTACACCTTTAGCTTCAGCCAGAGAGAGCTGAAATAACTGCAACTATACATTTTACCTCTACAAGGCTATTCGGAATGGTAAAACAACAGGTGGGAGCATTGACTGCACTTACACAGGCATTGACGCCTGTGACACTTCAGCAACTATATCAACAACCATCACCTTAGTGGGTCAATCCTTTCCTAAATCCATTGAATCCATTCTTGAACCCAGTGAGCAATCCAAGTACTCGTGGCATTCGTGGTGCCTTTATATTTAACCCAAATCCAAAATGTGTGTGAAAGTGGCAAAGTGAGTGTAAATGGGAGTAGGGCAGCCAATATAAAACATGTTTGTGAATGAATTAAATTAAGTTTTGCTGCATGAGCAAACAATGATAGGTACCTAAGTTGGTGTAAAACAAGTATACAGTGATCCCTAGCTATTATGTGTCGCCTTTCGTGGCCTCGCAGTTTTGTAGGTATGTTTAGTGCAATTTTGCGTGCTTTTTTTTTTACATCTCATTGTGTTCTGAGTCCTGATTAGCACGTTTTCTATGAAGGTTTGAACTTTGAGAGTGTTTAAACAAGAGAGAAAAGTGTGAAAATGTTTATGTATATAAAGTGTGTAGTGAGGAGCTTTACAGCCTTAAAACATCAATAATAGTTGTAAAAAATAAAGCTGACTACTTCGCAGATTTTGCCTATTGTGGGTTATTTTTAGAACATAATGGGGGACCACTGTATTCCATAGGACTGCGTGAGTCAGCAATGTCCAGCAATACCTCTGTTCTATGATGTGCATGGCCTGTATGCACTGCAGAAATAGAAACAGAATAACATGTCTACCTCAGGGGGCGCTATGTGACAATATCTGCAGTTTTTACGTAATGTCACAAACGTTTATCACTTAATGTCTTAATTCCCACATACTTGGTGTGTCCTTGAGCGAGGCACTCACCCCCTGTGGCTGCCCAGTGCTCCCCCCAAGGGAGGATGGGTCAAATGCAAAAGTCAACTTTGTTGTAACATGTGAACATGTAATCAATAACAAATATAGATGATTCTTCTTCTTCTCTTCATAAAGGCCTAGAAATGCTTTGAATGTCAAAGGTCATTTTAGTTTACTAGAACCATAATGGGGGAGACTGTGACAGGGATTGGCACCCAGTTTTACCAATTTCTGGCCATGTGTCCCTGGTCAAGATACTGACCCTCAACCCTTGGTACCTAAAACGCAGCTGCCTGTCCACAAAGAATTTCACCAAAACGATTAATAAAGTATCAGCTATTAACTGAATGTTTCCATATCTTTAAAAAGCATAAAATGATCAACTTAGATTTATGCTAAGTAGGAATTGGATAGGTTATTTTTAAGCAAAATACAGTACTGTTACTGTTCCCCAAGGTAATGTAAAGGTTTGTGCTCTTATTCAATCTCCCACTCAGATTTTTACTGCATGCACTATGAATCTTGTTTTCAAAGTATCTCTAATCATACAGATTTGATCCTGTGCTATGGGATCAAGTCAGACATATTATGCATACAATGATTTGCTTGAATAAAAAGAAACTCACCCACTCACGATGAGCCTGCAGACACTGGGTCAGTTCAATTGAACATGAAAATGAATAGTCCAAGAGGGGAATGGAAATTTCATTACAGAAAAAACATTATAATTGTTCACATTCAGGGCAGTAGCATATAATACCTCAACTGAAATATGTGATCATGCAAGAATTATACAGCTTCAAAGCAGGAAAAAACCTGCAAAAAGCTGTTTTGGAGAAAACTATGTTTTCTTATTTAAAAACAGTACAGCAATGCAACACTAACTTTGTCTGACAAGTTAAGTTTACTTAACTTAACTTTTGTTATATTTAATTTAATTTGTAAGATTTAAGAACTTGTTAATGTCATGTACACTTAAATTGTTTTCCTAAGAGCTTGTTAGTTTTACTTACCATAACATTCAATTTACACAGCAACATTTAGGAGACCGATTGCCTTAGTCACATTAGGTAAGCACCAACAAAGAATGATTTGTGAAAATTAATGGATTAACTCATGTTTGTGAAAGTTTGAAAAAAATACAATTAAAAGAAATTCAATTACAAACCTTATCAATAGTCCCTGGTCCCTACTGTAAAATTTACAGCCAATCCCATTTCCAAACAATTTCACTGATAATTAAAACTACATAACACAATGACTCTTGAACCCAATATAATTTTTACTACTGAATATGGGAAAAAGTATCCACACACAGCCTAAATGTCAGGCATACTGCTTGAGGCAGGTTTTCCTAACTGTCCATGATGATGTTACCTGGAGGTATTATCAGTATCAGTGCCTGATGTTTGGAGGTGCAGGACATTCGGGCTGTGGTCTGTCAATATCTTAACAGGAACCTGTGTGTCTATTATGGCATTGTACTTATCATGTCAAGAAATTAACAGGATACTGACATATAAGTAAAGGACACTGCTAGTAGTAACATAACGAATCATACTATAATAGACACAATTTCTGCTTTGTGTATACAATAGTAAGAAAAACCATTTGTCCCTTTACTGATTTTATATTTTTTGCATAGTTATCACATTTATGATTATTTCATTATTAAGAGAAAAAAAGCTGCTCAAACCTGCCTGGCCCATATTTAAGGTTATCTACACTTGTTTCATGTCCATGTTATTACTTGCCTTTAAATTATTCCATGTCAAAGATTTCACTTAAATGTAGAAGGGATATTGTCTGCATCTGACATCTTTTCAGCAGCATTTATTGTCAATGCAGTGCAGTGAGGAAAAGCTGTTTTTTGTGTCCTTCACCAGCCATGTCATGCTGGGCTGTGAATGTGTGACATCAGCTCTGTTAGAGCTTTTAACAATGCTGAGAGAACACAGAATAACTACATAATATAAAATAGGTAAAGGGGCAAATGACTGTGATGCAACAGCTCTTCTTCTATATCTGTCTGCTATCACCCATAAAAATAGACATTCCTTTGGCCTCTCGCAAATTTCTTTTCTTGCGCTTAACGAAACCGGAGCTCTTGCTCAGTCTCTCTCTCTCTCTCTCTCTTGCTCAGTGTCTCACTTCTGTGTTTGTTCAACTTGACCTGTGCGTGCGCTTAACTCATGTTACTGCGTTACAAATGTGCCACAAAACTAACCAATCACAGACCACAAGAAGGTCAGCCAATCACAACACACCGAGATTGTCGGTCTCGCTGAAGCTACTGCTCTCGACGGCTGACAGAAAATATGGAGCCAAATACGCAATATGAAAACAATTATGTGGCGCCGCAGCTTCAGGTGAGTTATCCATTTTTGTTTTTTAATCGCTTTTATTCCTGCTTATTTTTACTACTGCATTTACCCAGCGTTTCAGATAATAGTAAGTTTCATAGCATAAAACACGACTAGCTAGCAAAAACTACTGTCACCAGCTGATTTTTCTAGATGAGACTACTTCTTACTAACATTATAGATAAACGGGGACAGTTGTTGTTTATATGTTCTCCTATGTGTCTGTGTGCTAAGACTTGTGGGTGGTTGTGCACATGGAGAGAAGTCACATTTTCATCTGTTGATATGGCTACATGCTAGTGTGAATACATTCTGTATATTGTCTCCATCTGTGTATTGCTCTTGAAAAAAGGCTCATTAGGTCTCCATCTGGTGGATCCAGCAAATGCTACAACCCAAGCTGCTGCAAGGCCAATTGAGCAGTAAAACTATGGAGGCTTTTTGGGAATTCATTATCAACAGATTCACTCTAAATCAGCCCCATCCTTATGTATGTTTATTCAGTCGCCTTATTTTCAACATCTTTTTCTGGCATAATACAAACAGATATATATTTGAAATGCATGTAAAAGTATACACATAAAGTACATAACAGTCTCAGTGGGAGGTCACCATTCCCCTTCACAAATAAATGCCTTCTATGAAGGCTTTTGTTTTTCTATTGTTGGCAAAGACAACAGGCAGTACTTTTGTCTATGGTGATTTTAATTTGCCCAAAGTCTTATAAAGCAGAAAAGAAGACAGATTAGAAGAAACCCGTTTGAGTCCCATATTCCTCTCATTTCGCAAGTTCCTTGAAAAGGACTGTATCGTCATACAGTGTTTAAACATTCAAGATAGTAGAACAGAAATACATCAGGGGGTAAAGGCCATAGTCTACCGATGTCATTTTGTCTGAGTGAGCCTGGATATTCCTCACAGTGATAATGTTTTAAATTGCAAGGGTTTAGTAAAAGACCAAATTGGAGGGCAATAGTGTAATCCATGGTTAATACTAAACAATGACACACTCCCTAGGGAACACTTTTGCAGCCATGTAAAAGCTTGGTTGCTAATGTAATGTTAATTCAAACAAGGCTTTATTACAGTATCATTATTTTTTAGGTTTTGGATGAAGCACAGACTGTTTAAAAACTATGGTTCAAGAGTTCCTTTCAAAGGGGAAGATGAATTAAAGTAGGTGTGTGAGGTCACTTAGAGCCAAAAACTTAAAATTATTGTGACATGTAGTTTTATTGACAATTTCATTTGTAGTTTTAGACAGTAGAACCTTTAAATACTAAAACAAAGACAATTCTTTGCTTTGTCGTTGTTTATAGCAAAGCATAAATTTCAATAGCACACAATTAATTAACCAACACAGTTATGAAAAGCTTTAGTAAGTAAGGATGAAAATGTTTAGCACCACTGAGGCATATGTGTGGGTCTGGGACAGTTGTTCACTAAAGGAGTATGTGTGTGTTCTATCAATTAACAACCAGTTGAAATACAGATTTTAGATTTTATACTGTGTGGTGAAAGTAAGTAATGTGCGTATTATCTGTAGTGTCTTAAAAGCAAGTTTGGTCAAAGTTCCAATGCTTCAAGACACTAATCCTTAGCTTACTCCTAGTCTGTTCGAAACCTATCAGTGTATGTTTGTGTGTGTGATTGTATATGTGGTTTTAGAAAAAGAACCACATGACTGCAAGCCCTGAAGCATTTATTTGGCCAATGTTGTTGGTTGTGACAGCCCAGAATCAATCACATCAGTTAATAAAAAATGTAGTTGTGGTTTCTGTGAACACAGCTTTTGTTTTTCTTTTTTTTCACTTTTTGTCCAAATGATATCTTTCAATGAGATGTGTGTCAAATGTAAGAAACATCTCTCCATCCACATGCTTTGCACACATTTTACTGTTTTAACAGCATCTGGCAACCACTAACCAGTTAGGACTAGGTTTGGACATCGAAAATTCCTTGGAATTGTTTGACACTTTTGCAAACGATTCTCCTGTCGATTCCACTCGCCTCGAATGACGTCACCACTTGGGTAGCGTCATTTGCCCAGTAGGAAACATGGACACTTATTTACTTCTAAACCAAATCAAATGGCACTGATATTTCCTGCACTTTATCCTGCATCCTGGTAATGTCAGATTAAGTTAACAAATTTACAATTAGGTCGTAATTTGATTTTAAACTGCCTATGTTTCTGTGATTTGAAGCTTGGCATGGCTTGAACAATTAATTCTGAACATTGTTATATGTCTGAAAACACATCTTGCAGTTTATTTTGTTCCTCTCTGTTCTTTTAAAATATAGCTTAAATATGTACATCTTGGTAACTTCACGTGCTATCAAATGTAACTAATAACAATCATATTATAAAATAAACAGCCACACCTACTAATGTAGTAAAATTAGAAGAAGAAAGGGAGTTCTTCTATTAGAATGTTTTAGTAAAATTCAGCAAAATTGTTGACTGGTCACAAATGTGGTGCTTTTTGGCTGATTGACATATGACAATCTGTCTCCATCCTTCTTCTCCATGACATCCTCCCACATGAGTGCTTCTTACCTAGTCAGCCGTGGTACAGAGCTTAGCCTCTTAGTGATAAGTGCACTGCACAAGACATGAAGGACTTATCTGGAGTTGTGTCAATCTTATCATGTGATTTTATTGTATCGTTATTTTTCAGCATACCCTCAGTTTTCATATTTATGCTGCATTTGAAGACATCATCTTCCTTTGACAGATCATGTTTGACTGAACACAAATCCTACACTGAAAAGCTAATTTGTTGACGCAGTGGCTAAATCACTGTGAAGAACCATCACTGAAGTTTTAGGGTATCTTGGGTGAAATTTACAGTGTGTGCACCACTGAGTTGAATATGTGCTTGCTAGTTTCTGGAATCCTATGTTGGTTTGTGGCAATTCTGGTATATTTATTTGTCATGACATTACAATAAATACCCAATTTAACCTATATATTCTGATTATTTATGTTATTGACCGAGCAGGGTCAAAAATTCGACAATAACCCCATTCAATAATCCCCATTCACTTTGTAATGTGTGTTTTCCAGTCCTGTTTCACCAGTTTTTTGTTTGTTTGTTGCTTGTATACTGCAATGTATTATAACTTATCACCAGCAGTCTTAAATATATAACTAAATATTCCAAACTGTTTCCGTTTCATCCATTTATCCATCCATTATCTGCCCCTTATCTGAGGTTGGGTCGTGGGTGGGGGGCTGGAGCCTAAACTCACTGTCTTTAGGCGAAAGGTGGGGTACACCCTGGACAGCTTGCTAGTCCATCACAGTGTTTCAGTAAACAACTAGGACAGGGGTCAGCAACCAAAGAGCCATTTGGGCCCATTTCCCCAAATACATTGTGTGTAAACATTTCACATGTTCTGTATCAAAGTTTACTAAAACAACGAGAAAACAACCAGTGTCAACAGAGGGCGCTGGGACTCAGACCCACCAGTATCATATGAAAAAGAAGAACCAAGTGATTTGTTGTAAACTTTCAACTGGTAAACCATGGATAAAGAGAAGACAGAAGAGTTTCTGGTAGAAATTCAACAATTAATGGCTCATGGACAGATTTGTTAACTTTTACTGTAAGACATATGACATTGCACTGTTGTGCACATATGTGTACTCTGATGGTACACAGGAATTAATCCCCTTAAAAAGAAAAAACTGAGGTAGGACATCTGTGCGGCTGTGTTAAACTGAACTGACACCACCCACTTTGGGTGAATGGCTACTGATGGGGCACCAAGAACGACAGGAGACAGTGGGGCTACAAATATAAATAAAAAGACAGTTATCAGTTTGTAATTCCTTTATTTCATAAATAAAACAAATTACGCTCCCTAGTTGCTTACAAAATTAAGTTTATATAAAACAAAATTTTTAAAAATTGTGACCAGATTACATGTTTTACATTTCGTACAAAAAATTACGTATTTTGTCAGCATCCTATTTCTATAATGATAATACAGATGCACAGTCCTGTTACCAAAAATGTACATGTAATGTATAATTTGTCTCTTTAAATACTGAAGGTTGTCAAATCCTGGTATGGAAAAATCTTGTGGCACAAAATCTTGCACCCAAGACCCGCCCACATTTATCCTGGAGAAATCTAATTCAGGAAAAGATTAAAGATTGTGGACCTCACCAGGAGCGGCTGGGTTAGTCTAGTGGTAAAATCGCACGGGACACTGGGGTTTAAATCCCGGTTATCGCCTACCTGTAGCAGGGGTCCTTACGCTATACTGTGCCTACCTCAAATATGACTGAGACAAGTACAAATAGAGTCAGCTCAAACGTCGCCCAGATTAACAAGGTTGGCGCAAGATTTTGAGGAAATAAGACAATCTGATGATAAGTGGGTTACTGGAAAAAGAACAAGACATGCCTGGACAAGATATGAGAACAAGGGACTGTTGGAATGCTACTATACAAGTAACCCAAGTGAAAGGGGTGACATGAAGCGGATGTGGAACCTATGGATTCTTCAATACCAAACATCTATCTAGACTAACAGCTAGTAGCTCAAGGCTGCTACAACAACTAGAGATCAATGAAGTACAATTCAGATGCTGCGGCAAGGGGGACGACACGTCAGAGGGGAAATATCATCTTCACACTCGGAGATTAGGTACCAAGCCCTAATAGGCTAGTAAGAGCAGTTTTTAAGGATCAGGGCGGACGAAATTGAAACGCCAGACACAAAGATGCACAGTTGAGATGTTTATTAAGTAAAAAGGTGGGCATGGGATATGCCGGGAGGGGGAGACGGGGAAGAGGAGCAGGAATGGGAACCATCATGGAAAGACAAATCCCTGCATGGCATGTACTACCGGAAGATAGAAGGAGTAGCTGGCATTGAAAATGTCATCCTACCAATGGCTGGACAAAGCTGGACTGAAATCATGGCAGCACAAGAGCAAGGTCTAAGTACAAGATCAATAGAGTCTGGGGTCTACAACACCAGGCAGGACCCCAGGTTCAGGCTGTGCAAAGATGCCCCTCAACAATACAACACATAACAGCAGGGTGCAAGATGCTAGCAGGCAGGGCACACATGGAACGCCATAATCAAGTAGCTGGCATATTTTACAGAAACATCTGCACCGTTTATGGGCTGGAAGTCCCAAGGTCAAGATGGGAGAAACCTTCAAAAGTGGCTGAGAATGATAAGGCTAAGATCTTGTGGGACTTCCAAATATAGACTTACAAACTGGTAATGGCTAACTAACCGAACATAGTAGTGGTGGACAAGCAGAGGAAGAAGGCTGTAGTGATAAAAAGATGTAGCAATCCCAGGCGACGGTAACATCAGGAAAAAGGAACATGAGAAGCTCGAGAAATACCAAGGGCTGACAAAAGATCTAGAAAACATGTGGAAAGTGAAGGTTACAGTGGTCCAAATGGTGATTGGAACACTCGGGGCAGTGACGCCCAAACTGGTAGAGTGGCTTCAACAGAGGCAACATCTGAGATCTCTGTCTAGAGGAGCGCAATCCTAGGAACAGTTAAGATACTGCGCAGGACACAAGTAAAGAAAAGAAAAGACCACCTCTTTTTGAGGGTCTTGGTCTGCACCTGGGTGCAATTACTGTGTTCACACCAAATGAAATTACCTAAGATGGAAAACGAACTAGAGTTCCATTTAAACAGAATAAAGCCTCAATGTGTGAAAGGGCTCTTAGGTAGTTCATTGTGGGCAATGATAACTTCTGTTACTGTCTGTGAATTTTATCCAGGTGATATTCAGTTTTCCTTAGTGATGCTGAGTGTTCAGCAGGTGTCTGAGTGCCGGTTCACATTGATGTCAAGCTGGATCTGTGGTGGAGGATCAGAGTGAAGAGTCTTGGTAGAGGGGAGCAGTTTGAGAAGCTGCTGCTGATGGTAGCTCAAATGAAAAACCTGTTTGCACTGATGGAGCAGCATCAACTGTCAGCTTCACGTGGACCTAGCTATGGTAAACTCAATTTAACAGCCAGGAGCACAATTCTTTTGTCTAAAATGAGCAGTGTACAGCACTGTGTTTTCATTATAGTGACAGCAATCAAGTCCAGTCTCCTCAGCTGCACACAGCTCACTGCAGGCAGCTGACTTTGTTAGTCCACCAGTTTGTGCAACATACACAACAACTCAGCAAGATGATTAAGAGTCAAATAAAGTAAAATATCAAAAACAACAAAAGGCCAGTTAAGTATATTTTAACTGCTCAGACTTAGTACCATTGTAGGCTGTGGCAGAATACTTCGTTGAGGTGATGTAAAAGTAAAATTAAGTTTACATTGTGAAAAAACAGCAATATGAACTTTGGAGATATTCCTTTCCAGTCTGCACTCTACTTTCTTTATCTACATTCTTATGCAGCAGAAATACTCAGCAGGACGCTGATTTATACTACATTAACTATGGTTATTTAATCTAACTCAGCACGTGCAGTAAATCTAAAAGCAACAGTCCCTGTTACAGTGATTTGTCTTGTCTTTTTGTCTCTGTGTTTCAGCAATTGCAACGTGGTGAAAAACAGTTTACTCCACTTTTGTGCAGAACATTAGGAAAACACCTTGCATGGTCTTAAGCAATTTTTTACAGACATGCTGCTGCTCCTAGAAATTCTTCTCCTATATTTTTGTTTTATGTGGCCCTATCATTTTCATTATTGTTTACTTAGGTTTTACTTTAACAAAGTAACATGTTTATGAAATGGTGTCAGAATTTATATGATCCTTATGAAACACTTACACAAGATATGACCTTAAAAGAATATCGCAATATTTTTATATATTTTTAAGCTATATCACAAGACGACATATGTGCAGGAGGTGGGGGGGACTCAATACATAAGGCATGTTTACAAAAGGAGTGCAGATGGCAGACTATGTAAGTCTTTTATTTTGAAAAAACAGAAGATTTTTTTATTTTGAAAAACGGAAGCTTCCAGTCTGCACTTCGTTTGTAAACATGCAAACCGTCTGCGGCCATATACCAAATAACCCACGAACCAGTACCGGTGGTTGGGGACTTCTGCTTTAGAGGTTTTACTTGGGCTTCCATGCCTCTCTTCGCAAGTTTGCTTCCATCCGCTGATATTCCAGTACAAAACGAGCATTTGCTAGGAAAGTTTTCTGGAGTGAGCTGTCGGCCCACCCTTAGTGTCTTTCAAGTTAACACTCGTCTAAAATCATGTTTGTCGGGCGGGAAATTTTGTTGGAACTGGTAACTAATAACGGGACCTAATTCCCTTTAGCAGAATTCAGCACAGTTCTGTGAGTGAGTAGATTGAGCAAGTTACTACAAATTACTGAGCCAATATTTTAATATGTGCAGACATAACAAAGGGTGGTTGCCCACAGAAAAAGCGGGCACATCCGGGTAGCCGTTGAGCCATTACGCACGACACTGCACATTAGACTGGTGAACCAAGCCATGACATGAAACCCCGCACTGCCTCCCTCAGCACTCCTGTCACTTCAGTTCCCATTATGCCAGTCAGTCTAAAGCCTCCTCTAAAGACAAGCTCAGATGGGAGAACAATTAAAACTCCTATCAGATCCAAGGACAGTATAACAAAGCATAGCCGTTTTTATTTAATCCTAAGTATACAAACCCTTTTTTATGTACTGTTTGCTACAAGTCACAAGTGTGAAAAATTAAAATTGAATGCTTAAGTAGTTTCAGACATTTTATCTGATTATGTTTAGGGCACCTGCTAACAAGAGGGGAGGTATGCAATGCGATGAGGTGTCACTGCAATCTGTTAGTCCTGTGCATGCGGAGAGTTTATGGAGAGACACCAGAATGCAGTAAACAGTTCAGTTTAACAGGATGACTTCGTGAGTTTCATGATACTTCAATATATTTCCTAACCTATTGAGTATTTGAAGTACTGTATGTGTGTATTGTATTTATAATTAATCGTCAATCAATCATATTTTATGAGATCAGGCCAACGAAGAAAAAGGGCTGGTAGTACACAGTACATTTCCCAGTGTTAAATCAGCAGTGTTAAAGTGCATAAAGGTAGCCATGTTGCCACCCATAGACAACAACACCCATTAAACTGTAATATCTATCTAGTACTTACATTGGTCAAAGGCTACAATTTCTGTGTAACGTATACGTTTCATTTAAAAGATAACAAGTGCAGTTTGACTTGATGTGATATCTTAGACTGCATTACCACCCTCCAATTTCCTTGAAATGAAAAGTGTCATAACCTTTATTCTTTTTGTCTTTATTCACGCATTCATGCAAAACTTAAATGTGATATCCTGCCAGATTCAACTATACAACTACTTATTTCACTTAAGAGTGATATATTTTGTCCCATGCTTTTTCACATTTAAGTGTTAAAACCTATCTAAGGTAAATATAAATGTATTTTCACATATGTTATTCGTGACAGTATAAATTGTGTAAGTGTAATCTAAGGTTGAGAGAAGTGTATTTATAACTGCTTAGTTCTCAGTCTCCTTAGGAAACTCCCAGTAACCCTCTTTGACCTTTAGGTTTGCAATTATTTTAATGCTTATATTTCCTGTGCATGCCTGTAAATGTACATGAGTTGACCTTGGTACCTCTGGGATGATGACTTTCAATATGTCTATAAAATGATACTGCTCTTTGAAAAAAATTAACCATCATCTGTTCTTGAAGGGTAAACCTTTTTATTGCTGATCATTTAAACAATATAATGAAGCAATTGTGTTCTTTTTGTATAATTTATCTAAACTGATTCAGTTTTTATGCAGTGTCTAATATAGACTGCATTATGAAAATCAAAGTCACTTGGAGAAACATTAATATTAAAGCACTTGTGAGTTGCAGTTATAGGACAAAGACAGCAGCAGCTGCATTGGAGAACCATAAATTAACATTTTCTTTGCAATAAATGCTACTAAATCAATATGTTCTATGCCACCTTATGAAATTTTGCTACTCAGACTTGCACATCTTATCCTCAAGTTGACAGCAGCTAATCTCAAAGCTTTGTTTTTCAGAGTGATCCACTGCTTATTTGAAGCAGATGTGTATTGAATCTATCAACCTTTAAAAGTTAACAAGTTGTCTGGGGAAATGCCATTTGTACCAGTTCAATAGAAAATGTCAGACTCTGATAAAATGGTGAAGCCTTACACACATGTCAGTTGTACTTGAGAATCTACACAAAAAGAAGACTGAATTAGAAAGCTTTGTGCCACAGATATACAGAAGTGCTCTTTTACGTTTGCTGGGCTTTCAGTTACAAAAACAAAAAGAGAAAATAACTTTTGAAAAAATGCACTAGAAATAATCTCCTGTATCTGAGTGTATATGACTATTCCGAACAATCTGCCTGCTATGATGTTTTCTATCACTGTTAATGAGAGAACATGAGAAGATCATAGCATCTCCTTTATGATTGGTTGTGTCACTCAGTGAGCCAAAGCCCTAGTTCCATGTTGTTATCTGTAGGTGAATAGGGCAACAAAAAGAGCAGCACAACTATACATAAAAGCACATATGAGGTAGTTGTGTGCTTTTTTGTCAGCCTTCTTTTTCTAGTATTAATCCCACCGGGCTAGTACCAATCTGGCACCAATGGAAATGTTGGTATTGACCAGCCCACTCCACATTATTACCCATGTGATTCTGATTTGCTATAAGCCTAGATATTCCCATGGCTTATTACCAACCCTTTACCCGGGTATTGCTTTGAGAAAGTTTTATTTAAATAATTATCCAGTTACATTGTTATTATGTAAATCTAACTTGCCCTACTTGTTAACATGCTATTACTTTACTTTACTTTGCTTGACGCTTTTTCCCAAAGCAACTTACAAGGAGCTAGTGCTGGGTGTCTGGCTCAGAGACACACCTGGTAGGGGATAGACGGGGTTCGAACCTGTCACAGCTACAGGCTGTTGACGTTCAATTTTTCCTTTCTGTGACTATATTTGTGTACTATTTCTGTAATATTTTTAAATCTAAATACTTTGTGCAATATTTATTCACAGTGAAGGTAAAGAGATGATAAATGTTTTATCTTTTATTCAAGGTTTTGGGAGACAGAAACACATCATTATGATAATATACACCTGTTGTAGTACAGTTACAAAGACAAGCAAAAGCTGTGAGACAATGTATGGACATTAAATGATATTTTAAGTTTGTTTTAAGCAGACTCTAGTAGTAGCATAATAGATATTTACAAGTACTGTAGCACCCCATGTAATAAACTGTAACAACCTGCGGAGCAATTCTGACAATGATTGGATGAATCATTGTTAAGATTTTGCCTCTTTGAGTTTTCAAATTTAGATTTTGGCTTTTTTCAATAGACAAAGTGGGAATCTTACCTGAACCAATTTTTATTATATGTCCTTGGTTAGCTTTTTCTTTCCTCTCTCTGTAATAAGGGACAATTTCATCCATATTTGAATGAAACACTCACTTTGTATAGGTTTTAAAGTCCAGTCAACAGTTTATCAGTTGTCCTGGTGGCAATGGATTTTATCCATCACTTTGGTGTTTCTCTAAGTAGGTCTGAGCATTATTGAGCATCTTCTCAACAGTCATGTGTACTACTTTAATAGCCTGGTAGCAATTCCTTTTATATTGGTAATCTAGCCATTCTGTCATATGACTTGGGTGTAGGATTTAATGAACTAGAGCCATCTCAAATAGATAAGCTATCTGAGAAATGATAAAGCTGAGAAATTCCAGTTTGTTTTGGAACCATTTGTTTCTTCTCTTAGTGACATCAGGATTACTCCCACACAGCCATCTGTTTCTTAATTTGGAAGCTGTCATCCTAGAGTCCCCCCACCCCACTCACTCCTATTTCATTACACACAGTTTTTTGTAATACTTTTTACTGGTTGGATAATTATCATGCACCTTGTACAACTCCTATTGCTAAACTTTAAATTCTTCACATCTTCCACACATTTTAGGTGTGTATAGGTAGAAAAAATTGATAATTACTTTCCTGACTTGTTTACTTTTACTCACAAACTCACATGCTCACAATCAGACACACTGTGAGATACCAATTTCCCTCCTATTTCTTTTCCTCACACTTCTCTGCTTCTCTCCTGACCTTGATCAATTGACTCTGTAGGTCACCTAGCCCGTAGGTCACTATGACAGAATTCCCGATTAGCAGATCTGTTACCATTATGTGGTTGGATCATTGGTGCCCAATGGGATCTGGTTTGGAAGTTGATATACATCTGGGAATATTCAGGATCTCTGGCTCCATGCCATGTCCCTGAGACTCCTTTTCACAAACAGAAGGCTTGCTTTCCTCTCTTCTCTAACAAAGTTTTTCTTATTTCACTTTACTGACCCACCAAGGGCATTACAATTTGTTATTATTCCCTGTGTGCAATATAGAAATAAGTAAATAAAACATGGAGCCCATACAGAAGCCCAATGTTGGCTCTTCACTAGAAGAGCAAGAGAAATGTACCAATTTTATTAGCATAATTTCACTTTTTTAAGCTGCTATTTAACATTACAGATAAGAAACCATTTGAATACTGTTTTTTTATATATTAGTTATAAAGGCAGAATCCTTTAGCCTATAATACATCCATAAGCCAAAAATGACTAACACAAATGAAGAACGTCAGTCTCTATCCTCTGCAGAAGAGACATATTCATTTACATAAGTTTATAAGAGGCTTATTTTGTGGGCTCTGAAGACTTTTTCAGTACATTATTATGTCCCTGTTGTTCACTTTTCATTGAGATATCCCTATCTTGATCATTTTGTGTCATGGTTTTATAATGGCATAGTTTTATAATGGCAGTGTCTTGATAATTTATTCTGCAGGGTAAATATTTTTAAGCTTTGACAAACAGCTAATATAAATCACTGTTGGTGCACCATCTGTCTATGACATCTGATATCTGCCTCTGACAGTAGCTTGCAAAAACTATAAGATTTTACTCTGCACATGTCACTGGAAAACACAGCTTTAAAAATATTATGAGCCTCATTGGCATGAACGCCGATGTGTAAGCACTGCATTGCTAAATCTACGTTTTATCTGATGCCAGTAAGTAAGTTAAGCACTGCCATTTTTTCATCCTCACTAGCAGACATGATTTATACAAAAATTGGTGACTGTCACAAGTACGTACTAGGTTGAACAGTAATTTGGAACCAAAAAAAACAACATTAAGGATTGTGTCATCTAAGCTTATTGTTTTAGGTTGTACTGTGAAACCGTTGGTATCTCCTTTGTAAAATTACAGCTGCTCAACCGAGTGTCATTAATCTCGTACAGCTTAACTTAATTGTGTAGCCATATTGGTCACTGAGATGAATGTTTAAATGACAATTTTCTTGTCTTTTAAATTTTTTATGAGAGCATTATATCTAGTGTTTAACTGCAAAGTACCATTTGATTGAATTTATCATAAAGAACTATATTTGAATCAGAGGAAGACAGCGCTGCCTTGGAAAATAAATTATACTTAACTGACAAATTACATTGCCTCAATTAGTCTGCTGCTGAATTTGTCTTTATAATGTGTAGCTTTCTACATATAAATGTTCTTGTCCTTGCTATTTTCAGCTCTATTAGAGCTCTGTCTTAGAATATGAAGTTTTTAATATTCATATGTTAACAGGAGGCATTATAACTCTAATAAATTATAACAGGTAAAAATCATATAGATCAAACTACTGTCACGATTCACCGGATCTGCTCGGTCTCCCTGTGTTTTTGTTTAGTTTTCGGTGTTGTTTATCATCTGTTCCACATTTCCCCTATCCACACCACTATTCTTTTGAGCATTTGGCTCTGTCTATTTTACTATCGCGCACTCACCTGTTCATCACTCGTTTCACTCCTGACACTTCCCCTCACCTGTCTTTTCCGGATTATCTGTTGTGTCACCCTGAGGCTCATTGTTCTCCTCTTGCTCGGTCCAGCTGTCTTTTTGTTCCTACCTCCTGTCCTTGTCTATATTAGAGTTTTAGTCCCCAGGAGGGATTTTCAGTTTACCACTGTTTGTTTCTGTTTCTGCTTTTTAGTGCTTTTTAGAGATTTTTTCTCCGTAGGAGTGCATTTTAGTTACCCGCTACTTGTGCTTTGTGTTTCTGTTTAGTATACTTTCTGTCTATCTAGTTAGCTGTTATTTGGCTTATTTCCATTATCAGCCTGTTTTTGCGTGTCTATAAGTTTCATTATTGTTTTGTGTGTTGTGGGTTAGGGTTAGGGTCTGTCCATTTTATTAAAACCTATTTCCCACCTAACTCCTCTCTTCTTGAGTGCTGTTGGGTACATCTCCTTTCAACCTTCACAACTACATCTCTCACCTAGCTTTGAAAAATGTAAATGTTTTGTAATCCTCATGTCCAGATATCACCACTTGACCACTTCAACACTTTTGTTCGATCCCCCAAAATAAAAATTCACAGCAGCAGTTAAAAACACCAGAACTGAATACATTTAGAATATACTACAAAAATACAGAATAGACCAGTAGCGTAATAGTTCAGCGGTGGTCCCTCGTTGATCGCGGCAGTTCTACAAAATAACCAGCAAAATCCGCAAAGTAGTCAACTTTATTTTTTATAATTATAGACGTTTTAAGGCTGTAAAACTCCTTATTATGCACTTTATACACTTTTCCCAGACAGGCACTAACATTTTCACACTTTTCTCTTTTGTTTAAACGCTCATAAAACTCAAATCTTCTAGAAACCTTCAACAGTGCCACATCTCTTGAATGTAATTGTGTGTCCTGGTGGCTTAATGGGTTAAGTGTCATACTGGGATGCAGAAAGTCACAGGTTCAAAACTTGCAGATCTGCGCTCTCCTGTCTATTATGTTTCCTTTTGTAAAAATTCCTGTTTGTTCTTATAGTTATTTAATTAGTTCCATATGATCCATACGTAAGTTACAGATACCACAGTTAAAATTAAATGCAGTAACTAATAGTCCCATAGTGCTTTCAGTTTTGTTGGTTGGCTAGCAGGGGAAGCTAGAATCTGATGGCCCATTGTGTTTCAATGGCCATTTGCCCTTTCACTTTACCATTTACCAGCCTTGCTTCGAGCTATCGTTATATTGGGAACATAAAAGTGGCCTATGATTCAATGCAGCTTTATCTGTAACATTAACATTCACAATTCAGAGTTCAATTCAGAAATTATATGATTCGATTAATGATCTTTTTTGTTTACGCCCTTTTGGTGTGGCCAGATGTAAGCAGATGATGCAATTATCTATGCAAATGAGATATATAAACAACAAGCTGCATCTCTGTTATCAAATGGAATGACCATCAGTTTAGGTTAGCTGCATGTAAACCAAAAAGCTGTATGTTTTTTAAAAAAAATTATAGATGTATAAACTTTTGCAAAACAAAAAAAGGCATCACAAACTAATAATTTGTCTTGGCATTCATTCTTGGCATTTTTGTTCTTCTGTAACTTAGCAGGCCTCTTAGATTAATAGATTTACTTTATATTTACAGCGTAAATTGATAGTATTGTGACTGCTCACTTGAACAACAAATGAGGTTCAGCTTGGGAGAATTTGACAGACATATGCTACTAGGTATGAGCTGTGACCGAAGGCTGGTGTTTATTATATACATCACAATTTCCAATCTTATTGTATGTATATCCAGCATAGTCCAATAACAAATGCAAAACTTAAAAATATTCAAACAAATTAAACCTGGGGCCAATGCTCATCTACCAAGTTTGCCCAAGTTTATATTGGTGGACAGAGTAGTAAACATAATAGATTATTTATACACTGTGGTAATATTACTTCTCCCACCACTGGTGTTCTAAGTTGGTGTTTACTCAAAGCAGCAAAAAACAAATACACAAACATGAAGTCTACTCTCTACAACAGTACCCTGCTGTGTTACCCTGCTGCTTCACCTTAGTGTACACTATAGGAATGTGTTTTCACTGCTCTGTTACTTGATACTTCTTGATTCTGGAGCACAAAGAGAACATGATTGTTTTTTGACAACTCTCGTATTGCCTTTTTACATCAGCTCTGATAGTTGCCTAACTTCCTTGTACTTCGTGGTGCCCCTCAAAAACACTTTCTACTGTCAGGGTTTGTCAAATATGGGCAAGTGAACTAATGGACGTTTTATAACAGAGAAATAACAGGTGTAGAAGGTAAAACTCAAAATCACTTCACAAGGAGAAAAAAGGCCAAATAGGACAAAAACAAGGTGCAGGGGAACTATTCTAACTAAAACGGGCAAGAAAATGGTTAAACAAAGACGGGTCAGGATAAAACATAAAGACTTGCAAACGCTAAAAACATACACACAAACATTTGGGGGGACAAACAGGCTGAACTACAGGGAAACAGAAAACAAGACACTACGAGTAAACCAGGGAAGAGACAAATCCAGATCATACCAAAAACTACTCACTTTAACAGACACAGACAGGAGCTGAATTATGGGAGAGAGGAGTCTAGAACACAACAGGTGAGTGAAGAAGGTCCAGACACAAAAGTAAGAATTAGTGATGGGACTTCTCCTGCCGAGGCTTTGGAGCGTGTGTCAAGTAATCAATATAATTTATTGCGAAGCATGTATTGAGGCTTGCTTCGATGACGTATGCAATGACATATGAAGCCTCGTTTGTGGGACGTACCACGTGAGAGGTTCAGAAACTGGTTTGCAGTTTGGTGCGCTGTTCAGCATTTATAGGGTAGTGAAATGCAATAGTTTTTTCCCGAAAGTTGTATGGTGTCTGTCTCAAAGATACACATAAATAATAAGTGGATTTATTCAGTTCAGTTTAGAAACTTCACACATAAAACTAATGACATGATAGCTTGACACACAAAGACAATACTTAGCTTCCTGGCACTTTTTATTCCCATGCCAAACTGCGGCAAGACGAGTTCAAGAATGGGAACATATCTGCATGCCTTACTGTCTTCGACCAGCAGGGGGTTTGTGAGCACATGAATCCAGAAATTAGGCCTCGAGAAATGAACCAATTGGCTGCGAGGCTTCAAAGCTTCACAAGGCTTCATCTGGTCATCAGTTGTAAGAATAATACATGACATTCCCAATGACAGGGAAAACCCAGAGAATGCTAGGCTAAGGATAAACACAGGGACCCAACACTGAAAAACAAACACAGAAGACCCAACAGAGTGTGTCTGGAGAAAGAGTATTAAAATGAGTAGGGCTGATGAAAAGGTAAAGACAACTGGGAGTGATCAGGAGCAGGATGTGATCAGGTAAGTGGAAACAGCTGAGGACAAAGACTGGGCGTGGGGGTGTTGCAAGTAAGCTCACTGAACAAAAAATGTAAATGAGAGGGGGTACAACTGTGAAACAAAAGTAACACATTACATGAGAAGACCAAAAGAAAATAATAAAACACCAGACAGGTGACAGGTGGTGTGTCTAAGCCTTTCCATGTTAGGGAGACCTCATCTTACCATATAAATAATTATTGAATAATTTATCAAGTTTATGATTATGCTAAGGTAAAGTGCGTGGCTCTCCATCTGATTACTGACTGACTACAGAAACCAAATACAGCAGGAAGAATCTTCATGGCAGACGATCTTTCTACTGCATTCAATGAGGTCCGCAGTTTCATTGCTGCATCCAAGCTTACACTTCTCAGCATGCCTGCAACACACAGAGCCTGTAAGCAATTACATCTTGTACTTACACACAACTGTACCACACTAACACATTTGTCATCTGATCGCTCTTTCATTCAATTCAGACTGTCCCCCCAAGCACGCACCACATCCGCATTGCATTTAACCCATTTGCTCCGCAATCTCTGCCCCCTCTCCCCTACCTGACTTCCTTCTGCTGTCTCCTCTGCACTTCCACCACTAGGTATTCTTTTTTTATAAGGACCCTGACTGTGCCAGAAATACCCTCTTATCTTGATAGACTTTCCTCTCACCTCAAACCCGACACCATGCAACTCAGCCCTGTCCTCCTTTAAGATTAGGCTAAAGAACCCCAGCTTGGTGCAGTATGATATCCAGTGTGCAGCTGCTGGCACTAATATCCTGCCTAGTGTTTCTTCTGCTGCTTCTTGTTGTCTTTGATTTGCCTCTTGCTTTTTTCTCTCTACTCTGTCCACTCACCCCAACCAGTCGAGGCAGATAGCCGCCCACTATGAGTTTAGTTCTGCTGGAGGTTTTTCTTCTCCATTGTCGCCACAGTGCTTGCTTAAGCGGGACTGTTGGGTTTTCTATATTTTGTACTGTATTTTCTGTAAGGTCTTAAACTTTACAGTGTAAAGTGCCTCAAGATGACTTCTTTTGTGAATTGGTACTCTAAAGCTAGCGTTAAGTGTCTTGCTCAAGGACACACCTGGTATGGGGTATGGGCTAGGAGTCTGGGCAGGCATTCGTTCCTGCAACCTTCTGCATGAATCATACCATGTCTGAATGATCATGTAGATGCAATCTCTAGCTCCTGCAGGTTCACTCTCTATAACATTCGAAAGACTAGACCTTTTATCTCACAACAGGCTGCACATATCCTCGTCCAGGCAATGGTCATCTCTAGACTCGACTATTGGCGGAGCTTCTGCAGTAATCACCAAACCCCTTTAGATAGATAGTCCTTGTGGTCATTGTCTGCTGCTGAACAATGGGAGGTGGTGGTGAACCAGGTTATGGTCTGATCTGCCAAGGGGGGGGCAGGATGCTGAGTCTGTAGTCTTAAGGTGAGGAAATGAGCGACGTCACACGTTACCTTTGAAGCAGCTAATGATGGAATGTATGTGGTGATGATAATAACACATGTAAACTCTCTCTGCAGATCATATGGACACAGACGGCTAACAGTTCAATGTTAGGGCTATAGAGATGTTCTTTAACAGTAATATGTACAGGATTACACCAGCTGTTACTCACAATCAATCCCCCCTACTCTCTTCTTACCACTCTACCTGCCGTCTTTGTCAGCCTGCACAGTCTGGAAGCCGCAGATGGTGCAGTTGGAATCTGGGATCTGGGCCCTCTCTCCCCGTACTGTAATCCTGAAGAGTGCAATCAGCTGGTCATGCTGGTGAACAGTGCTCCAAAATGCAGCAGCCTGCATCATTGTCAACCAGCTGAAATGCACCCACGTCTTCTCACTTCTTCTTACGTACTCCCGATAGCTGCTCACAATGAGTTAAAATCCCTGATGCTTGACTACAGCGCTATAAATGGAAGTGCACCCTCTTAAATCAACCGGCTATTAGTAAGCTACACTCCTGCATGCCCTCTTAGATCTGCAAATGAGAGGAGACTGAAAATTTCCTCTTGATTGGGGTATCCAATTCCAATTGAGTCTTTTTGTTGTCCCTGGCTGGTGGAATGACTTGCCCTGCTCTATTCGACTAGCTAAGACAATAACCACCATTTGAAAACTCACTTGTCTTACACATACACAGCACAAACACAAAATTTCTAGCACTTAACAGTCCCTAGCATGTTCTTTATCTTAACAAGTTGGATCTTATCAGAGCTCTTAGTTTCTAGCAACTCAGTAATAACTCCCAAGTGAAGTAAATCATGATAATAATAACACATTTTATTGATCCCCTTGGGAAATAGTAGATGGACAGCAGCCAGACTACTATAGGGTTTCTTGTCAATTGACACTTCAATATCAAGACAAAAGGAACGGGGAATCAAACTACTAACCATGGGTTTTGCTCTACCACTTCTCTTTTTACTGGGATTTAGATCTCTTTCAAGTGAGCTCATGTTTAGCTATAATTTTATTATCACAATGAAGGAGTTTGAGGTTAGATCTAAAGCCAAAGTGATATTCATGCCTATCCAACTGATGGGCATTAGATTGCAGTGAGGTCTCTTAATGGTTTGAAAAAAAAAAGTTAAATGGTATGCGGCAGATAGTGGAGCATTCACACTTTGCTGCAGATCAGATCATTCTTTTTATTTTAAATCTTGTTTCATATAAAATGGCATATACATAAAATAATAATTCAACTGACTTTTATTAGCATCTACTGACTAAATAGCCATTTGAATAGATATAAAATCACATTCTTCAAAAAAAACATTTCGTTAAAATAGTTAAACACGTTATTTCTTGCTAGTAACCAATAAACCCAACTTATATTCAATATATTATTTTACAGCAGTTCATTATTTTACAAATCCACAAATGGTCATCATTTTTTGTGTGCTTACAGAATCCGCTGTGTCATGCATGAAGGTTTTTAAAGTTTATATTTTTGAGTTTCTACTTCCAAATGCACTAAAAAACACAAGAATCTATTCTCATTGAATCATCTACATCAGAGGCCACTAACAGGCGGACCACAGTCCTTGTCCAGACCTAGGCTCTCTCCCATTGGGCCGAGAGCTTGAGAGCTGGAACTGTCTTGTCATTAACTTTTAGTCAATTTTGGTAAAGATAAATTTTTTCCTGACAATGTTTCTACACCACTACTCGGCAGAAGGCACATCCTACCTCTACTACAAGTATTCATGCCTTTTTGGTTTAAGTTGTCAGGGTTTTGCAATGAAAATTGGTCTAGGTTAGGGCAAGTAAAAGCCAATCCCATGCAGAGTAAGGATTCAACATTTTAGGGAGTAAGCATTTTAACACATTGTTTTACTGGCCAACAACTCACTAATGGGTGTTCTCCCACAAAAGAACCATCCAGAGATGGAATCAGTGTCTGAGTGCAGTAGTTCATACCCTTTTTGAATGAAAACGAAATGTAAGAAAATCAAATATATTCCTGTATCTGCAGCCAATATATAAAGGAGATTGAACCGGAGAGGTGCTAAATTAGTAGCATGAAGAAATGTAGATCTAGACCTCCTGAAATCCTATTTCACTACCCCTTATTTACATAACACTGTGCATTCTATAGGTTGTGTATTGGTTTTTCCTATTACTTTAAGAAATGTTTCTGTTTAGCATTGTAAAAACAACAGTTGTTTGTCAAGGGTCCATTCAATTATGTCCTTCAGAGGATCGTGACCCCAAGGTTAGGAAAGCTTTATGTAAAAGCTAGTGGCTTAAGGGGCGAAATAAAAAAGTGCAGCAGATTTCCAAAAAGCAAACTAAGGACTTCTCATACATATGAGTGCATCCTCTGTCTTTTAAATGTGAAAGAGGGAGTGCAGCGTAGCAGAGATTCGAAGATGGTAGAATTGCTCACAGCAAGTAGCTGCGTCAACTCTCCCTTCCAAACTTGAAAGGCCTGCTGGTGCTCTCTCATGTCTCCTGTCATCACAGTAGTCCACTCTGGCAGGGGGTACCCTCTACGTCCATGTCATTAGCTCAGCCCTCAGCATGATACTTTTCTACTGCTACTACTCTCGTCTTTCCTTTCCCCCTGACCAGCAGTACATAGAGAGACATAGAGGAGGCGGTTTGGAAGAAAGTACTTACTTCCCTCTCCTCGTGTGTTTATCTTTGCAAGGTCACAAATGATTAGGTCTTTATTTCAACTGGCATTTGAAAATGTAAAAACTTGTTTCTTAGTTGTTCTGTTTAGTGTTTTTTGTGGTAAATGTGAACATGGTATGATTGAATCTGACACTGCAAATTTTGTGAATGACTGAAAGAACAGTTAAATTCATTAATGGAAATTTAGTTTGATGGTGTGGTCAAAATAGTGTAATGCTCAAGACTTTCAAAGCGCATGCTGAGCTGTACGTGACACCTGCAGATTTCACAAAGTGATGTAGGTCTGTACAAACACAGGAACCAGTTGGCTTGACTGAGCTACCATCAGAAACTAAAGTAGACTCAGTGCTTGTTAGCACTGTTACGTTAGCCTGTTAGCTTGCTAACTTATGGAGATTAATGATTCTTGCCTGTAGACTCTGTTTCAGTATTCCTCTGTATGTCACTGTCTTACTTTTATTCATGGAGTCCAATGCAACACTGAAGATAGACCCTTAATAATAATAATAACTAACCACAAAGAAATTATTTCTGTCAATAATTTTGTAACATTTGAATAATATAAATACTTTGCAAATTTTAACTGTCCCTTAATAATACTGATTACTTTAATAATTTTGGTCACTTGTGATATACAATTTTCATATCACGTCTCAGACCAAAGCTCGATTCTCGTCAGTTACTAGAGTTGCAAGATACTTACAGCAGATTTATTTCCTTTATTTCGACTTCTTATGGGTTTGTTCTTTTCTTGTGACTAGAACTTAAAAGAAAAGAAACTCCACTAATCTATGTCACTAACTTGAACTAAACTCTCAGACTTGTGGCCCATGGGCCATTAGCGGCCCGCCGACCTTGGTATAAAATTATAATATTAGT
Organism: Microctenopoma stevenorrisi; assembly: GCA_032270685.1. Taxonomy (NCBI): domain Eukaryota; kingdom Metazoa; phylum Chordata; class Actinopteri; order Anabantiformes; family Anabantidae; genus Microctenopoma; species Microctenopoma stevenorrisi. The sequence goes on from JAUMTR010000017.1 coordinate 10,454,211, forward strand.
GTGGCCCGCAAGGGGAGTGTACCTCTGTCAGGGCCACTCAGCCAGCTCCTGCCTGCCGTCCCTACTTGCGGTTGATGGTGGGGGCTAGACCAAGCTACACCGGCTTTTTAGTGATCTGAAAGTAATCTGTGACTTCAGTTTGTTTAAGATACAATTGTCTTTTCTCTGATCAATCACAGCATTTATTCAGTAATAGAATCAATCTCCACAGTGAAAAATCTGACCAATGAATCAAAATATTTCGAAGTAAATAAAAGATTTCTACTAAATATCCTGTTGTGGATGTTCAGGAGAAATAATTAAAACTAATTTTTTTTCCTGTTTTTTTTGTGCAATCCCTTATGCGGCCCAACCTCACCTATTCTACAGCGGCCTACATGTAAAATGAGTTTGAGACCCCTTTGTTCCACAGTAGCTTATTGGCCTTAATGCAACACAATATACACTTCACGTAACACAAAAACATGTCCAGTGCTGGTCGGTAACTCAACTCAATGACATAGGCAGACCTAACTGTATTGTATCAAATGTGTACTCAGAAATCTGACTTTTCTGCTCACACACCTGTTGGAGTTGCATAATCATGCTCAAATTGTGGGGAGAAGGCGCCTCTGTGTGTGCAGTACCCCAGAGAGCATACCTGCTCATTAGGCTTTTAGGGACACTGTAATTTAGAGCTTCAGGAAATAACCTGGATAACAAGCACACTGACAACAGCATGTTTGATCTGTGACCAAATTAAATCATGGAATTAACATTAGTTAAGCATCAGCTAATCTAAGCTGTTGTTTGACATCTTAAGCAGCAAACAAGTAACCTGCAGGCACACGATAGTGCAGAGGAAATTTCACTTCTTAACGGATCACACACTCATTCTCTCTTTTTTTAAGTGGGTGGACAGATATGATAAGGCCCATATGTATGTATGTAAGTCTAATGTTTTGGAAACACTCAAGCAACTATGAATATTTTATAAGAGGTCTATGTTTTTATCACCTTGTGTATAATCAGTTCCAACTATTTGGAATGTAATATTTCTAAATGTTTTCTTTTAACTAAGACCTGACACCTGTAACGCTACTGATGCAAATTCATTACGGTGAACACTACATTTTATTATGTTGAAATTCATAACATCATGCCTAAGCTGTAAAGGTAGACTGACAACTGACTTAAACAATCATGACAATCACACATTTTATATTTTAACTGTCTTCTCTAAATATCTGTATTGTTTAATATGTTACCTTACAGATTAGAGCATGATCTAGCAAGACCTCTTACCATTAACATTAATCACCACTTAGTTCTAAATTAATTCATTATTTTAAAAAAATATATATAGAATCACAATTGATGAAAATGATTTCCAAACGTTAATGACCTATACTAAAATTATACTTTTAATTAAAACCCACACCAAAATAGACGACATTGTACATTGAGCAAGAGTTTAATGACTAAAGTATTTAAATTCTTCTGATTAATTTGATATTATAGCAAAAGTTAGTGGAAATAAACTTTAATAAAATTTAAACATCTTTTGGTTAATGAATGTTGACAGAAATCGAGTTGAAACCATAATCTTTAATTTTACTAGTGCCATATCTGTGATCACTCTGGACAAACTACATTTATGGTTTAAATTAACAGTACATATTAAGCCACTGATACTGATATTGCTGGAGAACATCAACAATGTTACTACACTCGGAATTAGGGTATAATGTTGACAAGCATTTTATATTTCCTGATTCAGCTTTCTCAATCAGAAACTCCGTTTGATGAGAGTGGTGTAAACACATTTTGCTTACATGTAAGATTTTTCACATCTAGACCTAATTTTGTTCTTGTTTCTGTCAAAGCTGTGATAAGACAGTCATAAAAGGCCAGTGAGTTAGGAATAGTTATATAATGTGGCATTTTAAGGATTTGTCTCAGCTGACTAAGACAAGACTCACTGTTCTCTCTTTCAAAATTAACATAATCTCTTGATATCAATCTAACCCAATGCAGTGCCCTCTCATCTATACAACAGTTCTTAGAAATGACTGCGCGCTTTGATAGTTAGAAATTATCGAGCATGTCAATTGGTATTTTTCTCACTCTAATGTATGGTAGATACTTAGATACATAGATTTGTTTTGAGATGTGGAGATGTTGATTTGCAGATGACTGCCAAACTTACTGATCTCTAATACAGTTCACTTTGTTTCTCTCCATTTCTGTGATTATAGGACTAAAATGTGAGGATTTTCAAAATATTTGACCTCATTTACATATGGTGTACCTTGATGCTAGACTGTCTTTCCAGCATTTAAATTTCTTAAGTGTACTGGGTGGCACCAGACCTCTGCAATCTGCTTTGTCTTTCCCACCATATGGCATCTTGACAGTGTTTTCCTCACTAATTAGTCTTTAACACATATGCCAAGTCCAACTGACTATAATGTCAGGGCTGCACTGAGGATCCTTATTGCATCAGAAATGAGTTGCCATATTTTCACACAGGAACACATTAATTTTTTTGTTGCAGGTACTGCACAAATATGGACTATTTTAGATTACATTTGAGTCTTTATACTATGAGCAGTAGCTCAAAATCTCAGGAGTCCAATAAAGTGAGAACCATGTAAGAACTGGGCTGCAAGTTCTAAATCCAAAATCCACTGAGGAAGATGATCTGTTTTTGCTGACCATAAATTTCAATGTTTTTACAAACATACAAAAGGCATATTTCAGTTAAATGCATTCCAAGAAAATAATGTGTAATAATTAATTAAACTTAAATGGCCTCCATTAGATGAAAAGTAACAAGTCCTTCAAGCTAAATAGGTTGTTTGAGATTCTTTTGTGGGGGCTGAGCGTCAATTTGTTCTTTCCATTGTCTATATACAGTATATTTGGTGAAATAACCTAAAAAAAATGTAAACACCAGAAATATTTTACATGTGAAAACAGTTTTTATTCTGTGTTAAGGATAGTTAGTTCCATTGAAAGAGCAGCTTTTGGGATCTGTCAACATCTATACACTACCCACTGCAAGGGGTATATAGTATATATAATATCAGTTAAAAGCTAGCTTAACAAAATTATTATTCTTATTGAAATAAATTATTATTATTTTATTAAAATACATTTCTTATTTTAGTCAAATTTCCTCTGCAGCACATGGCATGGCTTTGTCTTACTGTTCTCTATGCTCTCTACTTTCCACTACTTGAAATTGTCTGAGCAATCACACGCTCAGCAACAAATTGCTGAAATGGAGATCTCCTTGCTGTCAGTGGCAGTTTTCTACAACAGATCCCTAGTATGAAATTAGCATAATGGTTAGGGTAGAACATGGACTTACCAGTCTCATTTCATGTCACAAAATACCCAGTGTCAACTGATTGGTTGTTAAGTGTGCTTTGGTTTCACAGCCTAAAAGAAGTGGAAGGATGCTGCAGAGTGACTGATCTGGATAAGGCAGCGTAGAGATATCACTCTAGACACTGTAAAGATTGTGCATTTGAGACACTGTAGAAACCTACAGTAGCCTATAACCTCAAGCAAACATCACACTTAAGAATTAAATTTAGTTTGAGACCATTATGCCACTGCTACCCTTGTCAGATAGCACCAGGTGTAACTATATGTTTCCTACTTTTATTTGAGGCATGTTTTTTTTTTTTTCATTTATCAGTACCTGCATTTATTTTTCTCATAGGTGAAAAACAAATTGGATGAATAGAGGCTACTATTCTAATGAAACATTACTACTGTACTGAGATACTTTGTGAGTTTGTGTTCACTCAAGTGTTTTAAGATGGGTTTCTCTAAATAAACCTATTTCATTTTTTTTTTAAATAAATAAAAAAAAATAAATAAATAAAATAAACCTATTTCAATTATTTGTATTTTATTATTACTATTAATCTGTACTGGTAACATTTCTACTATTTCTTGACTTAATCATAAGGAAAGAAATGACTGTTAATAATATTTAAGAATGCTTACTTTGCATTTGATCAAGTATCGCTATCTACTGTAAACAGAAAAGGCATAGAAACAAAACTAAGCAGGGCCATTTCTGGGTCTGTGGGGGCCCTATGCAAGAATATTTTGGGGGCCCCTGTGTTGAATCGATATAACAAATTTAAACTTTTCAGTTATCTGTTGCAATGCAGCATAGGTCATCGTAAGTTCTCAAACCTGAAATTAAAAACAAGATTCAAATGCAGAGGATCCACTGTTTATTTTAGTTGTATGATATTTATAAATTTGATTTATTATATAATGAACATAATTATGTAAAGAACAGAAGCTGTGAGTTAATGTAAATGTAATCACCCAAGAATAATAATAAAAAAATTTAAACTTTATGGTATAGAAGTAGTTAACAGAGAGCCATGGAAAAACAAAACAGATTTGTTAAATTTATTGAAAGTAATAACAGGCCTGTACAAAGAGCACTTGGGTTATGTGGCTTCCTTCAGTGAACCTCTACAATAACAATCTCTGCAAGCTTTATTGTTGTTTGACACTGAAGAAACAAATAAAAATGGGTGCACAATACACGTGCAGCAACGTTCTGGAACGATAAATCTGTATTTGGTGACTTGATTACATTTTTGACAACAGCACAATCACAACTTTGTTACTTTAAAATTGTTCATATTACATAGCTCTAAGAAAACTGAATATTTAATCAAGAGAGTATCCTTTGTTTGAACAAGCATTCTATCACCTGATGACAGAAGAAGAAAGTGCTAAAAAAGTGTGCAATATATCCAATGGGCCACCCAGCTGTGGCTGTTTTTGACATTAACACATGCAGACAGTTATACCTGGGAGGGACTTACAGGCTTAAATAAGAGGTAACAGGCAGAAGAAAAAAGAAAAAATATAAAAGAAACACATCTATGTCTGCCATCAGTTCAGCTTCACACATGCCCCATCTGTAACACTCAACGCCCATGGTTCCCAGGCTGTTCTGTGCAGTAATCAAAATCTCACTTCAATGAGAGGCAGGTGGCATGGTTAGAAAGGGTATGAGAAACAAAAATGACAGACATGCCGAAAAGACTAGGAGAGTGCAAGCAGGAAATTGTTTATTGGGCATCGAAGTACAGTGAAAAGAAAACTTTAGGTTACTGTTAGACCTTGGGATAGAAAACATAACAGAACCAATTAAATTAAATTCCAATTTTATTTGTCACATACATAGTTACACAGTGTACAACACGCAGTGAAATATGTCCTTTTGCATTTAACTCATTCAGCAGTGGAGCAGTGAGCAGCTACAGGCCGGGCACGTCTTACTCAAGGACACTTGAACTTAGGGTTGCGGGACGCTGCTCGTGCAGTCGACCGGCCTGTCAGCTGAGCAGTTTTGCATTCCTTTTCTAACTTTAATGCTTTGCTGTTGTTTTTGCTGTTTTCCAATGTCTAGTCAGGTACTTTTTTTATTCCTTTCATTTTTGCAATTTTTGGACTTTCTGACACTTCGTCACTTTGATATGGCCCCGAGGCTCACCTACTCCAGGGAGTTTCTCACCCAGCTCCGGCTGCAGCCCGACTCCCCAATTTTCTCACCCTACGAGGATGTTTCAAAGCCACTGACTGGGACAGCCTTCTTTCTCTCTCTGATGACATTGATTAACAAGTCGAGACCGTGACATCATACAACTCCTTCTCTATTAAAAAGGAGGTCAACAGGTAGGTTAAGCGGGCCATAAAACTGCTAAACAGAGGTATAAAGCCACTGTTGAAAAGAAATTTTACACAGGGGACCTCCGCTAAGCCTGACAGGGCCTCAAAACCATAGCCTCTGTGAGTACTGTGGTCACCCTCCACATAATCATCCAGGTGGAGGGTAGCAATCCCTCTTCCCTACCTGATGACCTCAATGCTTTCTACACCAGGTTTGAGACTGACAATACCGTCCAGCTTGAGGAGACCAGATACTCACTCAGACATGACTGCTCATCACTCATTTCCAAACTAGAGCTCAACGTAAGCAAAACCAAAGACATGGTGGTGACCTTGTCTAGACGGCAGAGGTATCTGGCTACATCAGTCACCACCACCATCAACATGAAGCCAGTAGAGGTAGTTGAGGAGTGCAAATACCTGGGAACAATCTTTGTCGACAACCTCTTGAAATTCTCTGCCAACACAGAGCAGATTCTTAAGAAGTGCCACCAGCGGCTATACCTCCTCAGGAAACTCAACTCTTTTGGAGTCAGGAAAGCACCATAACCTTCTCCATGACCTGCTGGTTCCACTCTTAGCCTTCAGAACAAGAACAGACTGCAGCACACTGCATCAGTGTGCTCTAAAATCATTGGACTGCCTGTCAGAACTCTTGCACAGGTTGACAACCAACAGGCCACTAGACAGGCAGCCAGAATCATCACTGACCCCTCCCACATTCTTCACTCTACATTTCAATGGCTCCCCTCTGGACGACGCCTCCGCTTTATCTCCTGTAGGACTGAGAGGAGGAGAGCCACCTTTGTCCCCAAAGCCACTCTGCTTTTTAACTCTGGCCTATTAGACCATGTCCCACACTGTAAACATAAGCTACATTCTTTCTTACACTGCCACCACCTTATTTATTTAATTTACCTACATTCATTCACTCACCACTCAGTCACTTTAATCTCAAATTGTGTATATATTGTATAATCTGTGTATTTCTTTCTTTCTTTCATCTCATTCCTATCGCTTGTGTTTTATCTTAAATGCCATACTGCTCTGTTGCATTTTAATTGCCCCGTGGGATAAATAAAGTCTGATTCTGATTCTGAAACCTGGTAGGGGGGCGGGCTGGGTGCTGCAGCTGGGAATCGATCCTGCAATCTATGCATCCTAGTCCTCTGCCTTAACAACTGAGCTACCACACTGCAAGCATTAGTAATATACAACATCATGAAATTTACTTCAGTGTATAGGAAAGTTTAGCTTTTGTGATTTACAATAACTTAGATTTGAATGACTTAATCTGTCTATAAGAAAAATCAATACAAAAATGATACAGTTGGTTGATCAAAATCGTTTCAACATAGAGTATAACAAGATATTAGAAGGATTGAAGGGGCTACATGAACCCTTCCAAGACAGACTGAACAGGGCTTTTCAGTTTGGCTCAGAGGTTAACTGTTAACTGTAAATTAGCCCATCATTAACAGAATTTTTCATTCTACAACATTTTATATTCAAGTTGGACACAAGTGCCATGAAGTCAAACAAATGAAGTTTGGTTGATAATTACAGTGGTACACACTGATAATTGGTAATTTTTTTGTCTTTGCTATGGTTTCCAAATAGAGTGCATTTGACTGTTTTGGTTTCAGATCTCTACTGGTGTAAGTCTGATGCTATCTCTTTTTAATTCCAACTGGGGACCTTGTCTGTATGTCGTAATTTACTTGCCTGTTTGTATCACTACTTTAAATCTGTCTACAAAATACAGAGAAACCTCTAACAACATAGTGGTGACCAACAATTTAAAAACAATAGGTTTTTGTCTATCAATTATCAAACCTTTTAAAGTTGTTAAATATTTATAAAACACCATCTTTTATACAAGTCTTGTGATTTTATTAAAAATAGATTGCAAAAGGTTTTAAACCTAGTAGGTCAAAACAAACATTCTTTCAACGAATCACAGTTTCAATAAAGCACAATGCTGTACATATGGATGAGGACTTATGTACACTTGAGTGTAACCTTTAGGATACGACCATCCTGAATTACTAATTTGTCCGCTAACACTTCTGGCAAGGTTGCATCCATGTGGTCAGGTGTGCAGGGGCTTGACCGGTCGATGTTGAGCTTCCTTGCACACTAAGGAGTCTGGCACTCCGGTCAGTGGTAACGCCTGCAGCCAGATGGTACCTATCCACTGGGGACGTAGGACACAGACATGCTGGTCACAGTTTAACTTTGGAGGTTGCATATTCTAGCATTATTTAATGCTTGATTACATGCATCATTTATCACAATAATGTCTTGATAAAAGTTTGATGCAAAACACAGCAGAGGCATGCTGAATATTCAAACTTTGCCCTCTCTTGTCTAATCAACCCCAAAGAAGAGAGTAATGGAGAGGAAAACGAAAAAGAGAGCGAGTTTAAAGGCAGCAAATAACATTTATAAACTAATATTTCTTTTGTCAAAGCACAGCAAAATTAAGTACAGACTAAAGATGTAACAAATCATACATTAAAGAGTAATGAACCTAAAGATTGAGAACCTTAGTGTTGATGATGCATCTTCTACAAATACATTTTTGTTTGCTTTTAAAATGAAACCACTATAAAATTTCACAGGTAACAAAATGAAGCATGAATGAATTTCTTCTTGAATCTGGATTTACAGTGAATGTAAATGTTTATGTTTTGCCATTGGCTTTGAGTTCTTTTACCTTTAATTGTGTAACATGGCAAAGAAAATTTTAATTCTATGCATATGATGTCTTTGGTTCTCCAGGAATCACAGGAAAAGGTCTCAGATGACAGTAAATTAAAGATCTTCACATAAAAGTGACATTGTAAGAGAAGTATGTAATACTAAGTTTGACACAAATGGTTTACTAAGCCTTCTGCACCTCATTTCAATCTGAGATATGCATATTATTTATTAGACTCACAAACCTGGCAGATAACATTCTCTGTTCTGTGTAGTGCACCTCTGTATGAGGTTTATGTGGAAGTACCGCATGCTTGTTAAAGAGCAGGTGCAAATTAGTACTGGTATATCGAAAGCTGGTCTGAAGAGAAACAATATTTAAATTCTAGATGTCTCAGTGACAGCAGACAAAATGTGTATACAACATTAAAAGATCCTAGGATTTATTTCAAAACACAAAAGGGTGTGGAACAAATATTTGACTGTTTAAAACATCAAACCAATAGGAGGGCATTTAATGAACTGCTAGTGCACATTAGTAGTAATGCCTTTATAAGCTATTGGATAATAATTAACTAATCATTATAAATGTGTGTAAGTGATTAAGAAATGTTATGTTAACATGTTACAAATACATTCCAAGACATGTGTAAACAACATAGTTCCCTGTGTAGTAATCTCTAACACATCTTTAGATAATGAGTAACAAATAATTTGTGCATGTTGTTTAATCACTTGTAAATCAGTATAGCTGTCATTTTCATGTTAATATATTTGTTTATATTTATGGTCATCTAGGTGCTGCAGTGCTCAAACACAACTCTATAGAACCAATACGCACTTTTCTAAGTATTAGAATAAACACAAGTGAGTGTTTGTTGGTTGTTTTCGCACAGTTGTAGCTGTGCTAGCTCCATTACTGCAGAACCAGTGCTAGTATGTGTGTGGTGGTCCACCAACAATTTAAGTGGTTTGTATATTTGAATGTATTTGAATGGCAGCATGCAACCTAATCTTTAGTTTGTTTCATAACTTCTAAAATCTATTTATGAGATGTGTCATATTGCTCATATTGTTGTTTTACTAGTTGGACTTGCATTGCATCTCTTAAAACTGTCTGTATACACTGACACCTCATTAATCTGTAACTCAATTCCTGAACCACAATATTTAGTTTTCACTTTAATTCCCAAGCTTGTTTATGACCCTAAGTTGCAAAAATTCTGCCACTGAACTGATTTTCTTAAGCTTTCCTTTGCAACGTGTGATTAGTAAGCAGTGCCTGTCACCAACAGTTAAATTACCCAAGCATCAGCCCAGGATGTTAATTTGTTTGCAAAATCTTACGCAAATTGCATGAAATATTTAGAGCAAGCTGCACTGTACATTTCATTTTGTGTACTATAAAGTAAATATGGCTGTGAATTTATGACAGTGAGACTTACCTTGACCTCCCACCTTTTGAAGGTCAAGAACCAAGAATACTTTCTTTCAATATACAGTGTGGGACATAAGATAATGGACCTAATAGATGTCAAAGTGATATGGCTTTGCAATCACCAAGGGACCTGTGTGTTTGAGAATGAATACTCCTTTTTGATTGGATTATGTAAAGTCAAAATTGAATTCTAAATCCATTTGACTGAGATTGTCCAGGGACAGCAACATCATTATGAATATTAATTGTTAATAATTATCCTTCTCCTTAGGGTAACTCGTATTTCAGGACAGTAGACGTTGATTTAGAAGAACAAAAAAAAGAAAATGGTTGGGAGTGCAGAAAATAAGTAAAAGGGGAGGAGTGCATCAATATCTTCACTAAAACCTGGCAGATTTTCTTTAACTTGTCATAAAAACTCTCTGTTGTATACATTGTTTTGTGACTTGAGGCTTTAACATGAAATCCAGATTACTGTCATGCCATCTGCTTTTGTATATTTGTACTCACTTAGCAGATTTCATTTAATACCAACAGTGTAATGAGTAGTGCCTTGAGTTTTCTAAGAACTGCTGCCTGTTGCAATTTTACAGACAGTTTACTTTTTTACAGTATTCATTTCAGTTTTTCCAAGGCCTATGATTGTAGGAGCTCAATGTCACAACCTATTGTTTGAATGTGTGTGATCAGGTTGCTTACAAGTGTTCAAACTTCAAGATATTTCAATGAAATGTGCTATTGTGATAGATATAAGAATATAGAAAATTGCAAAACATTTTATTGATGATTGCAGCATACAGGCAGCAGCAAGGCATTTTCCATCATTACTTCCCATTGAGGTACTGTCCTTGAATGTGTCTTAATCAGGTGGCCAGATAAAGCAGCTTTCTCAATTAATCGGGGGTCACAGTTTACACGTACATAATAAATCCTGGTTAGTGGTGGCATGCACTCTCATTTCTGCTCTATTTCAGACTTATTTTGAATGTATGACTCACATATTTACAGAATAGTGACAAACACTTTCTGACTTTCTTTAGTGACCGTGCAATGAGAGTGAGGAAATGTGTGTTACTACGAGGCACTTTTGTGTTAGTTTATTTTTTGTTGGACATTAATGGCAATTTTTATTAAAAATTTGTCAAGATCTCTCTGTAATGATCTCCCACATACGGTTTCCTGCAGCTTTTGTTGTACAGTTCTCTCTGTCCATACTAGTGAAGTAGCTCTCTGTTTATTTAAGGAAGTATTTAATTTCATTGGCCACTGAGTCAATGCTCTCATAGTCAGCCACTGCATTGTTGTGGTCCATGCTAAACAATGTAATTGCATCATTTGTTAATGTATCACTATATCATTGATATTGTGAAATGACACTTTTTTCTTGTAAAAATATTAGATGTTCTCCTTGGAGCCCATCATATTTGTTGTTTGAGTGCCTTGACCTGCAATTGCATTAACTGTTAGATTTTAAAAGTGTAACTTTTCAACATGCGCTCCCTGCGTTTCTCCCGGGAGGGTCTTCACCTGAGTTAGGGTTAGGCAGAACTCCATATGAACTCCGCTGTGCACAATACAAAGAGAAGAGAAGAATTGTAAACACCACTGTGTCACCATAGCTGTATTTTCTTTAATAAACAACAGAATATTTTGGTCTGCCTCAGCCTGAATTATTACAAAATCATTTTCAAAAATAAGTCAGTGCTGCAATAGTGAGGAAATTTCAGTCAACCTCATTTTTTATTAAACATCAGTGAAAAACCCACAAAGTTGCAAAGCAGACAGACCTAACAAGACTAAAGTCTCCTATAAGTCTATTCAAAGAACCTTACTTGGCTGTTGCCAGGAAATTATTTATGCATTTGTTACCCTCTCTGGCCTAGGGGTGTCAGGGAGAGGTATGTGTCTCATAAACCCTGCAGGTGGCTCTGCAGTCGCAAACAAAGAGGCACAAAACTTTAAACTGGTGTTCAGCTAGGCTGCAGAATTTAATCTCAATCTTAATTTTCACAATTACAAAATATAACAGGTATTCCAGAGCTAACAATAAATCCATTATAACATCTATCCATCCATCCATTATCTTCCGCTTGGTCCGGGGTCGGGTCGCGGGGGAAGTAGCCTAAGTAGGGAAACCCAGACCTCCCTATCCCCGGCAACCTCCTCCAGCTCACCTGGGGGGACCCCAAGGCGTTTCCAAGCCAGCCGGGAGATGTAATCCCTCCAGCGTGTCCTGGGTCTGCCCCCGGGCCTTCTCCCAGTGGGGCATGCCTGTAACACCTCCCGAGGGAGGCGTCCAGGGGGCATCCTCACCAGATGCCCGAACCACCTCAACTGACTCCTCTCCACGTGCAGGAGCAGCGACTCTACTCCGACTCTCTCCCGGATGACCGAACTTCTCACCCTATCTCTAAGGGAGAGTCCAGCCACCCTTCGGAAGAAACTCATTTCGGCCGCTTGTATCCGCGATCTCGTTCTTTCGGTCACTACCCAGAGCTCGTGACCATAGGTGAGGG
>JAUMTR010000017.1:10466664-10524115 GCA_032270685.1 Microctenopoma stevenorrisi
TATCTCTCAACCTCCCGCACCAGCTCAGGCTCCTTCCCCATCAGAGAGGTGACATTCCATGTCCCGAGAGCCAGTTTTAGCAACCGAGGGTCGGAACGCCAGTGCTCCCGTCCTCAGCCACCACCCATAGCTCTGCGCACCCGACTCCTCTGGCCCCTCTTGCCGGTGGTAGGCCCACAAGAAAGCGGAACCACGTCTCTTTTTCGGGCTGGGCCCGACTGGACCCCGCAGTCCATGGTCCAGCCACCAAGCGCTCGCCAACGAGCTCCCACCCCGGGCCTGGCTCCAGGGTGGGGCCCTGGGTACCCTTTCCCAGGCGAGGGAAACGCTGCTCCCTGATATTTGTCTTCCATTAGGGTCGTTTTGGATCGAATTAGTCTGGATCTTCACCTCAACAGGTATTCCAGCACTAACAATAAATCCATTATAACAACAGATATGAATCCATAACCAGGATAATTTATAAGTTCTATTTTGTTACAGTCTGTTCAAGTATAACTAGGATTACACTATCTTTGGAGAATTGTGACTGGGGTGTGAATATATTAATAGTTTGAACACAATATGCTGGGAGTACCAAAAGTTTTGCTTTCATACTGTCAACTAATTAACATTATTGTTATTTTTAATCAGTGAAATTGCAAGATTAATATACATTCTCTGTGGCTAAAACCCTGTCTGTCATCAATATAAAACTGCATAAACATACAACAAACACAGTAACATAACCCCATAAAAGTATGTGTACGATTCCACAGGTTGCAAAAATATAGTCTATTATTTAGAGGTGCACACTACCAACACAGATTTACAAAAAAAACGGTTAAATATGCCTAACTCAGGGAAACTCAACTCATCAAAACAGAAAATGGCTACCTGCACACATAGCTGCACTTCATGACATCTTATCACCCTGCTGCTCTAAAAGCACTGTTTAAATAGTGAGTTCAATCTGGGTACAACCTCCTTTCAGGTGGAACCACTTCCTTCCCAGGTATGAACACTTCAGTCTCTAAAAGACAAACTTTGCTCAATCAAATTTCAGATCTCTAATACTTCAGATCTACATTAAACATTAGTGTGAACTTCATTCCCTCCTTCACACTTGATCTATCCTCTGACATCACTTGTAATGTCACAGAGGTTACAAAAGAGGAAGGATTCTCAAGTTTCCTCCTTTTGTCTCCTGAACACAATGCGTAAAACTCATCTACAAACATTTAACCCATCCAAAGTATTGATAATGCAATAAACAATACATTTAAATAATACTGGTTTATGTTTACTTTGTTCAGAAATGTGATGTAATATAGCAACTTAATACTTAACAAACAAACCTGGGATAGTCTGTGTAGCACAGTTACAATCATGACTGAAAATAAAGGTAAACTTTAAGCAAAATTAAATAAATTTAAATAAACAAAATAACTGGAGACAAATGGAGTGTTCTCACCCACTTTGTCACAATGTGCATCAGCCCGGATTTGCCGATTTTGTAAAAACAAGCATGGCGCGGTGCGCTACTGCATTCACTTGTGACAGGTCTGTTACCTGTTTTGCTAACCATTAGTGATGGCCAGATGAAGCCTCGTGAAGCTTTGAAGCCTCGCAGCCAATTGGTTCACAAAATGGTTCATTTCTCGAGGCCTAAATTTTGGCTTAATGTGCTCACAACCCCCTGCTGGCCAAAGACAGTAAGGCAGGCAGATGTGTTCCTGTACTTGAAATCGTCTTGCCACAGTTTGACATGGGAATAAAAAGTTCCAGGGAACTAAGTATTGTTTTTGTGGGTCAAGCTATCATGACATTAGTTTTATGTGTGTCGTTTCTAAACTAAACTGAATAAATCCACTTAATATTTATGTGTGTCTTTGAGACCGACACCATACAACTTGCGGGGAAACTCAGTTGCATTTCATTACCCTATATACCCAAACCGCAAACCACCTCCTGAACAACTCACGTGGTACGTCCCACAAACAAGGCTTCATACGTCATCACATACATTATTGAAGCAAGCCTTGATACACGCTTCGCAAAAAATTCTAGCGATTACTCGACACGGGCTCTGAAACCTCGGCACGAGACGTGCCATCACTACTAACCATCCTTTTCACATCAAATTACAACAAAACTACTGAACTCTTACCTTTACAGATTACATACACGAGGTCAAATGTAATTTTGCGAACTATTAACCCAGCTATAGTCGAACACAAAGAGGCCCAAAACTCTAGCTGGCGTTCAGCTTGGTTGCAGAATTTAATCTGTGCCGCTGGCCTCTGCTCTTTTAGGGTTGGTCGCTAGCGGTAGGCACCATCTAGAGACCTATTTAAGATTTATCCATGTCAGTGTTTACAGCAGAGCAAATACAACTATAGGTTGACGAATCAAAATTTTATCTGAAAAACAGATGTAAATTCAACTGTTACAAACATAACACGATGTACATGGCAGATAGATAAACATTAACAGACAAATAGACAAGCCTTAGTTTGCACACTGCGTAGTAAAGAATTGGAACACCTCAGAGTGCATATAAGAGCTGTCTGGAATGGGCCACTAGTACTTTCACCATATTTCACACTGCCATTTGACAGTACTTTTCAACACCTTCCAGAGACACTTTCCAGTTCCAGGAGATTTCAGTAACCACCACAGGGGATGGGACATTTTCCTCAATAGCAAATTATTAGACCATCGCTGTGTGTGAAGTGACAGTATCGAGAAGTGATGATCGGGGAGGAGTTTACTGTAACTAGTTCCTTTGACTCTGTCTTTATCTCTGAGAAATTTGTTTATTTTTACTTTTGTATTTTTGAGCACTGACTCTATGATCAATCCAGAGTTGCATAAACGACAGGGAAGATACAAATTATTTGTATTCATATCAACATACTAATGTTGTAATTCCTGCAACCTGACTCTTTATAGAACATAAAAACCTTTTTTCTTTCACATAAAAAATATAATGTAGAAAACACAAACAGCAAAGAAGCTCTCTTTCTGCCAGTGTCATTTATTCACAAACTAACATTCCTAAGTTAAGAGTTTCATTAATTAACACAAAGCGTTTTGTACTCTGCTATCTGAATCTGTGTCACGAGTCAGGCGCACAAAAAATAATGGACCTTGAGAGAATTATAGACTAAAATAATTAGAACAGGTTTTATCATTTGTAGGATCTACTACCACCCATGTATCTCACCTCCATAGCTCTTCAGTTCTGACCTTGAACTAAAAACTGGCTAAGAGAGAAACTTTCCCAGAAATTAGTTTTTTGAATCAATAGATTTAAACCTCTTTTCCTAATTATGTCTTCCTGTGTCTGCTCATGCTGTGTATCTTGGCAATTTGGGCATATTTAGTAGTCAGTAGTTTTCTCTACTGTCTCTATTCACCAATGGCATTTTTTATTAATACATTAAAACTAATTTTTGTTTTTATAAGGGTTTTTTACACATATATTCTATAAGCTGCCTCTCTGTCTTCGCACTTCACTTATTTTAGCAGTTTTTTCACTCGGTACATTTTTTTCTTGTTACAAGAACAAACTATACTGCAAAAACTCATCGTCTGTCGACTGTCAGGTCACTGGTACTAGAAAAATAGTTTTTTATATATTTTTATAAAACATTCTTGCACATCACACAGACAAAAAGCTGCACTGGCCTGTGTGTTGAAAACCTTTTAAACTGTCACTGCATGACATGTATTCAGACTGTTTATTTAATAATAAACCATTATTAATTTATTTATGTCAGAAGTGACTCTAAATTGATTGTTATAAAAAAGAACCATCCACAAATAGTAAAAAGCCTTACAAATGTCTACACCTGGTGTGTGCTATAGGATCTTGTGTAAATGTTTGTTTCTGCTTATAAAGCTTTTAGAGATTATAATATATAGACTTCCCACCTCACAGTTCCAGCTTTAAAACCAAAACTCTACTTACTATATTTGTGCTCGTGACTCAATGCCCAATCACTCAAGCATGACCAAAAGGCTCAGTAAATGAGGTAATGTATTTTTTAGTTTGCCTTGATTAACTGAACCATGACAAACTAAACATAAGGCATGACACACAAAAATAAAACATATACAGATGCTAGACCAAAGGCAAAATTGGAGACAATAAACAGAAAAAAATTATCCTCTCATGGCAGTTTAGGAATTAACAATGGCTGATGAAGATCTCTGCTAGATCAAAACATTGGTTTGTAATTAAATTTGCTTGGTGCTTATATTACAGTGTGCGGCTCTTTTGTCTATGTTTTATTTTAAATTGAATCGTGACATCTGACTCTAAATCTCTTACTAAAAGCTTTAATCCCACATGTCTGCAACTTGCCGGTGCAGCACACCACATTTACTAATTTTATCAGACCTTCTTTTTTGAACATGTTATTCATATAGTAACTCTCCTCGCATTTACCTACAACTGAGCCAGTATTTACTTGGTCTCATTAATGGTCCTGTTTTGTCTTGTGGCTTCTTGCGCTTCATTTTCTTAACCTAATTTACAATGGAATATTTATTCATTTATATTTCTGCCTGTTATTTTTTTCATTTCTAGGTTTTTACAATTTCTTTTTCTCATCTTTCTAATTCTCATTCTTGTTTGTTGATGTCAACATTTTTCAAATATACTGTACTGTTACCACCCATTTTATTTGTTATCACTCCAAAAAAACGTAATTCACAAGTGTTATCACTACTTTACCTATGGTCCAGAAGCAGCAAACTGTGCGTAAGTGCATATCAAGTTACAAGTAATTGGTGTTTAGTGGCCATAGTAATTGTAAGAGAACCAAAATGGGATGATGCCGATATAAGAAGAAGAAGAAGATCTTTTTTTTTTTCATTGTCATTTTCATTTTTATGTTACAATATAATTTGGTTCTGCATTTGACCCATGCCACAGCAGTGCCACAGGGGGCGCCTGGGGAGCAAGCACTGAGTCTGTCACTTAGAGACGCACCTAGTATGGGGGATGGGCTGGGAGTCTGAGCTGGGATTCGATCCTGACACCTTTTTGCATCCCAGTCTGATGCTTATTCCATTGAGCTACCAGGCCACGATATAGAAAATACAGTTCTCATGGAGGAATATGTTTCCAAAAAGCAAAATAACATATGTTATACACTCTTTGAAGCCATAAAATTACATTGTCACAAACAACAAAAAACCTGAAGTGCACACTTCACTTACATAAATCCTAAGATACCTCAACAAAGAAATGGTGCTTCTGGTAGAAAAAAGAAGTTAAAATCTTTCAGTATACAAAAGAAATTGGCCCTCATTAGTTCTGCATTAACTTGAGTGAAACTGTTTGGACACAGTGAAAATATGATCTTTGACTGATTGATGAATCATTATTGGCATTTACTTTTAAACCCAGTTAAAGACATGCCACGGTGAACCTGGATTTTTTTTCTTATCATGGAAAAGCCAATATAACTAATAAATCAAGATCAAAACACAATGTATCCATGCTTCTTTAGTGCCTGAAGTCTACATTTTTTTCATGTTTGAATAATTATTATACTGCTGCCATAAATATCTTCATTATCATCTAGGGGATTAATACCAAGCAGACACAGAGAAACTCTTCCAATCACTGATCTCAATGTATCTCAAAATTAACATTGTTTCAGAAATGCATGCAAAACCTGTGTTCTGACAGGGGATTACCCTTGGGGTATTGAGGCTAATGGAAGTGTCTGAACCCACTAGTTGTTAAAATTCTCAGGAGTAGTGTAAACAGCAACTTAAATGGGATTTTAAAAAGCTAATTGCAAAGATCTATCCAGCAATGAGCAGATATGGGGCTTGATGTTTTACCAGTGTAAATAGTGCCTAAGGCTAGACAGTTGCACATTTTTCATTACTATTTGTGGTAAGATATAAAAAGCTAGATTGAATTATTTCATTTTTTATGCCTCAAGTAGCCACCTGATAGTATAATGAATCAATAGTATTTCCATGAATACTAATTATGGTTGTGGGGATAACTGGTATAGCCAGTAGGTGGGGATTTAAACAGGTCTGCAGAACCAGTCAGCCGAGGCCTCTGCCACTCCTACCATGCCCCACAGAAGCTGAATGCTACCCCTTTGAAGTTTAGGTTAAAAATCAATTGAACACATCTAGGAGTAAATTAACTTGTTTGGAGCTTAATTTCCAATGACTGAAGGCTTTTTAACAAGCTATTCATGAGAACAGGTGGCCATTCTCTTTTCCCCTTCGCAGGATGTGTATTGCATGACTAAGCATTGGATGAACCCCTTGACCTCTCTAGAATTCTTTTATAAAGTAAATTAATGTCTGCATTTCTCTTCTTCAAAGGATTTTGATAAACACATAGTTGATCAGACAATCTATAAATAAAACAAATTCTCATTCTCTGCAGCCACTAAATATGTTTATTTGATGTGGGTAATGCATTTTATGGTCAGGTGAACTGGCCGGCTTGTCTTATAATGCATTTACAGAACCTTATTCCATCTCAAGTATTTATCATTTTTGCTGCTATGTATTAAGCAATTCTTATTTAGACAATGGACATTTGTTCTTTTGATAACCAGTCAGTAAGGAAACTGCTTTGGACCTTAATTATTCATAAAAAAATAAAATTGGTGGACTTGGTTTGCTTGTTTCAACCTTGATGTTTTTTTGATAAGAGCAAGGTGTGTGCTGTCTTGCTACCCCTGAGGCACTCTGCTTTCAATTCTGATACTAAAATTATATCAAAATATATCATCTTTTACAACTGCAGGCTATTTACCACAGCACCAGAGTTGAATAAAGTAAAGTAAAATGTTGAATGTCAGTGATCAGACCTGTGCATAAAACAGTACTTTTTATTACCAGTAGCATATCACCTAATTTACCTGAGTCCTTAAAATGTCTTTAACTTGTCAAGAAAATATGTTACTAGGCCATAATTACTTCCATGCCTCCAGACTTATTTCAGTGACATTAGACCACTGACACTGTTCTTCCTCAACCTCAAAAGAATTGACAATGGGCTACTGTTCTTTGGCCAGAACAAGGCAAATGAAACAGCAGCCTGAGAGAAGAGAAATAAAAAAAGTAACTTGATTAGGGGAAAAAGGAATCAGTAAGACGGAAGAAACTCTAAGCTCTTTAACTGGTGCTCCTTTGCATATAAATGAGAGATTAGGCAGAAACTATATCTTACTGCCCGTTAGAATACATATGCCTAATTACAATATATTCATAAAGTGAGAGTGTAATTTCCACAAAGGAGATTACAAACGAAGCACAAGGTCAGGAAAAGCCCTTTCTGTTCTCTGCATACTATTAGGATGATGATGCTGATGCTGCCAGAATGCGTCTTTTTGCTCATTGGCTCTTCTCAAAGATTATGTTTTTTCAGTCTATGTATGAACATAGGATAAAAGGGAGGGGAATAAGTGTTAATTAGTTATTTTTTAATAATGATAATGAAAACAAGCAAAAAAGGGATATAGTTACTATGTTAACCCATTCCTGTCTGAACACAAACTGATTTCTAACCTTGTAATGATCATTATCATTCTCACCTATAATGTTGAGAGTTATGTTCAAATGATATGTACATCACTGCAATGGCCAAATTCCTACTCAAACATCTTCCTATTAGGTGCCCATAACAGGCTAAATACAGTGGATTTGCACTTTAAGCGCTAGCTTAAAAATATGAAATGTCACTCCTATGAGTTTTGGAAAACTTTGAATAGGCCACTAAACAGTTCCCAATAAAATTACTGTCAATTATGTATAGGCTAGTAAAATGGTTTTCTGTGATATTTGCATCACTGTATTACCAACAATATTTATACATACATACAATTTATTCATAGTATACAATGTATTTATACACCTTTTAAGTATAAACTAAAAAGGTTGGTAGCCTTAGTAAATAATTAATAAATAATATCTTTAAACATGTCCTGCTGTTCAGAAACAAATATTTAACCTGATGTGGATAGTAAGACATACATATAAAGAAGAAGAAGAAGAAGAAATAGGATCGTATTTTAATGGAAGTTGGTGTCATGTATTTAACCATGAACTCTAAGTGAATATCTTCATTTGCAGACCTTATCTACTGTATGTCAGTGTCTTCTCCAGCCCTCATGTGTCCTTTGTTCCTCCCTCACCTTAACCACTCCCCTCTCTCTCTCCACTTTCACTCCCTCATTATTTCCAGGTGTTTCTTATTAGCAATCAGTCCTCTCCGTATTTAAGCCTCTGCACTTCCTCAGTTCCGTTGTCAGTTCATACTCAACTCTTCATGCCGCCAGTCACTACGCTCCTCTCAGTAAGTTGGTTTTGGGTTCAGTTTGTATTTTCTTCCTTCCGTCTTTCACCCTCTCTTGGTCTTCCTGCTCTCTACGTCCCTCGGTTCCATTCAAACCTCTCAGTCTGCCTTTCCGTTCAGTTTCTCATTTCTTCTCTCTGTCTCTCTGTGAGTGTTTAATCCCCCTGTCATTTGTTATTTCTAGTTTAGCCTCTTTCTAAGATTGATCTTCTGTTAAATCCTGTTTCCCATGTTAACTTATAATAAACCTCCTTTGTTTGAACCCTCTCGTCCTTGGTCTGCATTTGGGTCCTCCATTTTGTGCATGTTACTGACACTGTAAATCACTTCGTAGATGTGTGAATGTGAGTGAAAGATAGTGGGTAGTACAGTCTACAGTGATTACACATTCTGACCGATATTAACATGTTTTTTTTTATTTATTTAATCTTCATTGGATTCATTTACTGCATTTTATACAGTATGTGAAGTTGTGGGTTACAGGTCTGCTGAGAAGAAAATTATTGTAAAGTATTTGTCTGTAGTTAGTAAAATGTTAAAATTGCATTACGCCATTTGAAAAGGAATGGAAGACGCATTTGCTCATTCATTTAGCTTAAGATGTTAATGAATATTTACCATGCCCTTGAGTTACATTTTACTAAAGTATGACATTATGTGTCAAACCAAACTCAATAGTAAGACTATATTTTTATTTAACATTAATCAAAAGTATACACATTAATTCAACGTTATGTACATGCAGACACACTAATGGCAAGGAACATTTCATAGTAATCATTTTCATGATTCAGTGCATTAATACACCTTAATTTATCAATCTTCTCCAAATCAAATGTCACTGGGGAAGTCACAGAAAATTCCTTGTCCAATTACTAGCAAGTGAATGACTATATGCTCATTTCTGGTAATGCTCAATTGCAATCTTTTCATTTAATTTTAATGGAATTCGCTTATCCCTGTCCCGTCTTTCAGGTGTTCAAAAGACCTTATGTCAAGTAAAATAATCCCTTAAAGCCAGACAATTACAACTAATTCTATTTTAATTCAGTCAAAGGTAATATGACAGGGAGCATTTCAAATGTATGTAGGTGGTAAAAAAAATTAATTTTACTTTCAATTATAGGGCATTCGGAAATCTTAATTACAGCTCTGTGGCTTTATAGCTTTTACACTATATGCAAACAAAACAACTAAGCTCTAGAATGGATCTGATATTTGTTAGATTTTTTTATATCTGGAAAACACATTAAAATAAGCCTTTTTTAGCAAACTCTAGTCTATTTCATTATTATGTAATTTTATTTGCCTGTTTGTGTGATTCTATCATTTGGAGTCTCAGGCCCAGTAATTTAACTGTGATTAAAAATATATTTATATATAAATATATATTTCCAGGTACCATAAAGGATACAGTAACAGGTGAAATACTATACAAATGGTAGTGTACAACTACCATCTAACCATGTATTTACAGCAGCTGGCATTGGCAAGAATTGTTTAGAGATTGCCTTCTCTGACCAGAGACCAATGCAGGTGCCTGGGCTTCTCGTTTGTTGTGTCCAGATTTACTACCAACTACAGAGGTTAATCAACAATCCCTCTCAACGCACCCTTTCATCTCAGGCCTGTGTTCAATGCTCGGGTCTCATCTGGAGGGAATAGTGGCAGAGTGTTTGTTCCTTGATTGGCAATGGGGGAGCAATCTATACAGATGTGTTGAGTCCATGTGCGCTGATTTCTAAAAGGACTAAAACAGACATAAGCCATAAGATCTCTCTCCAAAAGGCTTTTCGATCCAGGCAATGGGTCTGCTACCACATTGATCCTCACCAAAGTATTAACTCTTGATGAAACAGTTAAAGCTTTACAACAATGCTTTCATAACCTGTGTTTTCACATTCTTTCTTTCAATGGAAGAAGTCATCTAAAAAGCATTGGTTACAGAATACAAGAATAAATTACACAGAATACTATTGTTCAAATATGTTACTTTGCATATTAATAATAGATAAAAATCCAACATGTTTTATTCTTCTAAAAATATAGAGCTTCTGCATTTACCATCAAACCCATCCAGATCCACCTCATTTTCTACCAGCATGCATGTCACTCCTCTTCCCACCTCTCTCCACTGGCTCCCAGTAGCTGCTCGCATTAAATACACAATGCTTGTCTACAGGGCTGTAAACGGAAACGCACCCTCTTACATCAACACGCTATTAGTTAGCTACAGTCCTGCATGTCCTCTGAGGTCTGCAAATGAGAGGAGACTAAAATTCCCTTCTTCACAGCGTCTCAGATCCCAATCCAGTCTACTCTCCTTTGTTGTCCCTGGCTGTTGAAATGACTTACTCTGCTCTATTCGACTAGCCGAGACTCGCCACCTTTTTAAAAACATTTGAAAACTCACTTGTTTAAAAAGTATTTTAAATGACTCTATCACACACACACATTCACACTTTTGTCCAGCACCTAACAAATTCCTAGCATGGTCTCTACCCTGACGAGTTAGGCCTTATCAGGGCTCTTAGTTTAAAGTATCTCAAAATTTACAGAAATCGAATGGTAATTGATGGTGTCTGCTTCTTGTAAGTTTCTTTGAATATAAGCATCTGCCAAGTGACGTAAATCAAAGTGCTTTGTTTATACTGCATGAAGAGAAAACGTTGGCTTTAATGTATACATTGGGGAGAAATAACTGCAATAACCTTAATAATGTGATAACACTAGGAATCAGATAATGGTCAGATCATTAGTGTGCATGTAAATAGGCCCACTGTTTCCCTATTGAAAAAAATATTGACTGAACCAGGATTTATTCATGTCTTTATGGGGACTTTTCTTGGTAGGCACACCGATGTGAAATATTGGTCATGAAAGGTTTTAATTCCCACATGCACATTATCTATGTTATTGAAGGTTCTATTAATTTCAAATGATTTCCTGACTGTCAAACCCAAAACTATTCATCCTATAAGCTATAACTATGCACTGTCCATCCTTGCCACTACTCTAAATGTCTGCGTCTCTATGTATTCCTCGACACAATCAGTCTGTAGTGGTCAGTTCTCAGTGTGAAAGAATGACATCACACAAAAAAGTCCATTTATAGCTCCAAAACATGATATGGACTAGAACAGCTGAGAGACAACACAGCTATTGCTAGACGTCAGGAAATTATGTACGTTCACTTAGAACAGGGGGGGCTCACTCCCGGTCCTTGAGAGCTACTATCCTGATTGTTTTCCAGCTTTCCCTGCCCTACCCTCTATTGATTACCTGGTTCAGGTGTGTTCAGCCAATCAGAAGCTGTAAATGCTGGGATGGTTGGAAAACAATCAATTACTGCTACCGCTATGTTGCGACTACTGAAACTACTGGCAAAGTTAGTTTCTTGTTTCCACTGTACGGGGCTTAAAGTTCATGTTTCACAAATGTCTCAACATGTTTTTTATGGGATACAGATGCAAATACTAGTAAATCCAGAATAAAATCACTGAACAATTTGCATTAGCTTGCATTAACCTCTGTCAGCACTAAACATCAATCACTTTTTGGTGCCCCCTCTTATATTTAATTGGTGTCGTACAGTAATAGGTCTAATATAAGACGGCCATGAATTCTGCTTTTAACGCGTAAAAAGTTTCTTAGTTTTTGTTGAAATTGTCAAACGTGATAATTCTACTGTGTGTATTATTGTCATAAGTCATTTTTGGTAGTGGAATCATACAAGAGTGCATTATGCATTTCTATGTTTTCTTTCATTAACTGTAAATTAGGTGGCCAATGAGTCCATATAATAATAATGATAATAATAATAGTTTGCATGATAGGACACACCGGGGAAACTTGGTGTCCAGTGTCTTGCTCAAGGACACTTCGACATATGACTGGAGGTAAAAACTAAATTTAAATCAAATAAGCAAAAATGTATGTGACAGTGTTACCTAAATGTGTGCAGTAAAATAAATTTGAAGCTAAACAAAATGTATGTTTTATTAACTTAAAATAAAAAAAACAAAAACAATTAAACATGTGCTTGTGATGGTTGAGTGTTGGTTTATACTATTATCGTATCTATCATATCATATGTATTATTGTATCTGAACTCCTAGGAAGCCCTCAGTATTTACTCAGCTATTTGACCTGCACAGTGACCTCTGGCAATAACTCAAGTGATTCATATCTGTGATCAAATATGAATACGATTTCAGACCCAAATAACAGATTTCCAAACTGTCATAGTCTGCACTGTGGGTCTGCTAATCTTCTGTACAGGCCTTCATGCTTTATTTGGTTAGCTTCTTCTCCCTCAAGAGGTGTAATATAAGTATATTGTTCAGTTTTGGACGTAGCGTATAGTCTTTCAGGTCATCTGACAGTGTCTGGGCGGGTATTTTGTGAGCACTCAGACATCTGTGAAGTCTGTGTCAACTCTTAAACTGTAGTCATGTCTAAAGAACATTAAAATAACTGCTATTTTCCATTTGTAAACCGATTTTAATGGTACTACACATTCCTCTGGTGTTAAAGGCCATAACACGCTATTTCTGTTCTTTTCTTATTTCGCAAGACAGCTGCAAAAGCTTATTTGGTTTTGGTGTAAGTACTACAATTAATGTATATGAGCTATATATAATGTATAGTTAGCTATTTCTTCTGCGAAACATATGAAGTTCTGTTTGTACAGTTAATATTAGCAACTAGAATTCATTAGACATTGATCTAGTTTAAGCACTTTGAGCATTTATGTATTTTAAGTTTTATTATCTATATTTGATGTATGGTTTAGTAAATAAGCAATACGCAATTCTTAAATTTACTCTACATTACATTTAAAAATGTAATTCACTGTCTAACATAACCATATGCACCTTAGTATATAGTAGTAGATTTAGTATATGTTGTGTGAGGGAAGGGTAGAACTGTTTGGTCAAGGAAGACAGCTTGGGTTATATACAGTAGCTTCAGGCTGTTCAATGCTTACCTTCTGTTAACTGCAATATACAGAGAAACCTGGTCTTTTTAAAGCTCCACTGTAACATTTTTAGATCTTGGCTTCCCACAGAGCTCAACTTCCAGTTAGCCAAAACAGGAATCCCTCCTGGCTGGAGATATTTAGACTCACAGGGGAACAGGGTCTGTTAGACTGCTAGAGAGTGAATTCAGAGTGATTTCATTCTTTAAATGACATTAAGCTAAGAGAGGCTGCGAAACCTTAATTTTCTCCAAAAGTGACTTCAAAATATGTAGATGGTGTTGTTTCTGTCTGCTCCATCTTTGAGGAGAATTGTCTTTTCTTCTATCTGAAGTGCATGCCTTCTCTGTAACTGATTTCCCTGCTGAACCTTCACTCTGTTCCACTATGTGCATGGAGGGTTCGCTGAAACATATTCTCAAAGCCATATGAAAAGAAAATGCGATTGGGAACCTTTTTTCTTGGTTGTGGCGTGACACTAATTTACTTCCCCTCACACTTCCAAGGCAATTAGCTTTGAAGCTTCTCAGAAACTATTCTTGCACAAGTCGATAGCTAGCATGGCAAATAAGAATTTAAGCAGGTCCATTGGGCAGCAGCTGATAAATATATCAAATGAGGTTACAGTGAGAAATGGAAGACTAAAAGAATAAAGGAAATATAGTTACTCCACCAGTTATGGAGAGTGTCTGGCTCATCATTAGTGGCCAGTGGTAGCATGTAAATATATTTCAGAATCTATGAAAGTTTATAAGCCCAGCACTGCAGTGTTATCCAAACCTAGGTGGATAGATATCGATCTTTAAAAAAGACTAATTGTCTTGTAATGTCAAAAAGGAGAGTGGTCAAGCTACCGATGACTTAATATGAAACAGGGATTTCAGTGCTCATTTTGACACTATAACATACAGCAGTTTTATAATAATGAGCCGAACCTGTGGGGGATGAACTGAACAGTGTGAGGAACCACTGCTGAGAGTGGCTGAGATGAAATACCTGTGTAGGAGCCGCTCCAGCTGTCAGTCTCACATGGTCATTTAACTTAGACATCACATGATAAACTCCATTATAAACTGCTGGGAATATAAACCTCCTGTCTAAAATGAGCAGTGTACAGAACCACGTTAAAGTGGCAGCGGTGAATGCCCATCTCCTCTGGAGATTGTGAAATCATGTGCATTTTTTTTTTCAAATTATATTTCAGAGTAACAATAAGTACACATTTTGGAAAAAAGAAAAAACATGGAGAATGCACTTTAAATCATGTGATGTAGTTGGCTGACTGCCTCTGCCAGTCAAAAATCACAACTACAGCCCTGATGAAGCAGGGAGTTTTGAGATGTTACACTCCCAATAAATAATATCAAAAAGTGTTTGTGTAGGTGCGTGAAGGCAGAGAATAAAGTTATTTTAGATACAGTTAGGGGTCTTAAAGGAGAGAATACATGTGTTACTGCCCTTTTAAAGTACCTGTACCTCTACAGGTACTTTACCTTAACTCTCTACAAGACTTCCTCCAGGGTCTCCCAGCTTTTACTTATTCAGCATGCCTGTAGTGAGTCCACCAAATATCCTTACCTCAAATGTCTTCTCAAGCAAGTCAGAGGAACAGCAGTAGTTCGTCTTTACAGCCCTGCTCCCCGTGTGCTTCCTTTCTATTTGAAATCGTATTATTTTAGAGCCTAACAAAAGCTCAAGACTATACAATCACTTCTGAAAGAAAACCAGTAATTCGAGAGGTTTCTTAGACGGCCCAACCCTTGGTTTTGTCATGGTGACCTCTCCTTGAAAATTCACCTCCCTAGAATTGCCTCTGTCAGTATTTGCCAAAATGATTGTGTTGGAGAATTTGTGTGCTGTGCACTGTAACCCTGACAGTAATGTTTTAGAGTCTGATGCTTTTTAATGTAATAGCTAGAAGAAATGTGGTTCGAGAGAACACAAAAAAGGATGCTTTAAGTGAACAATAAATAGCAGTGACACCGAGCATTAAAAAGGTAAATTCAAAACATTGAACATAATAACTTCACCAACACCACCACCACCAGCACCACTGCTTTTCAGACCCAAGTTAAGAAAGAGGACTCTGAACGAACATGAGTGAATGAACACAAAGGCAAGCGCAACATCACACACTGTCGAGAAACAAGTCCTGTACTGTATGTTACAGTACAGTTATTTGTAAATTATAAACTAGCTCATGTGAAGGTCATATAATGTCAAATTGATGCATGGTAATAATTATTGCAGCCAAATTCGAGCTTGTTGTACTGAAAACAGAAACACATTTACTACTTTTCATGTCCTCAAATACATATTGCTCAGTTGAATCATTGGACTTTTGCTCATGAGAGGTGTTCTTGTTGCAGTCAGTGCAGCTCTCAGTGGTAAAGTAATGAAGTAAATCACTGGTCATCTGCTGCTGATGTGAGATGCAGAGTTAGACAAGGCAAGAGGAACTGTGACAAAGAGAGGAGGTTGAGTAGATAGTGCAGGTTTCTTATTTAGCATTAGTGCTTACCTGTTAAGAAGAATTTTTTCTAACTTGACATCATTCCTAAAATCCATCGGGGCTCTAAGCCATTTAATGTCTGTTTGACTCTGTCCAAATGTTACTGGGCAGAATCATGAGGTCAACAAAGACACAGATATTTCAATCTGAACCAAACATAGGAGAAGTCACAGGACTTTCCTTGATTGAGATGCCAATATTTCAGCTTAGGATGTGTTCTTAATCTCAGACGTGGTTTAGTATAGAAAATATATTACAAATCACGTGTTTCTAATAGTAAATGCAGTGCATACAGATGCATCTATGAAAAAAGGAAAATTGGTTTAATTCAATGGCAATAATAATAAGTAGTGGGAATGATCTTGCTTGCAGAATATGGAACACGACTCTATAATGTCTGAAATGCTTAATTATACTTGAATGCACCATGGTCCATAATTAACTATTTGATTATTTTACAAGTTATCTAAGAAAATCGGGTCATGTGGACAAACATCCATACAAAAACGACAAAGAATTCCTGAGGTGACCTTCCTGTACACAAATAGGCATACACATAATTAAAACATTTATTGCAGTAGCTGTATACCTGTAGAGTAACAAGGATTAACTGTTTCAGTATCTGTGATGTCAAACACCCTTACAACTGACAAACATACTGCGATAAGCAAGTCAATCCATCCCACTTAACTTCTTTATATTGTGACATAAATATGAAAGTGCTATACAAACTGAATGTTTCCTTAATGCACAAATCAACTATACTCCAACAAAATAAAATGACACAAAAATGATCAAGTTAATTTAAAAGCTATAAATTTTGAGCATGCTTTTCCATTGTGTTATTTGCCTTCCATGCTGTATAATAAAACAAACATTTTCAGACAGTGGAATGACAGATGATTGTTTTTGTTGGTTGACCAAGTATATGCACATGCCTCTGTGTTTTTTTTCCTCAGTACCTGCAGCCTGATTTTGCATTTTGCTTTAAATTGAATGTATGAGATTAAGTCTCTAAATTTGGAAAACATTCAATGCATAAGGCATTTGATTACCAGACAGCATTTTCTTTGTACATGGTGACATGTTCATAATACCATCACAATAATAATTTCTGTGTTTGAAGAAACATTATGAAGGCACGGAGATTAAAGTATTATCTTTACCTGTGATTTCTTATGTATGCAAAAAACAGTTTGTGTGGAAATAATATATACACATGTCAATAAATTGCATGTACTACTGAGGGATTGCACTCAGTTAAATCACAAATTGAATAAAATCTATACAATAATAAGATCAACATTAGATAAACATTTAGCCATTTACAAATATATTGCTATTTAATTGTACTGAACACTTTTAAAATCATTTTATAGAGGAGCGCTTTAGAGCTTTTCATTTTTATAATGCACATACTGAGCACTGACATCTTTCATACAAAATGTTTTTTTAGAAAAAGTTTGCCTGTGGTTTTGTAGTAGTTGAAGAAAATGATGATGAAAGATAGGAAAAACTGAATATATTAAGGGATGGAAAATCAACCTTATGGTTCTTAAAGAATTAGGTTAATGTTTTCTTGTTTTACAATATGCCACATTATAGATCTTTATCCTGTTGAAATCCCAAATCCTGATGACAAGTCATTATAATGACAACAAGAACTGTCCTATTCACTGTGGTTGTTACAGATACATGATAGTGATTAATAAGCCTTATTTACAAACACAGAGACAATGACAGAATAAACAAGTGTCCACTAACAGTGTTATAAGAACAACACTTTCTGAAATGTAATTCCATTTTCTTTGATTGTGTCGATAAATATAGTCCTGAACAACTCAATAACAACCACACCACAAATATTTGTATATATTGGTTAGCCATGGTAGTTTTTTATTCTTTTAACTTCTTCTTCTCCATTTTACGCTTGTCCTTCCTCCGCTTGTTCTTGTGATCACATGAGGTGGACAGAAAATATTACTGTAGGCTGAAGTAATCCATGGAGATTAATTAAAAAAAGAGGTCTCCTCTAGCGACATAGTAAAGTTGAATTGAGGAGAACGCAGCTTAAGCACTAGTTTTGTGGCCTACAAGGTACATGTGGCTATCACATGGCAGAAGCATCAACTTAAGTGGAAAAAGATGAAACAAGAAAAAAAAAAAAAAGGGGAAAAACTCAGGTGAGTTGCTTCATCTCTTTATTGTGTTCAGATGTAAGCACATCTCGCAGCACTGAAGCAGAATCCATCTTATAGCTGCTGGTCCTTTGGGCTGTCTGGACAGGAGGCAGGTTGGCAAGACTTCAGACTCACCAATGGAATATCAGCCATGCCACTTGTGGTGAAGTGTCCCTCTCCACTCCCAAACTGCTTCCTGTCACCAAAATGCTCTGACCGGCCACTCTCATTTTTCCAGGTTCTGGTCAGAGTATGTCCATTGAGAAGTTTGTCCTTGGGACCCCACTCCCTCTGAGACCCAAAGCTGGAGACAGGTGACTTAGGCTGCTGGTATGTTCCCAGTGTCGGGGGCATCCAGCAGTTGTCTGAATGTCCCAAGACTAGGCACTCTTGTGTGCACATCTCTGTAGCTTCAACTAAACCACGGGGTCCCAGGGGCCCATCTAAAAAACAGGAAGAAGAACAAGGGTCAAAATATGATGAGATCACTTACCAAAGTTTGTTATAGTCAAAACAGTGGTATGTGAAATTGCTTTATTTCTCCACATACAAAAAGGAAATTATTATTCAGTCCTCCTTCCAATTATGATCATGTACCTGTGATATACATCTGCATTGTATAAAAACATCACAGACAGCCAAATGTGTAAGGAAAACCAATGGCTGAGAAATTTTGACAATGATACAGTAGAAGCTGGTCATAGCAGAGTATACATTCAAGTGCTACTGCTGCCTAAACCACGGTGCCAAAAACAAACTTAAAACTCTTAACTTTTAACAGGCAGCCTTTTCTTTCCCTTCAGCTCACATATCAGGTTCAAGTTATGTGAGTTTGACCAGCAGTGTGTATGAAACATGAATGAGCTGTGCTTTTGAGAGAGGTAGAGCATATGGGGAAGGGGGTTATAGATCTTAAGACGGATAAAAGGCTGATGAGTTCTTTTAGTGCATTCGTTTCATACGAGTACAGAACCTAAATAACAATAAACTGTACATCTAATAAGCAATAGTATAATTCTGCAGTAATGTTTAATTAATGAGTCTTTTTTCTCTATTTGAGCTGAATGCAAATTAATGAATATCACCCATAATAGGATCTATGTGGGTGATATGCCAACAATCATTAGGAAAGGTCTTCTGGAGTCCTGGGGGCTAGCAGCCAAAAACTCAGCATTAGATGAATGATAGATCTATTAATAATATAATGTAAATAATATCAAAGTACAAATTGTAAGTCATCTGCCCACAAATAAACACTAAATGAAAAAAAAAATAGAAGTTGAATTAGTATTACAACAAATTATCAGCTGGACTACAGCTCATTGCTGCTACCAGGCTACTATTCTGATGTTTCACATGCCTCACCATTCAGACATAAAAAACTATCCAACAATCACTGTTTCAGGAACATTTGTTTAAAACTTGTTTGATAGAAAGCACATGCATAATGCATGAAATGTGATACAGCTCTGCTATTTGAGGAAATTGCCTCCTTTGTCTCTGTTCTTAAAAAAATAACAACTCTGTGTGTATTTGTATATCAAGCTTCAAAGAGTAATGAATTAATCTGTTTTAGTCCTAAAATAGAAAATGATAACTATTTGTCATAATTTGTCCCCCTGTTTCACAAACAGCCAATTGGCTGGTTGGTGTGCTGTATAATATTTACACAGTTTGTTTTTTTTTAATTATGACCTAGACCTGTTTTTCTTATTCATTTAAATGTACTTACACAATTGACAACATATTGGAGAAATCTTGTGCATGTTGTGCCTTTATGTTAAACTTAGCCTTAAATGTTAATTGAGTGGTTTTGGTTAAAATTGTATTTACATTCATAGTTATTTTTGCAAAGTTATAATAGACACAAAAAGCAGCTCTGTGATTTAAGTAACTAACTGGATTACGTCACTGTTTTGGTTTATATATGATGCTCAGCATACTACCTAATAGACAAAACAAATTTTATAAAGATTTTAAATTCTGCTTTGTTGCTTTGCAGCAATTTGTGTCAACACAAGTATATTATTTACTAATGAAAGTTAGAAAACATTGTCCCAGTCAGTCCGACAAACACAATAATCCTAGACAACCACAACAACTTTAATGCAAGCTTTAACATCAGTGAACAAATACGAAAGACGGAACTTCAAAGTTCCACACTGTTCCAGGGCTGCTGCATTAGAGTGTCTTTCAAATAGTTTATTTCTTAGGTCGTTTTTACACCTTAGTACATTTGCTTTGGCGTGAATCAGTTGAGTTAATGAACTTTCTTGTATCATTTTCTTATTGGTTCACTTTCCTTTCACACAAGGAAAACCCAAGCAAACCAAAATACATTACCTCAAATTATGGGAGAACTTACTTTCTGCTAATTGGTCAGATGTGTCTGCCGCAAAAACAACAAAAGTAAATACGACCAGATATCTGTGAGACACTGCAGTTCACAGTTCACGTTCTGCAGCTTGTTTTAAGTGTTCTAACAAAATAAATGTCTACAAATGTTTCATTGCCCTGAGATAATGTGATTCATACCGTTTCATAACGTTTTGGTTCGGTACACTTTCTCACCAGGCCGACTGCACCAGAGTTTGCTATTTGATTTGGATCAAGACCACCTGTCGGGTGTGCAGACCCGCGTGCGACTGTTTTCACATCAAACCAAGCGCACTGCACCAAGGGGAAAAGGAACTCGAATTTGAATAAAATGAACTAAAGCCTGTAGATCCGATCTTAATATGGCTTGTGGTCTGTATATACATTCTACAATGTTCATACAACTCAATATGTGTAAAACGATCGATGTACTGATATATGCTTAGTCCAAAACAAAAATATGTTATTGTCGTATAATTATATTTATATATAATACATATAATACTTAATATAAAGATAAAACATGGATGTAGTTTACCTACAGACTCAATTGCCAAGTGCAGAACATGAGCCACAAAGACAGAATCGTGCGTAATATAGTATAAATTGATTTAACTCTAGTTTAATAGAATATATTTCACTAAACCCTGTTGCCTTAATTCTAGGTTCAGGCTTTGAAAGCGCATTCTGATATATGATATGGCAAAAGAGAGAGGAGGTCAGTCTTCTGCATTAAGGTGGAGTCCATCACAGTAACAGGCAACAATAATTGACACGTGAGGAGTCTGACCAAGACACATTATCACAACTACACGAAGAACCACAGACAGCAATAATACATGTTACCCATGAGACAGCAAGATGAATTTCTCAAATGAGATTGGAGACAAGTAGACATCTGGGGAGCTGTTAAGTAAGAGGGTTGGAAGATAAAAAAAAATGCCACACATGTACATGGTGCACAATGCAGAGCAGAGGAACTATACACATGCCTGCCAACTATGTTACCTTGTGTTTTTGTATTCTTAGGTAAGTCACTATAATGAGAAGTCAATAATGATGATGTCACTGATAAGATTTTCATCCAGTATTTGTCTTGTCTTGAAGTTTTTGAAATACAAAATAAATTAAGCAACTGACTGACTTGTTTCATAGTATATCTGAATATGATATTAGCAATTTAAGTTTACTGTAGATGACAGCAGAATTAGATGATTGTGATGTCTGCATTTTATTTTTTTATTTTTTTTCAAAAAGGCAGAGCCAATCATTAATCAAAGACCCTTTGTGCTTTGCTATTTCCCTGGTGTAATAAACATGACTATTTGCATGTAGATTGGTAAAATCAGTCACCCCAGCGAGCAGTAGAGGGTAATTTGAATCAGCCATTTTCCCTGCTAATCTCTGCGTACCTGCTGTTTGAGACAATGTAGAGACAAAGTCTGATTGAAAGACCACTTAAGGTCAAATGTTTCTATACTATACCTATAGCTGGATTATAGTATTTAATACCGCTGATACTTGTATATCGAGGGATAATACAATAACATATTTTGTATCATATTCATATTGTGATATTTAAAGGTAAATTATAATATATGAGCTACAGTAGGCACAAAAAACATGTGCATAAAAACTAGTTATTCACTGAGCAGATGAGATCACATTAGATAGTTACATACTGGAAAAAACACCTTTGCCACCCAAGTAATTATATATTACTATAAACCAAATATACCACTCGCATATTGTCAATTATCCACTAAAATACATTTATATTTAGCAACAGGGATATAGTGCGCTCTTTCCCAAACAGAAGAAAGATTGTGTTGTCTTTTCGTATTTTTTTTATGTTTATGTTATTAACTTAAATGCCTAACCCCTTGTCCAGTATCCAGTTCAAATTAATGTCATTTCTGCAAATAGAAAAATGTAGGTTTTTTCATTCCTGCATTGCTTTGATATCACATATTGATACAAACTGACCGTCAAGGCCCATCAGCAGCAGCTAGCTTGTTCTGATTATCACATGCCCAAGAATTAACTTGTTTGACTCATTGCATTGTGCCTTCCCAGTTTGTAATCAGAATTACATCACATGCCATATATCATTGTGAATAGGTAGTTGATTGAGCATAGTGTCAGTGACACTGGATTTCCTACTTTGATTGTATACTCTATTCTTTCGCTGTCTCATGCACAGTAGCAGTGCTGTGCCTGCAAATAGCGTAATCAAAAATCTGTCACTGCGGAAACCTGTGTGACTAGGAAAAGCCCAAGGGGTGTCAAGTGACATTCTGCTACTCTTGCTGAAACCTTGAAGAGCTGTGGACAGATGATAAGTACAACACACCATGACACTACAACTATAGATAAGAGGCTGTTGGACATGTACTTCGTTGTACTGTGCTCAACAAACAAATGCATAAATCAGAAAAGGATCTGGCCTAGCGAAATATAGAAATGGAACTGCTTTGTGACTTTTGCATGTTAATACTTTTAAAAAGCCCAAAAAAATCAGATTTTCCAACATGTACTTGATCAGAAATGCAATGCAGACAAATGTTGTAAATGACACTTGTAGCACTGTTTAATAGAATAATGATCCTCAATTCCAATTGCAAACACACTTGATAATGCAAGCTTATTATTAAAATGCAAATTCACAATTAGAAAATTAGGTTATCTTGGCTGAAAACATACAGTATTATGGGAAACAAGGTAATATCTATGTAACAGTTGTGTACCTTAATCTGAGTTTGTGAAGCAAAAGTTATCCCTTAAATTGACATTACCTTAACACATACAAATTTAAAATTTAGTTGAAAGGGTTTATCTAGCCCCTATAGTTTACCACACAGCATTTAATTAGTGGCATGCAAATCCATGCACTACTATAAACTGCCTAGCTTTTGATATTAGACAGTACTGACAAAAAGTGATGAAAAGCTGTTATTGCTAAAACATTATTAATGTTATTTAAATTCCAGAAAAGCTAAATGGACATGCAGAATGTCTTTTGTACCACAATCAGAGATTCAATTTAACTGCATCAGCATGCATATTCAACTCATTTTGTAAACACATAGCTTTTCTATATACACAATGAAACACATAACACCATGTTGCATTCAAATGGCTCACATATTGTTTAGTGCTACTTTAGCTCTACAAAGCTTGTTGCTCATGGTTACTATGCTGAAGAAGTCTACATTCTCCTCGCACATGAACACAAACACACATACACAAAATACACACAAGGAAATAGCTGGTGGCTGATGTTTGGTGCAGAGCCCCTGAGTGCTTTAAATAACACTGAGGCACAGGTGTTGAAGAATGCAAGGGATTCAGAACTGTGTCAGATGGTGCTGACTTTTGCTTACAGCACTGTGCAAATGTTGCAGATGTCCACAAAGACAGATAACTTAAAGACAAAGAAACCATTAGATTGCCTCGTGATACGGAGTCATTAGGATGAGCTGGGGGCTGGTCTGCTTAATTCTGCAGAAGCTGTTGAATAAATGTAAGCCATGAGCAATAGCTGTTTAACAATGGACACTTTGACCAAACAGCATTCACATGTCTCTCTTTCAGTCCTCCTACTCAGCATCTACAGATCACAAAGGTTACAGATGAGGAGAGAATCATCCTCATTGTTGGCCAGAGGTTGTTTGCAAGTATATGGGAGTATTCTTGTTTCAGTCTGCCAGCTATTACTAATGAGATAGCGTTTGCTAATTAATTGGATGCACACAATCCGAGCTGATGTATCAGTCCCATACCAACAACCTACACCCTTCAGAATGGCAAGGGGGAACAGGTGGAGAGGGAGTGAGAGTGATTGAGTGCAGGAGATTTAGTGTCCATAGGGCTTGTTTGTTTATCTATGCTGTTAAGCAGGCCCAGATGTTGTTATTTGGGGACAAATGAGGCTTTGGTCCAGGGTAGAGGCACAAAGTGCCATGCTGCCGTCTCCAGCTGCCAGTCAAACCCCCACAAGATAAATGTAGCAAAAAAAATTATATATATATATATATATACATATTTATATATATACACACACACACACGCTCTGGATGTTCCTTTACATACACATACACCACAACATTGCTGTATGCTGAATTATATGGTGTATTAAAAAAATCTACTTTACAGCTGATGATTGGTGTCCAACAAGATGTAGAATTACAGCTTTATACAGTTTGCAGCAAATTCAAAAGGTCCTGTGATCTACACTAAAGGCTATCTAGAGATGGATGGATGTACAGAGCGGAGCAACACACTAGATGCATCCTTGAGAGAATACTATACTGGTTTGATGGAGCCTTTCTAGTACTTCCTTTGAGGCTAGGCAGAAGCTTCTCGTGAGTGGAGATGAAGAAGTCAAAATAGAAAAAGAACGAGAAGCTTTGGAATCGAAGTAAGGGGTCATCAAAGATAGAAAATAGATAGAAAAGATAGAAAAAAAGACGAGGATGGAAGAAAAAAAAAGCTAAGTCAACGTGAGAAAGAAAAAAAAAATTCTGTCCAAAAATGTCATTTACATAATTTTACAAATACCGGCTTAGACCTCAATTATTCTCAAATTGATTTGTAATTCAGATTACTCTTGCTGGGTTTCGGACCCACACATTTTCCTGTTAAAAATACAGTTTACAGCATGATATGAAAGGTGTAAGATCTAAGAGTGCTTTCTTACATTCCATACAGATACAATATGCTGTATTTATGTACTAAAGATTCCTGTCTTTGCCATGCAAATAAATAAATAAATGAGGCAAAAAGTTAAATATAATAGAATGAACAACAACTAGTAGTAGAGTAACTTGACGTTAGAGAGCAGTTCTAAGAGTCCATGTATCTAAATGAATGTTCCCCTTATGGAAAGCACTGCTTAATTAAAGCTGTAAATATAATAAAAGGCTTGATACTGGTTTTAATAATGCTAGTAGATATGGCACGGTTCATTTGAATTATCCAGTAATGTCAAAAACGGGCATTTGGGAACTTAGGGTTGCCCTGGAACAGATACTGTAGCCAGGACATAGTGTACAACTGAGCAAGTTGTCAAAAATGCTGCAGAGTAAGACTGACCTTTACTGCACATCTTCTACTGTACACCACAAATTTATTTTTCTGGGTCAAGCCACCCCCAGAGGTTCTTATAGTATGTGATTTCTGCCTTTTATACTGTTGCAGCGAGGAGCAGCGGAGGAGACCCATGGAGGGATTTGTCAGTTTGATCAAAGAGAGTCGTCACCTCAATAGCTGGAAAGACTTTACAAACAAGAGGTACAAATCATCCTGTCTTGAAATATTGCATATTTCCCCACATACAACAAAAATGAGGTGAAGAAATCCTGTATGCATTAATATAGAACTGTAGCAAAAATGTTGGATAAGGCCTGGACAGATTTCCTCAACTGTAATGTAGTTTAAGGTAATGTAGCAGTTAATTTGTGTGATGCGTGTAAGTGTTGCTGCTCAATAGGATGATTTTTTTGCACATCTAAATCTAATTTAAAAAAATCGTCCATAATGGATTGAGCTTTACTTTTTACTGTCAATATCAGTTGTTAGTGAATGCTTAAAATAACCTGAATCGTAATCCCCAAGATGGCTACTAGGGTAATGGCCCTTATTTTCTTAATGAGAAACAAGCACCTTACAAAGTCAGATGCGGATTCAGCAGTTGGATATTCTTATTAAGAACAAAGTTAACGTTTCTCATAACATAGAATAGTGGAAGAAAGAAGAGTTCTCACAACGACCTGATATTTTACTGCATGGAAAAGCACATCAATAAGCGGAGACCATTTTTGTGGTGGTGTGCAAGGAGAAAAAGTGCAGAAAGCAAACTTGGTTAATAAACTGGTGAAAAACTGCTGTCTGTGCTTGAGGCACCAGTAAAGGGTACAATGAACTTCACTGCACTGTAGAAAACAAATTCCACCCTGTCTATGGTGAGATGAAGCTACATGCTCACTCTTTGCCTCAGCATTCAAACTTGTGCCTATAGCCATGAGACATTATAGTGCTTTGTGACCAAGCAACTCAAATGTTAGCTAGCTAGAAGGGGAAAAAATATAGGATTTGTACTGCACTACAGAAAAACAGGCCACCATGGACTGCTTGATACTGTACAGTACAATTTTATGCACTGGAATCCAAAATATGTTTAAACATTTGTTGTAATGTTTTCTTCAAGACATGTTTCAGATTTTTTTATGATCACTTTTTGTATGATGAGACACATGTATACGTTTTACTGTAAACTAGGCTACAGTGTAAGGTTTAGGACCTTACACATTATATGAACATATACAGAAAAATGTAGAAAACCCAACAGTCCCCCTTGAGCAAGCACTGAGGTGAAACCTGGACCCCTCTGACACTGAGCCCCAACTGATGACGTGCTCAATAAATACCTCAGGCACCAGAAACCCAAGAAGGAAGAGGAGCAAGAAGGGGAACCATGGAAAGACAAACCCCTGCACAGCATGTACCACTGGTAGATAGAGGGAGAGGCTAAAATTGAAAAATCCTACAAGTGGCTGGACAAAACTGAACTAAAAGACAGCACAGAAGCATTAATCATGGCAGCACAGGTGCAAAGGCTAAGTACAAGATCAATAGAGGCTGGGGTCTACCACACCAGGCAGGACCCCAGGTGCAGGCTGTGCAAATATGCCCCTCAAACAATCCAGCACATAACAGCAAGGTGCAAGATGCTAGATGCTAGCAGGCAGGGCATACATGGAACGCCATAATCAAGTAGCTGGCATAGTGTACAGGAACATCTGCGCAGAGTATGAGCTGGAAGTCCCAAGGTCAAGATGGTAGACACCTCCAAAGGTGGATAGATAGATAGATAGATAGATAGATAGATATCTTAAGGCTAAATGAGTGTAATAATAATTAGGCAAATATAGTCCCCATGCCATTATTATGAGCATTATTATTATTATGAGTTCTTCTCCTTCTCTAATCTTCCAGTGCATTAGAGTCAGTCACTGACTTTGTAATCAAATTTCTGTTCTAAGTCAGGAAGTATACCTGCTCATCTCAACAGTGGATCAAACCCATATCTGGTCAAACACCCTTAGTATAACTGAAAATAACAATAGGACAGATATATGATAATTTATTAAGTTTGACTGTCAGATACAGGAACATGTACTTTACAGATTAAAGAAAAAAACAAAACAAAAACATGAAAATATAAAGATATGGGAGGGTAAATAGAAAGACTCTAAAATGTAATTCTTAGTGTTGATCATTATATTGAGCTTGAAGAAATCTGATAATAAAATAGAACTGTTTCAATCCCTTGAGAGAATTGTAATTGCAATATGGAGGTACATATCCTCTGTGTTAATATTCGTAATGCAGTAATATTGCACTGTCTACATATACATTTATTCATAATTACTTCAGGGACATGATAAAATCGGATTGTCTATTAAGTGCACTTAATTAAATAGCCATGAGGTCCTCAGATCTTTCAAGGTCATAAATACAATGTACAGAATAGGCATACAATAGAAGCAAGAACACAATGAAGATATAATACAATGAATACAATGTATACAAACCTATGCTCTACTAACTTGCTTACATAATCATGAGGGTCATCAACTGTTTATCTGTACTTGTTTTTGTATCTTGCAGTAAAACATAAGCTTGCACAGTTTCAGTGGGTCATGTAGTTTGCAACTATGTCTACCCGTTCCCACGTAAGCAAATGTGTCAGAATTTACAACTTCTTCAGGCATTAAATTGGCAGTGATGGAAAAAGTTAGCACCTCCTCTTCAACACTGAGAACCATCTGCCTTAGCAGCAGTGTTAGGGTGTTATATATTAAAGGCCATATGATCACATAAATTGACACGAAAACTGTGTAATATGTGGAGTAGAGAATATTTATAGTTGAGAAATGCAATAAATGTATCAGGTATAATAGGGAAATTTACTGTGAATTTGAGTCCAACTTTAACATCTGTCAGCTGTTTCAAAGCAAAAATAAAAGTTCACACAGCATAAATGGAAATGCTAAATCTCCAACGATTTGTCTGACAGAGGTTTACTGAAAGAAATCAGTAAGTGAATTTCATTTTGCATATTTATTACTTGACTGAAAATGTATTAACATGTATTGGCTTTGAAATCAGCATTAAAGCAAGAGCACAAAGGCAATACTATAAAAACCTGGTAATATTAACATGAAATGAGAGTGATAGCCATATGCATAAATCTGCTTTGTGAGCTGGTAGGTGCACTGGGAGGAAGTGGAGGTCAGGGCCTGGCAGAGACCCCTGTTGGGTGCAGGTGGCGAATAACTTTTGTCAGCCAAGTAATTAAGTGTCCATCACATCTTTGCAGGAGGGCTGTACAACCCAGAAGCCTCTTCCAGTCTCCATCTGTGAGAAGGACTGGAGCTACAATATGGCCCTACAGATGATCAGTAACAATATACTGACAAACAATTTTTTTTTAAACATATGAAAATGTTGATGTATTGTAATGTATTTGTGTGAATAACTTTCCAGCTAGCAAGCAAAAGAAATGCTTTTAATATGTTTAAAATGTTTAGGGTCTGTCAGTGAAAGAACAGAAGGAGAAGAAGGACACTTGATTGAAATAGCTGTTATTTATAGTATAGTTATTAATATAGTTAGGGTTAGTATAGTTAGTATTAATCAATAATGGCAACTCAGTGGTTTGAAAAGTGGCATTTGGGATCAATAAAGTATTCATTATTCACTATTAAGTTTACAGCATATTATTTATTCAGTTGTGAAAAACAATATGCACTCACTAATACTAAGTTGAGTTCTAAACTTGGCTCTCACTAGCTTGTCCACTGCCTCCCAAAAGGTGCTGCATCTGAAGACCTGAAAGAAGCTACATGTAATAGGGGATACTCTACAAAAAAGATTAGGTGTGATAATGATAAACATAGATTTAATTAATATGGTTTCTGACCTTTGATGAAAATGCTGATTACAAATACAAAAGAAAAGCACATTACTATTCGAAGGATGTAGGCTCGAATGTTTACTTTTCATTCCAGGAAAAGCATAGGTCATTCTTGCCATACACCACTTTTTCATGATTGTTTAATGAAAGGAACCACAGTGACAAATTTGTGTGACATACAGCTGCAATGTAGTACAACATTATTTTGACTGTGTAGTTGTTGATACGTGTGGTTACTCAGTCTTAATGTCGGAACATGCATGAAACTAATTTGTTGTTTTTGAAGATGGCAGCAATTAATCTCTCAAATGACCTGGTGAGATTAAATGAGAAGAAAGAGAGGATGCTAGGAAAATAAATGCCAGCATTAGGAAAGAAATTACAAGATGACCTTACTGAACAATGATTTATGGATTCCCTAGTCAAGCAATTACAGCAGGTGATACCTTTTAAATTTCAAACCATGGAAATTAAATTTGCTCCTTTGCAAACTGTGCACTTGTCAAGGACATTTAAACTGTTACCTAGATTGGAAGGCTCCTCTGCAGACATCACTTGCCCCTCAGCAAATCACTTCGCTTCAGGACTGATGAGAGCGTATACATGGATAGACAAAATAATAATAATAATAATAATAATAATAACACAAGTAAACTAATAATCTAATAAAAAAACAAATGTCAAATATCTAAAAAGCACTGGACTAGAAGGGTGTTGATTTTAGAGGCCATGAAATAATGACGAGCCAATAAAAAACTGAATTCACGTCCTTAGTGCACCAACATTCAATACATTTTTTAGACAATGAAAAATAACCTAACTTACCAATAAAGGCAATTTTTTTGATAATCACAAATAGAGAAATAGATATGGTGACACTCACCGTCTTGATGAAAAGGCTGAAGAATTACTTAAAACTCCCAGCACAAAGTTCTATTCAATAATAATATATACTTTATTGATCCCCTTCGGGATATTCTTTCTAAACATCCCCCCTGTGAGGTGCCATGGGTCAGGGTATTGGTGTCTTCTCCAAGGACATCTAAACATGTAGCCTGCTGGAACTGGGATTTGAACCGCTCACCCTTGGGTTTGAAGATGACTTTCCCACCTGCAACGCTTTTAATTAATTTCTCAACAGTAGGAGTTTCTTGCCTTTTGAATCAGGTTATATATTTGTCAGCCAATAAAAATAAGTCTTTCACAGACTCCAATAGAAAACTTTGAAAAACAAAGTTATAGGCAGTTGACTTGTGTCTATTTATGTTTTTCTGCTGAGCGCATTCAAACGTGCTAAACTACAGCACTTTTTTATTACTTCAGTGTAATTTTGGCTTCTTTGCATCTGACTTTGTAAATGTGGAAAGTTTTAGATCATTTGAAAAATCCAAGCCTTTCTTTCAATTCTGCCAAATGTGTTATTAAAGAACAATCAAATTCATTGTGCTTATTCCCCCCTTTTCCATTCCACTTGTTTTGATGAAGAAGAAAAATACTGAATACTGTTTAGAAGACACAAATCAATCAAACTAATCTCAAGGATTATGTTCCTCTGAGGGAGTGATGATAAGAGAACATTTTATTATGCTGCAAGGTGTAAATGCAAGGCATCAAGGTGCTCGTAAATCCTTACATCTGGTCCTACCATGCTGAGTCTGCCCTGCTACTCCATTTGTAATGGCTCTATTCATCATGAGTCTGCAGAACATGCAGCATAAAGATGAAAGAAGAGAGGGCACATGTCACAGCCCGACCATATGCCACTAAAACATGAAATACTAAATGAATGTAGTAAAACATACAGTACAGAACTCAGAGGAGCTAAAGTAAACTGGTAAAATGACAAGATCATAAGTGATCTACAGTTGAGATTAGTTCTTTCTCAAAGGTAAAAAACAACAATGAATAAGATTGAAAATGTACTAAGTTATATTTAGGTCTGTATGCTGTTCTTTGCATACAGCTTCTCTAATTTCTTGGTAATATCTATTTGAAGGTGTCTCTTATAAAACCACACGGAAATTAAGTTGGCAATACTGTTCTTTCCTACGTCAATGGCAAGAAAGCCTTCAGCAGTTGTAAATGGCACTCTGTCAAAACCTATTGCTCTTGCAGTCCTCTCAGTCATTGGATATTTGATGAGTAGCTTTGTCTGTTCCCTTCTCAATGTCAAAAAATCAGCAGGCACTCTGACACCCTGATGGGGTCAAAGAACTCTGTCGCTGCAAGAGGGTGACCATATTGAGTCGAGGACACGCTCTGTCATCACACATAGACACGCAGACACACATTTCCTGAGACC
Organism: Microctenopoma stevenorrisi; assembly: GCA_032270685.1. Lineage (NCBI taxonomy): Eukaryota > Metazoa > Chordata > Actinopteri > Anabantiformes > Anabantidae > Microctenopoma > Microctenopoma stevenorrisi. Next base: position 10,498,325 of record JAUMTR010000017.1, read on the forward strand.
CAAGTGAAACAGTATGAGCCAGTGACAAGCACATTAAAAGATAAAATAAATAAAATGAAACGCACACAAGCTAGTAATATTTAGCTAGCAGCCAGACATGTGCTGTCATTATTTTGCATGACTTTAGTTGTTATTTTTATCCTACAATTGAATCCTGTGACACATTAAATAATGCAAATCTGAATTCACTAACAAAGGAGTGGATATGAAAGGAAAGTCGTATGGGGCGTGAGCAGAAACAGTGCCAGTGGCCTCATCATTTCTTTTAGCCCATCTATAAATGGCATGCATTTTAATCCTTTTAATTATGGATCCTTGCTACAATTACTTCAAATTAAATTACTTTGCAAACCTCAGAAGAATACATAGCTAACTAATAAGAAGAGGATCATTCTGCCAGGGATTTAACCTCAGTTTCTCTGTGACACATTGAGCTGTCACCCCCACCACCTAAATCCAACTCCATATGGAACTGAAATATGGAGAATGCCTAAAAGCCCACTGTGTACCCGTTCTAGAACCCAATCAGCCCTCAAACTGCTCCAAATCCCTTCTTTCCCAGTTCTACTCTATTCATGGGTCTGCGGAGATTACAGAGAAGAACCCTGCCTGGCAGGCATGCCACACTTAAATAATCTCTGGGTGAAATCCCAGTGTTAATGTGGGGTTTCTGGATCATAGCACTGCAGTGTGTTGCGTTGCTCTGTGGCACGCTGGTCACAGATGACAGGCATGCACCAGGAGGCAGAGGATGTACAGAGAGAGGGGTAAAAGACTAGAAGTAAAGTGAGTAGATGAAGAAGAGTGATGACAAGAGAGTGATAGAAATGCAAAATAGGAAGACAGTGAAGAGAGAAAATATAACAATGACATGTGGATGCAATGGAGCAAATGAAGGGGGGACATAGAGGCAATCGAAAGGATGTGAGAGATAGCACTATAGAGGCGAGATAGTCCCCTGAGTGGGCCACAAGAAGCTTGCCAAGGTCTAAATGACATTACTCTGCATGTTATATACTTTATGGCCTTGGGTGGGTGCCCCATGTGCCAAGAGATGCATAAAATTCTAAATGCTATTCTTACCCTCCACTACAGCTGACCCATAAACACACCCATCACCCACTTGGAGCGTGGCATCAAACAAAGTATGCTCAACATGGAAAATGAATTAATTACTTGATGTTTCAATTGCAGCACACTAATTGCTTTAGTCCACAGGATAACCAAAACAGTGCGATAAGATAACATACGCCAGTGAAGACAACAGTATAATGGAAGGATTAGTGTAGGTCTAAATGACTTCATCTTTCACAGACAGACATGGAAAAGGAAGGAGGAAGAAACACTGAAAGATGAAAGACAGAAACGAGAATCATTTTGAAGGAGGAACACACACTCTGAATGACACATGACTGTGTGATATTCTCCCCTTCGATGGTGCTTTCAAAATCTTTAAGCAAAAAGAAAAAAAACTTAACTTTTACTTGCATACATTGTGGTGGCATATAAATATTGCATTTCAAAGAAATTGTCAGGGCATTATTGCTCTGACCTTTGTGCTGCTTGAAATGTCTGAAATGTGAATCAGGAATAAGAAATTACACTGACTGACATTCTTACAGCTTCCCGCCTTAGATGGAAATGTTAAAAACTGTACAGACAGAAACTACATTTTAAGCTAAATCATTAAGTAATTTCATTCGCCTATTGTGAGTAACAGGTCAAAGGTAAAACAGTTTGAATCAGTATAAAAACTATGTCTAAAAGCAGGAGTAATTAAAAGTAAACAGTACAACACAGGGTTATGTCAAGGCCTTTGACATTTCTAGTTGCATTTATTTAAAAACATGACCTCCGTCTAACGAAAACTCATTAGAAGGTGAAGCAGTCGGTATAACGAGTGTCAAGAGTTAAAAGAACACAAGATTTTGTGTGTTTGCGAGAGGTAGAGAGGCTGGTGTGGACTGTTGTGGGGAGGCGGTGGGGTGAGGGAACAATCTGTACCAGTTAATTAGCTCACACAAGGGGGCATCAGGAGGGCCCTGTCTGAATCCTCCCCTTCATCTAATGCCACCACAACAAGGCCTGCTAGATTAACCTGCGCATACCATCATCTAAACCAACGGGGCTGTCAACACGCAACAGCACAGGACAGAATCTACTGAAGCAGGAGAATACACATTTAAAGCAGGATTATGAGCTTCTAACAACAGCAGGGGAGCTTGATTCTTATAAGTCTAGTTACATTAAAGAATATAAATGACATCGACTTGACACACGCATAGTGCTTTATATATATATATATATATATATATTTTTTTTTTTATTAATGTAAGTCGACTTAGGAAAATGTAAAAATATAAAACTCTTAAATTCAGTGTGGAAAATATTAAGTAGGATTAAAAACTGACATCAGATCAAGTCTGTCTTGTATGTAGATCATGTGAGGGGCTCGTGAAGACGAGAGCAAAACATTACAAGTTGTTACTGTAGAGCTTAATTAATTTCACCAATTATTTTTTCTGTTTTGACTTGCAGGTATTATAAAGTTATGGTAAATCTAATGCCATTGGGTGACTCATGCATTTACAGTCTTGAGGTTTACACAGCTTGGCTGCATTATCTAAATGTATGTCTTTACACAGGGATTTGTCTAATTGCTGTATTGTGCACAATTAATTTTCTTTCCTTTTAATTGATCAAATCAGCATGTTTCGTGCTTTGTTAATAATCTCTGGGGATAAGAGAATGTGCAGCAAATATACTAGATTTAAGCATGAAATGAACCTTCTCTCAGTTTTTGCTCTATTTTAACAAAAGATGCTTCGTTTCTTCTTTCTTTCTTTCTTTCTTTCTCTTTCTATCTTATCTATAAATGCATCCAAATACTGCTGCCCCTTCAACCATTTTAACTCAGCGCCAAGACATTGGACATGGTTTTTTGCCACCATGCAATAACCTGCTTTAATATTTTAACTGCTTTGTCAGTTGTCTGAATGAGGACACTTAGCTATTCAGGGATAGAACTGAAAGATGATTTGGCAAACAAAACAAAACCATTTTGAAGCTTGTTCCCGTTTTGAGATAGATTTAAATTACTTTCAGTAACAGTTGCTGAAGTTTTTTTTTAAGACAAAACTAAAACTGCTCATTTACTGTAGGTTATATAATATCTTATGTTGATGGGCTAATGTTTTAGATTAGTTTTAAGCAGTAACCTAAAGTGCTTAACATGTAACAAAAAGTTATTATTTACAAAAAAGTTCAGAAATGTATTTTATACACAGCGCACATAGCACATTAATTCTTACTGTCTTTGACTGATCTTAAAATTCCCCAGACATGCAGACAAACATTCATTAGATCCCATAATACAGCCAAACTGTGAAATATATTTAATTAACTTCTTTATAATTTTGGCAGCATGACCAATTATCTTAATGTTATAATTATCATAATACCTTAATATGGGTCATTTGACCATATTAACTGTAATGAAGAAATTGTATCTTTAGCTGATTGCACTGGGACAATGTGATTGTAATAAATTGTTTTAGCAGGAACAGTTGAGGGATGAGAATTAACTTGACAGGTCATGTCTGCTTCTTCAGCTTTTGGGCCATGAAAGAATACCTCTTAGATAATGTAATATCTGCTTCTTCTTACTGCTTTTAATGTTTCAACCCAGAGGTAACTGCAGCTTAGAATTTGTCATATATCATACACTAACTGTATGATCAAAAGTTAGTTCCTTTCATGATATTTCTAGCCCTTCTCTTTAACTCCTTTGCTCAAAGTACTTCCCCTTAAAAGCATACATCATGCTGGGAAATTACTTCACTTTTTTCAATAAAAGATAAAGACCATCTTATTACCTTCCCATTAAGAACATAACATTTTGTTAAATGGACTCCTATTTAAAACACTCCTCCGAGCTCTGAGCCAGATTCAATGAATCTCAGCTACACTTTAATCAACTGCCGCTCTGCTGTTTCCACGTCGCCTTTTCATGATTAAGAAGAATAAAAATTCATAGTATTTGATTATTCCAAGTCCTAATTCATAGGAGAGCAAAAGTCCCCAAAGGGTAATCTTACATATATCTACATCCACTGTACAAAATATCAATATAATTTCCATTGTAGGCCAAGTGGAAGTGACACAGGTATCAGATTTAAACCAACTCTATCTTTTTTTTCTTATTTTTTACCAACACACACACACAGGAGAATGGAAACCAGCCAAGATACAGAAAACCAATTGCATTCATTAAATAACACAACACACTGAATGATGTGGAAAGAATTCACAGCATGCACACACCCAGGTTGTGGTGGAGAGGTCTTTGAAGAGCGTTAATAATTCACAAGCCACTGTTAGACGCTGCATCAATTTAACACTGTGAAGACCCTATCGGTGTAAACTAATACACTGATTTGTGAAGTTCTTTTATATTCAAGACAAAAGCATGAACAATGCAAATGGGGGCAAGTGAAAACACTGACACTAGAGGATATTTGGACCTAAATGTCTACTATGCTTAGCCTATCAACCCTGATCATGAAAATTGTGAATAACAGCACTTATGGCAGAAAAGGTTATGAATGTTGAAGACGTTGCTCAAATGGCAAAAATGCTATAGTACAAAAAGCTGCATCAGCTGTTCTCTCTCAGACAACTCTTGTACCCAAGGGAAAGGTTGCAGTGGCCCATTTTTAAGGGCCTTAGCTCTAAATGAGTCATAACAGGACCCATCACCACAGATCATGTGACACCCCAGGCAGTAACAGGCACTTGTCAACATTAGTGAGGGCCTGTCATTTATTTAATCAATTTCAAGCTTGTCCTATGTTTGTCCTCATAGCCTGGATCAACAAAACATCTTTATTTGATGACTGGGGCACTACTGCTAAAGCTGCCTCAATTAGAACACATTACAGTACAGCAAAGAGCACAGTTGCATTAATGAAGTAAATGTGATAAAGAATAATTTTTTAAAGTAATGATTCAACGGGTTCCTACTTTAAAAACTACTCATACAATATATAGCCTCACTCTGAAACTGAAATGCAGAAAAAAGGAGGATGACATCTGTTTTTCTCCAATCATAAATGAATGTGCTCAAGTTCTTTTTTATGGGCTGAAATTTGTCATAGTTTTTTGATGCAATATGTTGTCTGTTTTGCACCATACTGGATTACCTCTTCTACTTTATAGTTTCTGTTGGTGTTTTTAAAGTGTAGCAAACTTAAAGCAAACATCTGTGATATTTATGCACCAAGAGTTGGGATGCTATCCAAGGCACATATGGCCCCACTGATAGGGTAGGTTCACTCTTTGTCTCTTCTATAAACCCATTTGCTGCTGTTGTTGTTACATCATGTTTTGCTATACACTTAGACTTAATTTAATCCAAGCAGCCATTTTGCTGGAGCAAATATTTAGTATTATAGATAACAGGGAAAGAATTGTTAAAGTAAAAACTGGCCAATGAGCTGGACAATTGCAGTGATATTCATAAGATATTCCAGACAACTGACAGCTATTTTTATGATGTCAGAAAACAGGCAAAACAACATGTACACCTTTATATATGCTTGTGGTGTGCTGATTCAAACATTATAAATAAAGCCTTCATTGACTACTAACAATGTTGCTTTTCTAGACAACAGACAAATGCATAAATAAGAAACGCTCTTTTAAGTAGTTTTTTTAAATGCCAAATCACCAAGCTATTTTTGAAGAGTCTAAATCGGACTCTTGTATCATTTAGCATACATTACACAGATCAGCTAGTGCAGCAAATAATAGCAGGCATCAAATTGGAGAGACCATGTGCTTCTATTAATTATGTGATATTTGCATACTGCGTGACACTACATTACTTCTAAATTAGTTTCAAAATTAAAATATGCAAATTAGTAACCACATCAGGTCTGACGCCATTACAAACAGGAACGTTAGTGCTCACAACTCTTTCAACTTGTGTTTCACTTTTATATAAATGCTGCTTCTTTAAAGTAAAGCGAACACCTCAATATAAAACACAAATGTTTATGGCGTTAGCTTAGATCTATTATTCAGTTCTATATTGTTGAAAACAAAGCTTGCAAATTCTTAATATAACGATAATAGATTATCAATATGCCAATCCCCATTGAATGATTGATTCTGTAATTATGCTTTTCCAGTTTTCTCAGTAACCTGAGACTTTTATCAATTAGAAAAAAAATACATATCAATACAGTTAGTCATTATTATATACAACTAGTTGGTAGCACACATTAGTAGGCATTATGGCTACCCACTGTACTTCCCACTAAGTAAATATATATGTGTAGACAACCTTTCGTCGCCCCAAGTATGAACAATATCCAACAGTTCAAATGCAACTGTCAACTAACAGCAAGATTTTAAAAGCATAAAATAGAGGCAAACTAACCTTTTTTTTCTTTTCTTGCATCGCTTGCAGACATATCATTAACTGAAACTACTGGATGTTGTGTGTGCTCTGTGGTTCACTTGCTCTCAATGCGGAGCATTAGGAGACGCTCCACTGTTTTAACTGAGCTCAATCGAAGGTTTTTGACAGATGCGTGAGCCCCGGAGCAAACAAACAAACAAAGAATTGGAAATGGATCAGGTTTTATATATAGCCAATATGATCCATGAAGAGAAAATCAAATGCCACATGCTAGTGGAAGGGGAATATTTCTTTTGCTTTCACGTCTCTTGTTGACACTTTAATTTGTCTGCAGTGAATGACCAAGCAGTGTGAGAAACAAACAAACCAAACAAAACAGTGAAATGTTTACCAGTTGTATCAGCTCTGTCAGATGATGGATGACATTTGGGGCTACATGACCCTGTATTAGTTAAGTATAATAGCCTCCACGCTGTTTTAACTGCTGTGACACTCATTAACAGTACCACTAAAATTCAGTCTTTATTAAAATTAGCAGATGTGGACATGCGCGTGCATTTGTAGAGTGATGATAATAATGACCAGGTTGGCCTTGATGCATTCTGCCTGTTCTCAGTATTTCTGCCAAGTGCTGATAATCTGTTTATTTAATTTTTTGTTATCAGTGTTTAATTTTTTAATATTGTGTTATATTAATAGTTTTTTTAATGGAAACACCATGAAGCCCTCTGAGCCCAGCATATTTTTTGTGGCCCTCGGCTGTGATTAAAGACTGTCCAAATAAATGCTTTACTTTGTAAGGGTGTGTGGGTGTATGCCAGTAAGTGAGTGACATGGGAAGTTGTTCCAAGTAAACACAGCTCAGCTACTGTTGAGTGGCTCTACTGTTGTATGTACTGCATCCTGCAATCGCTTCATGTTTCACTAGTAGGTTGTAAAGTAATAAAGAGTTTTACCCTGCGGTCTCAGTGTATCAATAGAGTATTGTGTTTTTTATTTCATTTGAAAAAATACATTTATAATAGTGTGTATTGCTCATGTCTAAATGAAGGCCGTATCTATATAACATATATACAAAATCTACCATGTGGTCTCCACAGCTTCTATTTGAGGGAGCCTGAAGGATGGACTCATGTAACAAAAACATATTTTTTGCTACATGACAAAAGGCATGTTTGAAGACCAATTCATTCCCTGTTCATTTCAGTGAGCAAGTTTTCCTATTATAATTAGCTAATCTAGCCTCAGACTCAGGACTGGAGCAAAAATACTTTACATCTCACACTCTATCATCAGTATTTTAATACTCATATTTCATACATAAAGAATTATCAAAACAGTAAATATCTGGTAATATTTGGAACAGCATTCCAAGTTAATTTGGTACTAAAAGCTTGAAAGAAGTGATTCACAGATTTTTATTTTTGTTTCTATCACATTTAGCTAGTCTTTCCCTATTTAACTTAAAATAAATATATTCAACATGGAAACCAATTTCTATTTGTTCATTAGTTGAAAACAAGGAAAAATATCATAGGATGAACTTGAATTAGGTATTATAGCAGTTATAATGTGAACACAGGGATAAAGCTGTTTTTCTGTTTATGTTGGACATTGGAATTGAACAATTGGTGAGGCATGTACAACAGATTACTTACATGTGCTTTAAACATTTGCTTTATTTTTTATTAATGCCATTATTGTTTATTCATTTCACATGAAATTTGCATATCATCAACTTGAGCTTTTTGTTGGGGCGCGTGCCAACAGTGCAAACAAACATCATTATGCAGCTAAACACACATTCAGTGGATCATTGTGAATTCAAGTCAGGCTGCATCCCTGCTTAATGTTATACCCTTACTGCTGCTGTTCCTGACATACTTTGATTTTAAAAACCTATACAAATAAGTGCAAACAAAGAAGAAATGTACAGCTGAAAGACATGACATTCTGCTCACATCACACAATACAAAAAAGGAAAAAAAGAAAACACACACACAGCTAAAACATAGCGATTGATGAAAACATATCGGGATGATTCAGCAGTACTACTGAGCATGTGAAGACTGTAACATACCAACCAGCAACACTGTCACTTCATCTCTTTTGGATTTGTTCCCTCCCAGCAGGTTAACTGTCCCCAGACAATAAGCCTCAGCTCTGCTTCAGGGGCTACAGAGTAGAGACACCAGACAGACAGACAGGCCTTGTATTCAGGCAGAGCCAATAGGCCTGGCAAGTGTGTCCTGTTTGGCATTTAAAACACCTCCGCTCAGTCCTATGTCGTGGGAGAAGTGACGGACCTGACAGGCTCAGTCTCTTGGGAGCCACCGGGCCTCTTTCCAATCTCCCTGGGTCAGTGCGGGGGTGAGGCGCCAGTGAGGAGCTCCTGGCTAGAAACACTAATTATCATGGCTGCCTTGCACTTAGTAGTACTGTGTTCAGCAGTAGGTAGCGTGCACCTCCTGGTCATGCTGTCAGATACCTCACAGGACTGACTCTAATTGTGAAGATTGTAAAGCTATGGGTGTTTAGGTTCAGGTTGCCAGAGGCAACTCTCTGCATCACTGAGTTATGTAAATAAATAGGTAAACAAACAAGTGTTTAATGCCCCTCCCCCAATTTACTGCTGCTGTTAATATTGTTTGTATGGATCTTCAATAATGGACCTCTTTTTAATTTATGTGAAATTTGATTGGTGATTCAGGGAGCAGTCTTGTCACAGATTGTGCACACACTAACGCAGCATGGTTGTGCTCTGTCTAACACGCACTGTAATGCCTCTGCCCAAACTCATGATAATTTAATAAATGCCTGAAGGCAGAGTTTGAGGCACTGGACAAATATAAATATTAATTAACACACTAGGGACCAAAGTAATGTGTGAAAACTTCTCTGCCTATTGGCTGCTGCCATATTAAAGGAAACTGGTCAGATTTTTAATGTGGTTTAGAATATGCATTAGAACTTCAAACATTAACTTCTAAAGTTAACATCTCACTGATATTGAGGGTTTAAGTTGGAAATTAATGTAACTTGCTGAAAGTATATGGTGAGTTATCTGACATACCCTATACAGTATGACTGAGACTTTTAAAAACTATTTACCAGACTAATTTAATTTTTTCATGTGTGAAGAAAGTTACTTGTCAAAGTTGCCAGTCATTAACTGAATAATGTTGTCACTCAGAAAGCATTAATTAAAAAGGGTACACTGTTCACCTGCCGTTCTGTCCTTAGTCACACAATACACAGTTTTTCTTAGTCAAGACTCTCAGTGTAGGGATACTGAACATCAATAATGTGCCTGTGTGACAGGTTTGAGGACCCTTGGAGCTTTGCTCTTCCAAACTGTAGTGAAAATGAGAGAGTGGGCAGTGTGATGGATAATGGTGGAGTGGGTGGGCTTATTGTGTCTCTCACGCTCTTCCTGGTGCATTGGTGTGCAAACACACACACACACACATAGACACAAATAAATACAATGTAAGACTCAATTTATCGTCTTTAGGAGAATCATGTTTTGATCCCATACTACATCAAAGGTGTAGTGGAAAACTATAATGTGCATCAAGAGAATTTTCCTAGTGGTTGAGCCATCATTGAGCAGTGTACATCCCTGCATGTAGATTTTTCTATGCTCCGTACCGCCACAATGATGGAAAGCAAGAGGAGGGCACATCTCAAAAGAGATAACCATGACCTGGATGACTGAGAATCTTCACAAGAAGGCACATGTATTTTAAAATAACACACAATAAAAGTTATTGATACAAGCTGGCACAGTGCACTTATGGTTTAAATCGCCTGGAAAGCACCTAAAATCCAACAAATCCACAGTACACACGTGGTTGAATGATGAATATGATTACAGATTGTTTCCATGTTAATTCAAATCTTTTGGATGAGGGTGAATTGAAAAAAAGGACCACAGATGTAAAGTAAGAGAGAGTCAGTGAAAGCAACGGCCAAAATAACAATAATAAAAAGTTTTGTTTTTTTCTTTTTTCTTTTCTTTCTTCTTTATTATGCTTAACAAATGCACTGCTTAATAAAAGCAGTGCATTTATTTATTCTGGCATTACTGAACGACAACTTGACAAATGAAAATGACTTGGCCATACCAACTTGTCCTCCCTGTTCCCACTGTCCCACAGTCTCGTTTTTAGTTTAGTGTGCAGTAATTCTTTGTATTACTTGTACACTGTGTTGTCACCATATATTCAGACAACGTTGGAAAACAGCCTTGTTAAGATGCATGTAGTAATATGAAAGTAACATTGTTAAATTACTACATGTTTGCATTTTTCACAAAAGTAAAAACTCAAAAGCGGTTTAGGTAATTTACATGGCAAACACAAATAACAAAATGACTGCAATAAGGTTTGGTAAAACAGCGTTGATACATCTAGTTGGGCTAACCGCTAACTTAGCATGCTAACAGATTGTGTGATAACTTAGATTCACTGCATTCAAAAAAATAATATGAAACTTCGAAATGAAAGATAACTAAAACAGTAGCGGACTTTACAAGCTCCAACTGCTTTTAGAAGTTCCTGGCACACTCGTGATGTTGGATGGAAAATATAAAGTAGAAATTTGCATTTAGAGTGTGGTGTATAAAGATTACATAAACTGAAAAAATTTTTTTTTAAAAATTAACAAATTCATACTTTAATCATTTACTAAGTGATAAAATGCTGAGAAATTTCCAATTAACAATAAGTTTTGGGATTTTTATTAGTAAAAAGTTCAGCTCTTTAAGAATTACCCTCTGTAAATTGTAGAGTAACATTATTAAACACTTTATCTGGTAATACTGTCTAACCATGCAAAATTGCAGGTTGTAATAGGGGATAGATTAAATGGAATCACTCTCACCTAGTGGCAAATTCCACACCAGTAAGCAATAAATGACTTGCCAAGCTCTCTGTGACATTTGTAGGGATTATCTCGTGATGTTAGGGCTGAGGCAGGACCCAGTAGGAGGGACAGCAGCTCAGTATCATAATATCCTCCACCCTCCCACACACACACACACACACACACACAATCATAGTGTATTTATACAACAGTCATGTCCTACCTGCTTTGCACTATGGAACAAAAACAGAACTAATAAAAATTTAGATTTAATAAATGACTACAAATCTGAAAAACAGCAAAACAGAAAAGCTCTGCACTAGAGAATTAAGGCCTTTGTAAAAAAAAGCATGCACATGTTTAACACTGAACAGATGTGGATGTCAAAAGCCTGTCTTTTCAAACAAGCAAGCAACCTAAAAGTATATATATAGAAAGGATGTGTAACCATGTGTGTTCATATTTAGTTTGTAATGCATGCTACTCTGTGTGTATGCATGTGTGTACGCATGTATAGCAGGATGATATATGCAGCTTTCTGCTTGTTTTAAAGTCCATTTATGTAGATTTCACTTATCATTTATTTGTTTTAGCATTCATTTCTTTTTCTGATTTGATATTGACTTAAGATCAGCAGTGTGAGGAGAGAGGGAGGAAAAATGTAAATAACATAAAGTCACATGTTAGTACTGTACAAAATCAAGTGGGGGGAAAAAAGCCAAAGGCTCAACTATGAAGACATGGATTAAGAGGTGATGCATGGCAAGTACTAATAGGCCAAATAGATGAGAGCAGGAGAAAATAAGAATTGGATGTTTGGATCTACAAGGATGCTCTAGCTCATCTATAGAATTCTTCAGTATGAAGTGTTAGTGCAACAGCCGTGACACCAGCTGAGTCAGAATACCATCAATCCAGCTCGTCGTCCACTGGAACTGAGTGATGATAAATGACGTAAATATTCAACTTGGGATATTTTTTATTTTTTTCCCACACCTTTAATGTGTAAGATGTCCATGTATTTTATAACTTTATTTATAAACCGTAACTTATAAAATGTTGTTATAAGTCGATCTATCTCAAGAAAACCTTGATCCTGACAGACATTTAGTTCAGTGACATTTAAAACTAACATTTTGTTATTCTAATTCATGTAACCATATTATGCCTGTTTGTGCACTTCCTTGCAGTTGCGAAACACTATCACTCTCCTCCAAATGTAATACATTTCTATTAAGCTTCAATAAAGCTACCTAAAGCGTAGGTTATTATTCGTTTCTTTGACATATTTTCAGTTGTTAACTTTACATACAAGGTTTCAGACCCTTCCGCTTTACAGACTTTGTTTTGCAGATTTTATTCCAAATAGATAAAATGTCCTTTCCTTGTGTTATTAGGTTTTATTATACAGACTAGGAATAATTTCTATCTGAAGCTAATAGTAAATTGATGTATAAATGATCATTTTTCATCACACATCCATAAGCCAAGGGCATATATATATAGAAACTAAAAAGGTGAAATGTGATCATGATGTTGTGCAATAAAATCAACTTATAGCACAATGTTAGCCTAGACCTTACTTTTTGTTAAAGCTTTCTTTCATTTGCCTTCCCTGTGAGTATAAGAAGCAATTCCTCCATGATCTTCAATAGGCAAAGATATATTGAAATTGTAAGACCTTCTCTCACGCCACTAACAACCACCATCAAACTGTCTGCCTGTGGGTAACTATGTCCTTCTATTTTCACTGTTCTCCTAGAAAAGCTATTGAGCGTTTGCCACCTTTCCTTTTCTCAAACTTGCTTTATTTTGACTATGACCTTTTCCTTTCTATTACTGCAGGATCAGTATGCATTCTACTCTCAGAGTGATTACTTCTCACCCTGTCAGCTCACCTTGACTCCACCTGTCATCTCTCCATCTATTTTCAATGTGATATTTTTCTTCTCACCTCTTATTAGTTGTGCCCATCTGAAGTCTCTGTTGAGCACCTGTCTTTCCGTCTCCCTGTCTGGCACGGGCACATACACTCACATGTATGAGGAACCCTATACACCCTCATTATTACTTTAATGTTTTTAAAGACACAATTAAAGAGCAGCAATTTTAAATATGTGCATCTAGTAATACTTTATTATATAACATAATATATTATATAACATATCTATATATGTTATCTATGCACTGCCGTTTCTGTGATCCCTACCAAAGCATGACAGATTCAAATTCATTCTTTCAGTATAATACAATACAAATGTGTGTTTTTGATAGTAACCCCAGTAGTGACTCACTAAATACCAGAATTACACTAATACAAACTTTCCACCTTCTTTCACATTATACGTGATCCAAAGGACTGGATGCTGCTGGCCACAACCACATGTGTACAAAACAAAAGAGTGGTCTTTTGTGGTGTTTTATGTCCATTTTAAACAATGGTGAACTCATATTTTTAATGTTTGTAAGGGAAACAAACAATTGCTAATTAAACATTATAGGCATACAGATAATCATATTAAAATAACTATAAAATCAATTTCAAAAGCTTGAAAAACAATCTTTTCAGCACCAACTACTAAATAACAACAAGGGTAAACATGTTGTCCTCTGCAAATGCTGTCAGACTGTCACTAAGAAATATGTCACCTCTGTTGACCCTTAATTGTTGATCTCCCCTCCAGCTATTTAGTGTCATTTTAAATACTTGGATGCTGCGGTGAGATGCATCATTCCACCAAGCTGTGTCAAAATCAGATCACCAGACTGTGAGATATTATGCATGACACATGGATGAGCAGGCAAATAATCTGGTGCCTCTTGCGACTTCACGAGACTTGGCTAAAATGTTGCCATTATTACACTGAAACAATGCTCCAGTGTGTACACATGTAGAGTGTTTATATTAAAAGCTCTTCTGTCATGCATCCCTGCATGACTTTGGAGTGCCCAAGAATAAAATTCTTGTTTATTCTGTAAAGATAGTTTAAAATGACAAATTACTGTTATGCGAAAGAAGACATAATAAGAAATGGGCAAGCAGTTACTATCACAGGTGTTTTCAGTATTACAATCAGAGACTATTTAAAGGGAGAAACACACTCTGTGATATGTTTCATATGATTGTGTGCACGAAAGTATACAAAGGAGAGAGAAAAGAAGATAGCTGATGAGATAAGAAATAAGAAATTACCAAGAATGGTCAAGGTAAAGACTACGAGTCTGTCTCCAAGCTGCTTGATGTTTTTGTGTCCACATTTATTAAAACGCATAACTCAATGGACATGAGAAAAATAACTCAGAAGGATAGTTTAAAATTAGAAGTAACCAAAGAAAACTTCCTTCCATCCAAGATTAATATACAACAGTGTCCAATCGCACCATACATCACTTTCTGGATGAATGAGGAAGAACCTATTTTAAAAAAGAAAACTGAAGTTTGCTAAAATTAATGTTTAAAATCTAAAATATTTCTAGGAGACTGTCATTTAGATAGACGAAACAAGATTAGAGGTTTCTGGTAAGCCACAAGCTCTATTGTTCACAGAAAAAAAATTAAGCTTTCAAAGAAAAGAACACGATTGTGAAAAATGGACAAAATCCTAATATGCTATGGCAACTACTGGCACAGGCTCCCACAAATATGTGCAGGGTACAATGAACTCAGTGAAGAACACTGTAAAGATTATTAGGGCATTCTGGTAAGAATCATAGTGCCCAGTGTCTTAAAACAATACAGGATATATATATCTAAACACAAAACACGGCGATGCTGCGCCAACCTTAAACGCACAGTGCCTAAATTTTTTCAACACATCACCTGCCCCACCAGGGGCGAAAGGACACTGGATCCCTGCCACACAACAGTTAAGGACGGCTACAAGGCACAGCATCACCCCCCATTGGGGAAATCTGACCACGTCTCCATCTTCCTCATGCCAAAATAAAAACAACGGACTGACCAATCCGCTCTCTGGCCGCTCTACAGGACGCACTCGACACAGACCAAGACATGTTTCAGCGCAGCTCTGATGACATTAGTGAGTTTACGGAAGCGGTTGTGGGATTTATCGGGAAACTAGTGGATGATACCGAGCAGAAAACGACCGTCAGAACGTTTTACAATCAGATGCCGTGGGTGGACAAAACTGTCCGCGATGCTCTGAGATCTCGCACCACAACCTGTAACGCGGGACTTGCGTCGGGGGACATGATCCTACACAAGGCTGCGCCATATAATGTGTGGAAAGCGGTGAAGGAGGCGAAGCAATCCTACGGTAGGAAAGTAGAGTTACAATATCTGACTATAAATCAACTACATCTGGTATGAGAATTGCGGAAGGGTCTAGGGCAGATGAGCTGAACATCTTTTATGCTCGCTTTGATGCTGCAGCTAATGGTGCTAGTAATACTCATCCTAATGCTAATGCTAATGGCTGCAGATGGGGAAAAACTGCAAGTTCCAGACTTGACTTGATCATCATCCAACATGATGTCAGGAGTGCCTTCAGCAGGGTGCACACCACAAAAGCAGCAGGACCAGACAGCATCTCAGGTCGTATCCTCAGAGCCTGTGCTGATCAGCTAGCACCAGTGTTCACAGAGATATTCAACCTTTCTCTATCCCAGTCAGTGATCCCCACATCCAGAGTCCATCATTGTTCCTGTCCCAAAGAAACCCCTATAGCCCCAAAGCCCTCACTTCAGTATTGATGAAGTGCTTCGAGTGACTGGTCAAAGATATCATTATTTCTTCACTATTGGACACACTTGGTTTGCTTACCACCCAAATCGGTCTACTGACGTTGCCATATTTCAGCTCCTTTAATTATGTTGAAATGCTGTTCATCTACTACATCTACTACAGCTCAGCATTCATTACCATTACCAGTGGCATGGTAGCTCAATGGATTAAGCGTCAGACTGTGATGCAGAAGGTTGTGGGTTCGAACCCCGTCTGACTCCTAATCCATCCCATACCAGGTATGTCTCTGAGCCAGACACCCAGAGCTAGCTCCTTGTAAGTCGCTTCGGATAATAGCGTCTGCCAAGCAATGTAAAGTAAAGTAAAGTAAAGTACCATGATCCCCTCAATACTTATCACCAAGCTGGAGCACTGGGACTCAGCCCATGCCAGTGGATCTCAAATTTCCTAACTGGCAGACCACAGGCAATGAGGATGGGTGGACAGGTTTTAGTGTGCCTCACTCTCAGCACCAGAGCCCCCCAGGGTTGTGTTCTGACCCCCCTGCGGTACTGCTTGTACTGCATGGCCACTACCAGTTCCACCAACATCATCAAGTTTGCTGATGAGAATCAACTTCATGCTCAATGTCAGCAAAACAAAGGAGCTGGTAGTGGACTTCAGCACCAAACATGACAATAACTACCAGACCACTGTCATCAATAGGAGCCCAGTGGAGAGAGTGAACAACTTCAAATACCTCGGGGCTCACATCACACAGGACCTGTCATGGTCCTGTCACATCAACAGCATGGTAAAAAAAGGCGCCGGCAGCGTCTCTACCACCTCAGGCGCTTGAGAGACTTCAGACTGCCCCTCAGGGTGCTTAGGAACTTTTACACCTGCACCATAATGAGCATCCTGCCGGGGAACATCTCAACCTGGTACGGAAACAGCACCATGCAGGTCAGACAGAGCTCTACAGAGAGTGGTGGGATCAGCAGAGCGCATCATCTGCACTGAGCTCCCTGACCTAAACTCAATCTACAGCAGGCGGTGCTCGATCAAGGCCGGGACGATCGTGAAGGACCTCTGCCACCCCAGCAATGGACTGTTCTCTCTGTTGCGGTCAGAAAAACGTTTTCGCTCTCTGAAAGCCAACACAGAGAGACTGATGAGGAGCTTCTTCCCACATGCAATACAGTCTTCTAACCAGACCACTGACCGCTGATCAGGACTAACACTCTGCATCCTTGCACATCACACTATGCACATCACATTACACCCATAGTCATACTCATCTGTACACTCATGCATAACTGCACAAATTCAAGACATTCAAAAATAGCATACATTGCATTACATTGCAATGCACATTTATGCACATTTATGCATATGTGCCCATTATGCACATTTGCACCTTGCACACTTGCACATCTAGTCCGTTTAATATTTCTTGTTATCTCCATATCTCCAAATTTGGTCATTTGGTTTTTTCCATATTTGATGATTTCCATTATATTCCTCTAAATACTCTCAACTCATCGCATAGATTTCATTCCAAGTGGAACTTGATAGAGGCAGGAAGACCCCGAAGGACCTCAGCTGACCTCAGTCACCTGGTTTGGACTGGACAGAAATGAACTGCACAGACCTATTTATCTGGGCACACACGCACAGCTACACACACCTTTTTTCTTTCATGTAATTTTATTGTTAACATTCCTAAGGTCGTTGACAGTCGTCTAAGCATCTCACTGGATAATCGTACTGTGTGTGACTGTGTATGTGACATGTAAAATCTGAATCTGAATCAAATGAATGAGAAGAAAACACTGAACAATTCTAAAGGGGCCTGCTTCAATTCACGTTTTTAATTTAGTTTTTCTTTATGAGTAAGGAAGTACAGACATGTTTGATTGCAGTGAAACAAAATATGAGGTTATGGTCCTATCTTATAACTATTGTTATGTTAAATAATATGTTACACCAAGGTTTCTTCAGCAATGTATCCTTTCTATTAAAATATTGAATAGAGTTTCATAAGGCAACTATACATATAAACTAACCAGCAATTCTATGGCCTATAAATTTATTACTCTTGTTGGCAATCAAACCCCTTTTCATTCACATGTTAACACTCACTAGTCTCATGTGTAACTAAGAAGCACCAATCTTTTTATTCAACTGAGACCTTCCTAACATCTGCTAAAGTTCTCAGTGTCACACTCTGACTTCTAAATTTGTACATTTATGCAATTAACCAAGAGGCATCAGCTTGGTTCCTGGTGGAATGTTAAACGCCATATGCTTCACCAAGAAATTTACCGTACATACAAACACACACACTCAATGCAAACACACTCTTCCATTACACTCATGCACACATTCCAGCCCCTTTTGAAACGAGTTCTGAAAGAATTCGTCACGGTGACAGTACCAACACTCTTTTCAGTTTTTCAGAAGTCTCTTTCTTTAGCGCTTGTTCCTCGCTTCTCCTTGGTTTCCTCTGGTGTATTGCTCTAAGTCCCACTCAAAGCACACAGCAGGGGATTAGTCCCTATCACAGCGTTCACTACCCCCAGATCAGTTCACCAGGGTTAAGGTGCAGCTTTTGCTGAAGATACCGCTTTCTTTGTGAGGACTCTCACAGTGACATGTTAAAGGAGCCCAGTGAGGGTAGAACTTTAATGCTATGATAACCCATTTAAGTTGGTGCCTCAGTATAAATACTCACTCTCCTGCGCACTCTTTGTCTCTGTGTCTTTTTCTGTCTCTTTGAGTCAGCGCCTGCATATTTGTATTACTACTTGACACTGATACGCAGAATAATGTGTTGCCAGCAAACTATGGAAAGAGAAGAATTGCAACCCACCATTAACAGTAATCAGAGGGGTCAAAAAGAATATATACATTATATTTGCAAAAAAAAAAATGAGAGAGATCAAAAGACTGATCTCTTCTCTGTGCTATAGGCCCAATATAGAACTGGAGTTAAAACAATGAGACTGATAATAGTGAAGAAACATGTGAAGACAGCTGGTCTGGTTAAAAAATATATTTGCTGACACCACTAAAGCTTCCTAATTAACACATTTGATCTTGTTTGTTTAATCCATTCTTAAACAAAGAAAAAGGAACCGTAAAACAATGGTTTTACAGTGTTTAGGTGATTTTAGGTGTAAAAAGTAATTATACACTTTTCCCCCCTTCTTACTGCTTCTCACTATGATAACAAATTTTGTTAATTATTCAAATTATATTATAAGAAAATTATGAGAAAAAACTGTGCATCTGTGGGACTGAATTTCATGTCTCTAGTTTTTAAGTTTTGGATACAATTTCTTTTTTTTTTTCAAATAATCAGAAAATCAGAAAACTATTTCTTTCTTACTACACTAAAATGGTTTTCGTTTAAGGCCTGGGCACTGAAGAATATTTAAAGAATATGTACCTGTTTCTCTGACAATTTATGTTTGCCAAGGCAACAGATGTTGGATACCAGATGTTGGTCTATGGTACATCTGATTCTACACTCATAGCAGAACTGACAGAATCATGCCAACCTTCTTCAGTATCATATTTAAGGATGTACACGGTTCACTGTGAAAAAAAAAATCTTATCGTGTATATTCCAAATATAAGACTCTAAGCAAATGTCTGATACAGCTTCATCATGCAGAATCCAAAAAAGTCAGAGTATTCAGGGCAAATTGGGATCCAAAAACCAGAAATAATCAAGTCAAATTTGGGAGAGTAAACAGGTATAAATGAGCATAAATTAGTCTGACCATAGAAAAGAGGTTTCTAACAGGCAGACCGTGGTCTGGGTCCAGACCTAGATTATATCCTGTCCTGTCCTGTCCTGTCTAGACCCAGAGCCAGAACCAACCCCTCATTAAGTTTTAGTCAGTCTGGTGTAGATTATATTTTGATGCGGCTCTTTTCTGACAGTGTTTCTACACTGCTACTCAGTAAAAGACGCGTGCTATAAGTCTCTAATTGTCCGTAGTTGTTGCCTTTGTGGTTCCAGGTTGGTTGAGTTTAAGAACTGAGATTGGTTCAGGTGAGGGCAAGAATCAGCCAATCGCAGTCAAAGTGGGGCGGACCATCAAGGAACAGAGGCACAGAAAGTAAACAAAGGCAGTGACAGAGGGAGAAAACGAGAGAGAGAAATGAGTGAGAAAACGAGAGACAAATTGTGACAGGGCACAAGTTTAGCAGTGAACAGTTGATACTGATATCTAGGCGTTTATCTTCATCCTTCACGTAGGAAGCTTGAATGCGCTGTGTCAAATTTGCTCTAAGATCTGCTGTAAGTGGTTAAAAGTAACACAAGGTAACTAAGCACAGGATTATGTCTAAGAAAAGTTACCCAAGTTAGCAGCTGAACGATGAGCTATTATGATTGCCTACAAAATACCGTGCCTATTACCTGTATGCATTTGACATTGACTCATTTGACATATTACACGGCTTGAAATATTTTACATTTTACAGTTTTATTAGTCAATAAATTTTTTTTTGTACATTTCCAGTACAAAACAGTAATCACAAAGTGGCTGGGATGGAATTTTAAGTTGCTGTAATTAGCCACTTTAGTTAAAACTAAATCTCATTCCCGTATAATCCAACAATCCTCAGCTTTTTCTACTCCCTATTGCGACTAATAATCATCATAGAAGATGCTCTTCATCAGCCCACCCGTCTGCTCACCCCGCCTGTTGGCACAAACTGCCACGATAATGACTGAGGCTACTCTGAGACGATGTTTACTAGCTGACAGCAGCACCCTGGTCCCTCTGTATGCTCCAGCAAGCATTTCCATTTAGCTCACTTCTGAAGCTCCTGCCTAATTTCTCTTTGGAGACAGAAATCCTTTAAACCCCATTGTATCCTGAGGCAACATATTTACTGAGGACTGGCTTTCCAATACCTGAGAGAGATTAACACTGCTCCCTGATTTATGAATCCATGCCACCCACCCACAGGCTTGGTCAGGGGCCCTAGCTACTCTACCCTGCAACTTCCTCATCACACAATGGGATTTAGGTATCAGAAGGAAAACACAAACATACACCCCTCATTTACAGGAGAACTGGATTTGAAGGCAGTTTATCTGTGACTGTGCGTGAAAAGTATCTGTACCAATTTCTCTCAAAAGATGAAAAACATTACACAGAATTGGCAAAGATAAATCTACATGTCTCATACTACTGATGTCAAGTAAAACTACTTCAAAACTAAACTTTATGATATGCAAGATCTTCTGTACAGAATCAAACATGACAATGTTTAAGAAACAGCATGTTGATTTATCACTATGTAATTGAAATATGTATTGAAGAGTTATTTTAAGTCTACTATTGCAGCATGGAGCTATAGTTAAAATATCTGCGACACACATCTACTGTTCTGGCATCACACTATCTCACTGGCATCACTGGTAGTCTGTGTCTGAGGAATTTGGATGACTGCCAGACTGAGTGACAGCCCAGTATTTGTTTATCCTGAATAGTCAATTGCTGGGCATCTGTACTACAGAAAACAACAAAGCTGTTGGCATAGAGTTCTGTGTTTCCGTTGACATGTCTGTTACTCATTTATAGTGGTAAAAATATTTTTAATTGTCCACATTTTATCAATAAAAATGTATACAAGAGATCATGCATATATATGCATATATTCACAATAAAAAAACATTCACACTTATGGGCAATTTATAGTTATCAATTAACCTAACGTGCATGCCTTAGGATGGTGGGGAGATGCTGGAGTACCTGGAGAGAACCCACACAGACATAGGAGGGAACATGCAAACGCCACACAGAAAGACAGCTGGCCAATGCGTGGATCAACGTGGGTCATTTTGCCACCACACCACCATGCCTAGGGGCAAATATTTGTATGCTCAATTTACTGCTCTACCCCCAATTGCAATCAGTTAATTACGCTACATTTATTTTGTATCTATTTAACTGCAAATAGTGTACTGTAGCATAATATTCACTAGGTTTGAAAAACAGTATTTGCAGTGTTTGTATGCTAGTTTACAGATATTACTGATTAGAGTCCTACATTGTCACAGTTTTGTTTCTCCTTCTTTGTTAAGACTATATGTGCATTATATTTGTTCATTAAATGTAAACACACAGTAGATGCATTGCTTGGTATTTAAACTAGTTAGTTTGCTCTTGGCACCAAGGTTTCGTCTGTAAAATTTTTTGCACAGGGATCACATCATGGTCACAACCTTGTGTTAGGATTACTGCACTGTGCATTCAGATGTAATACTAAAGCGTTTGCTCCCATCTCTGCAGCTCATCCAGAGTGTTGCAATCTGCAAAAGTCCCTTAAGCCACTCCTAAGCCATTGCAACTGGTCATATATTGTATGGAAACTTCTACTAAGTTCTGAAACTGAGTGATTGTGCCCAAGACATGGTACACATAATCTAAGACCACTCACCATCTTGTGTGCTGCAAACTTTATTCTCTCTTCGTTACAGGAAAGTTATCAAACCTAAATTTGAAATTAAAACTATTTTTAACTCTCACTCTTTTGGTTGACATATTATTTATTTATATTATATATTTAATTATATTATTTGCTAAAGAAAGGAGAAATTACTATAAATTTTCTATAAATTAAAGCAAACCTACATCCATTGCACATTAATCCTGATGGGTCAGTGGGTAGAGCATTCGTCTTCAAACCCAAGGGTGAGCGAATTGATTCCCACAGGTTCCACATCGAGGTGTCCTTGGACAAGACCCCAACCATTTCCCCATGGGGATCAATAAAGTATTTATTATTATTATTATAACCAACTATGGTGAGGTCATATTTTACAGAATATATTTACTGGTGCATACTGAGCAAAGTGGTGTGAAACTACACATTTTTTATATTTGAAATTGTTTACATCCATGCATACTCGTTTGAAGCCTTTTTATACATTTATTTGTTATTTGCATTATATTTATTTTGTCTTTTAAATCTACTAATCTAGATTATGATTACATGAATGCAGGGAAATGCATTATAACTCTAATAAGCCCTCTGTTAAGACTCTACTGAGAGCTAAAGATCTATCCATGAATACAGTATTATTAGTGTTACAAAAATTATACATATTCTGAAAACAGGTTTGAATCTGCTATCACTTGTTTATCTGACAACCAACAATTCCCATGACAACAAGCCTGGTGGCACAAGGTAAGTGCAGTGAAGAAGCTGCCAATCTTCGCTGCCACAGAGAGACAATTAGAATGCCTGGGAAATGCAGCATCAGAACATTTGGCATGAACAATTATAAAAACATGGCACTGTGACCATCTTACTTTGCAGCATATTTTCACAATGCTGTAATGGAATCAACAGGCAACATGGTGATAGAATAAAAAAACAACATCAATAAAAAAAAGTAGTAAGGGGAGACGTGTTACTGAATAGCACTGGTGTAACTGTAATTGTGATACAGGCTGATCATTGTTTATTATTTATTAAAAAACATATAATTTTACATGTTTAATTATATGTAGTAGCAACTTAAAATTAAGCTTTTATGTTTGAAAGAAATTCTTGAATGGAGAGCAATATCTCAACACGGGATGATCTTATGATTGATGCATTGATGATTAATAGCAAAAGTGCTTCCATTTTCATGGTAGATAACATAGCAATCTTGCATTTGAGAATTTTTTTTCCACTATAGCCCTTAACAGCATTGCTCTCCAGTCACGTTCTGCTACATCAACAAGTACCTTGTCTACTCCACCCAACTTCTCTCTGCTTTCTCCTCTGTTCCTGTCAGTTGGTTTTGTTGTTTTGCATGACTACTGTTGCACAACCAGCCATTTAGTTGAGCCACGTTTATGTTAAAATAACACATTTTAAAAGTGTAATACAATGGTTCATGTTAGGCCAGTCAGTTTTGAAGCATCATTAGTAGTACCCTGATGTTAATAATGCAATCTCAGTATAGCAAGTTCATGATGATTATTAGCCGGAAAGTACTTTGGTGTCATAATTCCTACTAACAACTTTAAAAATGTCATTTTAATAAACAACCATTGCTGTTTGTCTTCTGGAAGGGACAGTCGTGATATGGGTGACTGTATGTAAACTCATTATTTTTTTATATTTTTAAGACAAGTATATTTTTAATGACCAGATTTTTCTCCTGAAGAACATGCCAATATTATATACACATGGTAAGGCTAAAAGGGGAGAAAGGTAAACTAAATTTCCCAGCTCACATAAAAAACAAACAAGCAATTTTTAAAGACCATTTGTATATCTGAAATTTTTGAGGAAGAATGTGGTGCCAAAAATCAAATAATAATAAAAATGAAACCGCCCCTCATGTCTTTTAAAGGATTATTAATATAACCTGAGTAAATAAGTAAGTGTAAAAAAGTAATTGGCAAAATTCCCCAGGACTTTTGGGCAAATATTCTGTGGACAGCAAAGACAAAAGCTAAACTATTGTCAGTCAAACTGGTGGTAGTCTGACGGTTGCCTTAACTTATCAAACCCTTAATTTGTATAATGTCTGGCCATAATTTTGTGACCTCAAACTATCGTGCACTTAGGGTTATGCTGCAGGACAGCGAGCCAAAACACACCAGCAAGTCCACCTCTGCTCAAAAACAAAACAAAAGAAAAAAAAAAACAAAGGAAGGGAAAAAACTAAATTAAGGTTTTGAAGTGGCCTAGTAAAAGTCTGGACTTAAATCTGATTGAGATGCTGTGGCATGACATTAAATAGGCCATTCAGGCAAAAAAACCCTCCAGTGTGGCTGAATTAAAATTACTTTGCAAACAAGAAATGGCCAAAATTTCTCCACAGCCATATATGAAAGTTAGTTTGCGTTTTATAGCTGGTGATTTTTCAGATATTGAATAAACGCATTCTGCTGAACATCCAGTTCTTCTGAAAAGAGTTTAATTATGTTTAAAAAGGAAAGTAAATGTATGATATTATTAGAAAGTATCTCTAAGTGATAGCAAATAGAGAGTATCAATAAAGTTTTGGTCATGCTGTACATCTACTTAAAGAGAAGAAACACATCTAAACGACGAAAAAATCGTTTTCCACACCAACAGCAAACTAAAACCACAATATGCTCCTAAACCAACTGATCAGAAAAGGCGGCAAATATGCCAATGAGCTACACACCACACAAAACACACAACAGCGCACAATGCTCTATGATCGTATCCACAGAAGCAGCAGTTCAAATTAAAGCTAAGACTCTCACCTTTCTAACAATATAAGACCATTATTCTAAGTGCAAAACTCATGGAGCCAGCAGCAAACAAAGAGCAAAGGAAAAACTAGTTTCAGAAAAACAAAGCATAAACCTTACCTTTGCTGGTTTATGGTCATAATCCATTTTATAGTTAAAAAAAACCCCTTGGCTTGTGTATTCCATTTCCTGACGTAACACTGAGCTGTTTTCTATGTCTCAGCCAATATCGATTTATGTTTATGTCCATGTCCGCCTGGATCTTTATCAACTAATACCTCTCCAACTCTTTCATACTTTGTGTTTTTTTGCATGAATTTTGGTTCAGCAAATGTTCTGATGCTATACTGTGGATTGATAGAAGTTTTAGGCTGCAACTAAATACTTTCAAATGAATTTTAACACTATAAAGTGGGTTTTTTCCAGGCGAAAATTATTATTTTCAATTTCTTGCTGTGCTCCAAATTCATTTACTCTCACTCAGTGAAATATTACATTTTAGAACTTTAGAGCATTCTCTGGAGTCTTGCCTTTGTTTTGGTACCAAGATAGCTCAAATAAAC
>JAUMTR010000017.1:10526397-10539624 GCA_032270685.1 Microctenopoma stevenorrisi
GAGATATATTCAATTCATTTTGGGTACGTCTTTTTCAAGCAAATTCCTATAAAATGGTCTAGGGTTCAAGAGGTTAAATCAATTGACACTTAAATAAAAAGGTAATGGATGGGATGGTGAGTCGCACACAGCAAGACTTTAGACACAAGACTTGAATTGGACTTGGTTTGAGACTGGTAAACAAACTTTATTTCTAATAATTTATTTGAAGAGTTTGGTTGATCTACTGGCAGTGCTGTTAAGATGATATGGTAGTTTCTTGAATATAAGTAAACAAACATTATGTTAAATGTTTTTTAGAGTGTTGCCTGTATTCAGTGATATAGCACACAGCAATTTAATGAATGAAAACATGTGGGCTTGAGCAAAAAGAATGACTAGCGACACTACCTCTAATAACTGAATGTAGCAACCAATGAGATACTGCTGACCTTGAAAACAGCATTGGTGTTGCACATGTAGTGCACAGGTGAGAGAAACAAACAGGTGTGAGATTATTTCAGGTAAAGCGGTGCAAAGTGCGTTGTCGGTGTTGCTGCACTAACATCAGGTGTAAAACCAGTACAGTCAGTCTTTTTCAGAAGCAACAAAATGATAAATTCACATAAAAAGCATGATGCGTGATGGGTTAGAGACTTTTAAAATGAAAATAAATGTGACATTGATTATTTTAGTGAAAGAAGCAAGAGAGAAGAGATGAGCCTCAACTGTACTTCCAGCCACATTTTCATGACTTTGAAATACCCCTCGCATGTCTAAGTATTTTGGTTGCAAGGGTGTAGGGCCAGTAGCGTGCTGGTGGAAGAAGGTGAACAGACAGTGGAGGTTTGTTCTGATACAGCAGTGTAAAGCACATGCTCATGGCATTGCTGCTCTGAAAAAACTGTTACTGAAGCAAGTTCATTGTTGGCAGTTTCAACAAGAACACCAGCTGCAAAAAAATAAAGTAATTGGCTGTTGCTTAAAATGTAGTCTAAATAAACAGCAGTCCCCAGTCAATACATGTTTTAAACCTGCTTTTAAAAATATTGATTTATGTTAATTGATTGTAATGACAAAGCAAGAACTGTGGTACAGTCTGAGTTAATATGATTGATCTTGGCACAGCTACTAGTAAAAGAGTTGTCTCCAAACCCCCTGGTTCCTCCTTGCTACACGTCAAGGAGTCCTTGGACAAGACACCAAAACCCTGTAATAGCGCTGACAAGTACTGTCTGACGGAAGTGGAACAACAATTTCCCAAATGGGATCAATAAAGTATGTCATAATTAATATTATTTCATTATTATACTACATTTCTGGATCTGAATGCAGCAGCATGCACCACAGTGCAGCACACTTACACGCAGCAATCTGTATTTATCTTGAGTAAATCAGTTGTAAACAATAAAAGATGCTAATAGTAACATGCACCTCTGCATGTCTACATGAGACGTGTGTCTGTAAAGATTCTCATTCATCCAGGTCATGGGTGAACTTATTCTGCCTGACTAATTCATCTTGACCTTATTTTCAGCTTTCTTAAAATTCTATCAGTGCTTTGTCATTTCTATTTGATTAAATTTTATGTATTCCTTGTAGTGCAATTATTGCTGTAGATATTTGGAGTTGATATGGCATTAGTAGATTTGTATTAAAACAGAATAAAAGTGCACAGTATTCAATAATTGTTACTGTAATTATGTAATTATTACTGACAATTACAGGTCTACCATTGTTGTAATTATTTCTATTACCATAAGCTAAAAAACTGTGGGTTTCCCCAGAACAATAAAAAAACTAATTATAAAAATGTATTTACACTAGCTTGTGTAAAAAATGATCATAATATAACAATATAGCAGTGAATACTTTAGTTTTCTGAGAAATAGCAATGTAATATAATAATAATGTAGAAAACAACAGGACACCTTATAGCAGTGACAGAGACTTGCAACTTGACTTGGACTTGGTCTGTCGAAGAGCATTGACTTGAACTTGAGCACATCATGCACACACATGCATCTCTGAAAATTGTTTTATAAATAATCATGCTCACTACACTCCCATCTCTGTTTAATCTGGGCACTCTTCTGTCATGTAATATTTCTGCTTCTTTGAGGTCTAAGGACTGTCGTCCATGATAAACCAGGCTGACAGATCAACATGTCAGCCTTCAACATCCCCATAATTAATTGCATTTCTTTTTTGTTCATATATATTTTTAGAAATGTAACTGGTTCAAAGGAATATGTTTGCTCCCAAATATTCTTTTCATTTGCTGAATTTGTGACTTGGAAGTTAATTTGTTTCATTTGTGAGTAAACTGTCTTGTAGGATGACTTTGCTCTATAATTGCAGAGGGACATGCATGGTCTATTACTTCCTTCTTTACTGTTTATTTGATTTTTATTTTAATATAGTGACCTAATGAAGATAAAAACTTCAATTTCAAATCAGGATTTTGTGTATTTACTTAGTAAGACACAAGCTTATGTCAAAGTAAACTATGATGAATAATCAACATTAGAAATCTCTCGGGGTCTGTAACAAAAGAGCACCTCGTGTCTAAATTGATCCCAAATCTTTAAAATTGCAATACATTTACAGGATGTTTCCACAAACCATTGCAAAGAAGACATCACGTCTTACTATAGTTTTATTACTTAGGTCATAGTAGGTATTGGCGTCGAGGTATTTCTAATGTTTTGGCCGACCTAAAGAAACATGTGATGAAACATGACTAATACTTAGTAAAAATTTAAAAAATAAATACATTTTGTGGTGTGAAAAAAATGAACTGATGAAAACTATGTGATTAACACGGGACGCGACTTCTGAATCCTTTTACTGATGATCTGACAGAAGGTAATTTCCGTTACCTTCTTTGCTCATATAATGGTGATCATTCATGCCCTTCATTACATTTATGGGTATCTATAAATGTAGCTGTGTCTGTTCCTTCCCTTTATAGTAACTATATAGTTTTTGAGCAAAGTATGTCATTATTGGCCATGACGCCAATCAATCTAATCATCTGCCTTCCTTTTTTGTATTATACTGTACTGTATGTCAAGCTAGTCTTACTGGTAGAATATTCATTTTCCATTTATGTTATGTTAATATGTTACATGCCAAATGCTAGAGACTGTTACGTTATGTTTCTCCCTATTCAGCCACCATATTTGCTCATATAGTATGTGCTAGTATACTACTGATAATTATATCTCACTGTGTATCAAGCACTGAAACTGATGTGTCCCAGAAAACAAGACGTTATTTTCTAAATTTTTGTGTTTAACGGTTTTTTTGCTTGTTTTGTTTACAAAACTTTTCTTTTTTTTATTAAGCTTTAAGGATATCTTCAAGTCACAGAGAAATACAAAGAATATCTCCATGCTCTATTCCATAAAAAGGACTGTTAGACATTAGACTTTCACAACTCCCACACTGTGTATGTTTCCTTCGTTCAGATGAAAGCTTCAACCCACACATAAGCCTAACTGCTTTCCTGTATTACATAAAAGATAATTAGTAAGTTCACTTTTTAAAACTAAAAGTATAATCATTAAGTTCACTTTTTAAAACAAACATAATAACAGATAAGGAGGCCAAGATTAGAATGATACTAGTTCAGTTTTACACCCAACCACTTTAAAATATGACACATTCTTTGTAATTAAATTCACAGGGGACTGTTTGTTAGTCGATGTTTAGTTGATGATTTAAACAGGTATAATTTTGAGATGCTGTCTGCAGCCAGCTACAGACCGCAGGTGTGTTCTTGAGTAAGACAGGCGTCTTAAGGATACACATGATATGGGGGATGGGCTGGGTGCCGCAGCTGGGGATCGAACCTGCAACCTTCTGCATCCCAGCCTCATGCCTTAAACCACTGAGCTACCAGGTGGCTTAGAGAGATGCAGCGGTGCATCCCAAAAAAGAAAAACTTAACACCATTAAACAATTTTTTCTTTCAATATGCCAGATGAGTACTGCTCACTTCAGAAAACACTTTAACTTTGATTCTTTAAAAAAGTACTTTGAAGAAACGTAATATGTCAGAAAAAAGGCAATAGCAATACTATTGTTAAACCTTGTACAAAGCATCATGTTAAGACCACCCACCGTCAAGGTCTTCATCTAAAATCCTGAAGTGATTTGGGTTATTTTCAGTACTGTTAGATGACACTTTACACCTCAAATTAGAACATAATAATGTCAAATATCTCCCAGATACCATTTGCCTTTGTCAACAGACAAAGTCATGTCATACAGTTGGTGGGAAAATTGTGTAAGGCGTTTTAAGTCTGACAGACACTTACTCAAAACTAGTTAACCTGGGACCACAAAGTTCACATGTTTTAGAGCACTGCCAGCAGGTAACACATTCTTCATAAACGGGACACAAAATCATTATCCTGCCAAGTGGTAGGTCAATAATCAGAGGTCGCTGTGGTAGATGTTGATAGTTGCTGAAAGGCAAACAATACCAACAAAAAACAAAATACCACTGCTGGACGAAAAAACCCTTATCTTGGCAAACATACATAGTTAACTAACCAGTTCTAGTGACTTTTTTTTCAAGTTTTACTTAAATTGCGCATTTTCTTTCTGCCTCTCTGTCTCTCTAAGCAATATAGGTGTATTTTACTCTAAAGTATGCACATCCATAAGTATATTTGCATTTACATTGAAGGTGTTATATTAAATGTGTGCATCGTACATTTGATGATGGTTTTACATACATTAAATCAGTTTATTGGCTCACATGTCACCTCATTGGGGCATGTGTAAGGGTAACTAGACATGTTTGATTAAATAAGATGTTTATATATATATTCATATCAACAGTCGAGCTAGAGTTTAGGGGCTACTATGTATTGAGTAAGTACGTACATGTAGTTCACTAACAATTGTTACAGAACTTTTTCAAAAAGTATTACATATTATTACAACATACATACATAACATTGATATTGAATATTTCTTAAATGTTTTATTGTTTATTGTAGGTATTGATCTAATATAAAATATTAGCATGAATTTGGTATTATCAGTAGTTTGATTAAGTTCACACAACTAAATTATTGTCAGTTAAACATTTTAAAAAATTGCTTATTTTATTCACAGCACTGGACAATCCTTCGACCACACACGCATTTCAATGTAATACATCTATCACTACTTACTGCTTTAGAAAGAAAGTTTTACTTTTGTGCTTGTCGTACTTTGAGTTGACATAATTAAATTAATTAAGCAAAAATACAGTAATATTACTCATTTAGCTTTAGTACATAAATATATATTTACCTCTCATTTGGAAGTACTTGCTGAATACATGTGCCAACTGAGACTACATCTAATAAGTAAGACTCTGAATGAAATCATAAGCACACAGTTTACTCAGCGCACTTGTATTTATCTGAGGCTGGTTGCTCCACCCTGAGCAGGCAAGCGCATCGACCTTAGGGCGATGCGCTTGATCTTCGTGCACGCCTCACCTCTTAATAATAAAATGAGAAAACTGGGTCGGAGATGTACATTCCCATCAGAAATAGTGGGAAGTTAACATCTTCAGCTGAGCACCCAGACTTCCAACTGGGAAATCATCTCTAAATAAATCAAATGGGTTTCACAAATAGGTGAGGAGCCTATGGGAGACCCAGGTTTGCTCCTGGGAGGAATGAACAAGTCTGGATGATTAACTGAGAAATGAATGACCTGCTCATGTATCCACTAGAAAACTTGAGCAATAGATGACTCTAAATTAAATGATATTTGGCACGTTGAGTTCTTCATGGTAACTGATGTTGTTTTTCATGACTATTTATTATCTCTGTTCAAGGAGTTTTAGTCATTCCCCAAAGCAAAATGTGAGAGATTGTTTTCATTTTCTTCACCATGCAATTAAAGACAAAGCATGTTCAGATTTCTAAATAAAGCCATGTTGGATTTGAAATAAAGGACAATATCAATATGCATATATTACATATTGACTAACTTGGATCAAAGTGAACAATTTGAAGATTGAAAGTCTATAATGGTGTTTATAAAGAAAGAAATACAGATAGATTGAGAAACCTGAATAAATAATTTGTGCGCATCAAAATGAATGGTAAGATATTACAACTCACCAGAGTTGGGATCAGAGTTGCCATCAGCTTCAGTCCTCTTATCAGGGGAGGCCTGCTCGTAGAAATCATCCTGTGCCTGCACCAGAGGGAGAGGTTGTGTGAGGAGGGAGCCACTGCCTACAGGCTCGTGGTCCCCCAGACCGCTGTCACTGCAGCTCTCCTGAGAGCCATCCGGCAGGTGAAACGTGACGCGCCGCTGCGACTAGAACCAAGAGCACAAAACAGAGCCCTTTGATGTTAGTGCTCTGCTCTGTCTCCACAACTGTTTTCTTTTTACACTATTGTTTTTACACTAAACTGAGAAAGCTCACACATGGTGCTTGACACACTGAGTACTGATGAGTACTGCAGCGTGAAATAGACCTAGGCCTTAACAGAATGCTTTGAACAAAATAGAATTCAAAAAAATACAAGCTAGAAAGGCAATTACGAATTGTCTTCATTGCCTTTGTATTTAGTTTCAGGAATTTGTGAAAGAGTTTTCAATAAAATATCTATTTTAACTTGGACCGAGTAATTAATGGAAAGGGGAGTTAACACAAGGTACATACAGTCACGTTTCACTGCACAAAGACAACCAATAACACCATGCAAATAAAACATCACATGCTGCAACTTTCATAAAAACAACAGTGTAATTAATGACAGGCGTAATTATTGAAGGTCCTGGAATTTCTACATACTCATTACAGCAGGTTATCACATTTGGGAGGACTGCAGCAGGAACATTTACAGAGGGACTGTTTACTTTGTTGTCAGTTTGTTTTTATGTGGACTTAACAGAAGTCACCCCTAGGGTGTTGTCCTTCCTACATTCTCCACTCAATGAGAAGAGGAATTTCTCACCCTACAAGTATTCCTGGGACACATCTTATAGACCTTCTGCTAGAGATAAGCATGCGCATACACACACACATGAATGCACTGTCTTTAAAGCCATGCTGATTGAATTTCCAATTGTTAATTCTGAGTGTCTTTTCCCCTTGCTCTAATGACATTTTCCTCAGGCTGTTTCATAAGTCCAGACACAAGCCTCCAGCTAACCTTTCGTGAGCACAGAGAGGTCCCTGCCACATCCTTGGTGATGACAGACATAGACGAGTTTTACAGTAATTATTGGCAAAAGCAAAGGTCAACCAATCTGCAGTCTAATGCAAATTACCTCATTATATATTTTAGAACTACTCCAAAATCATGCAACATTCAATTTAACAAAAAGGAGAATAACGAAAGAAAAAGAAGACTATAAGGGGGATGAGGGATTTGCAAGCACACCTAGGAGATGAAAACATACTGGCTTCATGGATGATGGGTGATGGACAGATAGTTAGGCGCAGTAGTTAAGATATATAGATGGATTTGCTATGCTACAAAATCTCTGCTATAACAACCCAATGGTGCTGCAGTGACACTGATAATACTAAGCTGACAAAAGGAAAAATGAATTAAAATGACATCAAAGAATGGTTCATGGCTCACAGCTGTGTGTGCATGTCTGTTTGGCTTCATTTATAAAAATGTTTTAATGCATTTAATTGTATATATTTAGTCTAACCAAACAGTCAACATTTTTCACACACAGCAATTGACATAGGATACTTTTTATATCAATATCCATCCATTGTATTTGAAGTAAGAAAGGGCAGCTCTCCCTCTTACTGACATGTTTTTTGTAGGTTATAATACAAAATATCATTGATTCAGCAAACATTTGCAGTTAAGTTTATATCAGGATGTGAATGGTCCTCCAACAACTACAGAATCAAGTACAATTAAATATTCAAGTGTGGAAAAACAGTACAACTCAGAGACGGATGATCAGATGTGGCATTTTAAATGAAGGTAACATAACGAGAAAAAAAAGCCTTGCCAATGTTTATCTATTTGTGTTGCAGTTATACTGATGACGCAGTGAAGTGCCATTAGTTTCACATAAGGTAAGATGTACGTGTAAGTGTGAGTTGTTTGAAAACGTTTCACAAATAAGGCTGAAAAAAAGATTTGACATGTTAATTAACATTGGTTTCCTATGTTTTCCTGCCTGCTAATGCCAAAGTAGGTCCTAGGCAAGGTAGCCATCTATTTGCTAGCTGTTACAGATACTGTGAGTTATTCCTTCACATTTTTAAGAAGGCAATAATATGTAAAAAAAAAGTATTAAGTAAATACATCAACCTGAATGAGGAGTGCACAATTGGAAGCTTTTAATATTTTTATCTTTTTCAAAGTAGTTTGAGATCAACACATAATAATATCCAGTATTATAAAAACATTCAAAAGAATACTATGATTAATATTGATTTAATACAAAAAAAATATTGGACAGTATGACAGTGGAGGATTGCTTGAAGCGTTAAGAAAACAGCAATAATCTCAATTGTCAACTAACCAGCATCCACAGATAGAAGGAAAATATGATACCACAAATTGTCTTCTTATAGACTTGAAAAATATAAGCAATATTTACTGACAACTTCATATATAATTTTAAGATTTTGGTTTTAGTGTGTGTTGTCAAATGCAACTGGACTGCTGCAACATTAAAATGAAATTTTGCTTAATGCCTGGAGATATTTTTTGGGGTATAAGTATTTTGGCAAATTAGAAAGGGTTTACAGAACAGTATATGCACGAATATGTATGTGCATACAAACCAAAAAGATTAAATTATTTATATGTTTTTCGTTTTGGGCATTTCACTGTAACCCAGATTGTTCCAATAAAAGTCATTATAAATACTTTTAGCAAATGACAAGCTGTACATCAAAAGATCCAATTTCAAATTTCATGCACTGTTTGTGGCTGTGGGTGTTGCCTGTGTTTGTGGGTTTACACATGTTTGAAGATATTTGTATTTCTTTGTTGCTGACAGTCACTTGTAGTGATATTAGCATAAAACCAGCTTAAACTATCCCTGCTGCCAGTTTACAAGATATTATGGCTTATCGCGCCTGCTAACCCTTATTATCCGCTTGTTTTTATAATTTGCCTGACCAAACATGCTTACTTTAACGAGCACAAAGCAAACAACCGTACTTTGTTGCTGGAAGGTCAGAATTCCAGCAAACCTACACATAATCAGGAACAGTGTTTGCCCTTGGGTATTCATATACATGGTACAATATTAGAGAAAACTGTAAATAAAATCTGAGAGGGGGAAGTAAATACCGAACATTATAACAGCATTAGTAGCTTTACATAAATACATTTAGGCTTTAAATAATATTGATCTACCAAATGTTTTATCTAAAGTTCAAAATTAGTCAAAATGTTGTTGTGGATATTAAATGATCATTGTCATTAATCATTATTAGCACAATTAGTTGGGAAACAAGATTGCAGCAGTATTACAAATTAATCCCACTTTCATCATTAACTCTGAAACTTAAAATTACATTATTAGGTTTCCAACTAAATTGACTAGACTGTAAAGGTTTGCTTTGTAAAAAGGCTATATTATGCGTATATACACACACAGTTAAGCCTATAATTAATCATACCCCTTGCAAATTTTAACTTACTTGTTACTTGTTACTTTTATTCAACGAGCAACTTATTTTTTGACAGGAAATTACATATGACACATACTTCTGTCCAGAAGTCAAGCTCCCACACCTCTGGTAGAGGACCTGAGCTTGACGGACAAAGCCATTTTATAATTATATACAGCTCCAGTTACCATGATATCAAAGGTTTTCAGCTACTTTTGAACTCCATGTAAACACATTTGTTGAAAAGCAATAGGTGAAAATTAGAAACAAATGTTCAGGCATGGGAGCAACAAAATTACTATAAAGACATAATTCCATAAAACATTAAACTAATACAACTTTGTTTTATTGTACAAAACTAAGGGATAGGACTTTGTCTCCGCTTCCCTGTCGTCCTTCCTCTGAGTGTGACCATATGGAGCACATTGTGCTCGTCAAAAACAACTTCTGTGTTGTATTGTGTTCCAAGTGAACACAATATAACACTGTATTTCCATCAAGCAGACACCAATGAGAAAAAGCACTCATTTAACAGACGTGAATGCTTACATACAGAGAGAGAGATCAAGAAAGAGAGAGATCCATGAAATAATGCAACCTCCTCACCCCCACAAATAATCTTATCTAACAGCAGTCTGACACCTGTGGTGAGAGAACACTTCCCACGAGTCCGTTCTCACAATCAGCCCACTGAGGGAGATCAGTCAACCAGGAAAACAAAACTCACCAAAAGATTTCTCTCTCATGCTCTTTCTTCCTGAGAGACCAAAGGTTCTGTGCCATCTACTGGCCACCTTAGAAAATACTTTTTTTATTTTTTCAATAAGAAGCCACAAACATAATTGTGTTCTTTGTTCTGCTGTATGGGCTGATTGATTTTTTTTTTCTTATTTTGTCATTACCTCTCTGTCTAATGTTTTTGAACTGTCATTGTTTTACTACATTTGCTGAAACAACAAAGTGAGAAATATATATATATATTGTATAAATATATTTCTTTTTCCCTCTCTATTGTACACAATGGCAACATCGACAATCTGACAAACTCAAACATTCCATAAAACATCAAACCAAGTGAAACATTAGCAGCTGATAGACACTGACTCCTGTCAACATCCGGATTTCCTTTGGGCTCATCTATAAAATGAATCACAATCTCAGTCAACCAGGGTTCTATTTCGATGACATAAACACAGTCAAAAACAAGCTTTTCAAACTGCTTAAAAAAAGATGAAAGACATGAAGATAAAAAGAGCTCCCAAACTTGTTTCTGTAAGCAACACTCAAATAAAAAGTGACAAATAAATCATAATCTCCCCCATCTTTGATTCTGACTTTAAAATTGACAGAGTCTGCTCCTGCTGCCTCTCCAGAGTCAAAGTCTGCTGCCTTCTGCATTTCATCATTAAATCATTGCTAGGCAGTTCTGAGAAACATCTGCATTCTGTCACATCCACAATGAAGCTACTTCCTTGCTCTTTGGTTCACCACCAATACAAACACAAAAAGACAGTATACATACACAAAAAATCATAAATCTAAGTCAGGTCAGATCCATTTTCCAAATTGCAAGCTTTAAAGACTGGACATGTTGAGTCTGTGTGTGTATGTGTGTATTATGTCTAGCAGTAATAAACCTTGGGTTAGTCTTTTACAGAACACTTGCTTAGCATGTGATGAACAGCACAGATCATTTTGACTTGTTCTGAGCTTAATGGTGTTACACAGGCTTAAAGATGCACTGTGCAGCATGCATGTTTATATATCCTTACCTTAATCCACAAAGGCAATACTTTGATATTTTCACATTCATAATAAAGCGGCAATGCACATGTGCTTATATAGCATCCCCAAACTCACGTTCTAACATAGCTTCCTTCAGAGATGACAGGTGCTGTGTCAAGCTCCTTCACTAATGCCCTAAAATGCACTTCTGCTAATGTATGCATTCCATACATTAGCACAAAAAGACATTTCTATATTTTAATTTATGTATATACCATAAACATATATACACTGAACAAAAATATCAATGCAATGTTTTTGCTGACATTTTTAATGATCTGAACTCAAACATCTGAAAATTAACTACATGCACAAAAAACCCATGACTCTCAAATATTGGTCTCAAATCTGTCCACATGTGTGTTAGTGAGCACTACTCCTTTACAGAGATAATCCATCCCACCTCACAGATGTCACATGTCATGGTTCTGATTAGACAGCATGAGTATTGCACAGGTGTGCCTTAGACTGCCCACAATAAAAGGCCACCCTGAAATGTGCAGTTTGATCAAACAGTAATGATGTCGCAACCTTTGAGGGAGCGTGCAATTGGCATGCTGACTGCAGGAATGTCTACCAGAGCTGTTGCCTGTAAAATTAATGTTATTTTCTATACCATAAGCTGTCTCCAAAGGTGTTTCAGAGTATTTGGCAGTACATCGAACCATCCTCACAACCACAGACCACATGTAACCACACCAGCCCAGGACCTTTACATCTAGCATGTTCACTTCCAGGATCGCCTGAGACCAGCCACTAACTGCAAACTGTCCCTGGACCTGACTGCAATTTGTCACGTCGTCGCACATTCAATGGCGTTTGGCACGTTGGAGAGGCGTTCTGTTCACAGATGAGTCCTGGTTTTGTTTAGGGCAGATGGCAGCGTGTGTGGCAACGTGTGGGTGAGCAGTTTGCTGATGTCAACGTTGTGGATCGAGTGGCCCATGGTGGTGGTGGGGTTCTGGTATGGGCAGGCGTATGTTATAGACAACAAACATAGGTGCGTTTTATTGATGGCATTTTGAATGCACAGAAGTACCGTGACGAGATCCTGAGGCCCATTGCTGTGCCATTAATTCACCACCATCACCTCATGTTGCAGCATGATAACGCACAGCCTCATATTAGGATCTGTACACAATTCTTGGAAGCTAAAAACATCCCAGTTCTTGCATGGCCAGCATACTCACCAGACATGTCACCCACTGAGCATGTTTGGGATGCTTTGGATCGGCATATGCGGCAGCGTGTTCCAGTTCCTGCCAATATGTAGCAACTTCGCACAGTTATTGAAGAGGAGCGGACCAACATTCCCCAGGCCACAATTAACAACCTGATCAAGTCTATGCGACGGAGATGTGTTGTCCTGCGTGAGGCAAATGATGGCCACACCAGATATTGGCGTTTTCACATTTCAGGAAAAATGTTTTTCCTGCAACCTGTCTTCTGTACGCTGCCTCCTCCCCGTTAGTGATCAGCCCAATGACTGTTTTGTCATCTGCAAACTTTATGAGTGTGGTGTCGGTCTTTGAGGCAATGCAGTGATGGGTGAAAAGGGTGCACAGCAGTGGAATCAGCACACAGCCCTGGGGGTTCCCTGCGCTAACAGTCCTGATTCTTGACATGTGGTTTCCAACTCTGACCGACTGGGGTCTGTCCGTTACGAAGTTCAGCACCCTGTTGCAGAGTGAGGGTGTCAATCCGAGGGAGAGGAGCTTCTCAGACAGCCGGTGTAGTATGACTGTGTTAAAGGCCAAGCTACAGGTCCTTCTCAAAAAATTAGCATATTGTGATAAAGTTCATTATTTTCTGTAATGTACTGATAAACATTAGAC